>JBBMOC010000104.1:378146-589547 GCA_037975185.1 Centropyge bicolor | reverse complement strand
ATATATATATATATATATATATATATATATATATATATATATATATATATATATATATACTATGTCATAAATACATATACGGTTTACATTTTATTGGGCTTGCAGAGAAAAACGATTTGTTCAGTGTGTGACAGGTGAAAATAAGCTGGATGATGATGATACAATACAAAATGACACTGCTCAGCCTCAAAAACAATAAAATATGTACTACTGCAGAATTTAGTCCTAATTTTCTTACGCACACTTTTTGCATGAAACATTCTAGACAGACATACACAAATCAGTTACATCAGAAGCAATTACTACTAGACATGTCAATGCATATATAAGCACATATCAAAAAAGACGGAGAGAAAGAAGAGTGCTGTATATAAACATATATTGCTCCACTAGATGGCAGTGTTGAGTCATATTAAAACAGCATAAAAAACGGAACAAGTCTATGGTTATTTTCGTTGTAGAATATTATTAAAGTTCACTTCACCTCTTTTTTCCTGAGCTGCAGTTGTACAATAGAAAATTCTAAGCTACACAATAAGAAAAACCTTTTCTGCACTATAGAGTTTCGTGTCTTTAAATTCAAACGATCCAACAAATTAGCAGGATTACCGCCTACACTTTGCTCCCTTCACGTACTGTCGGACAAATTCTAATTAGTTTAATATGTCTGTCTATGCTGTGAGAGCTGTGCTGCCAAGTCACAAAATTAATAATAGACCAAAAATAACATTAGCCCAAGTATGTTATTTATATTTTAGTATAGTATTCATATATTTATCAGACTATATGTAAATGATCGAACGCTACTTGATAAATAGACACTTATTACGAGTAATTAATAATTTTCCTTTGCCTTAAAGTACTAGGTAAGGAATTTGCCTAGTTGAATGGAGTCTGTTTTCACTAACAGATATATTTATCGCGCACCATGTCCCAAATTATTGATTTAACAGAAAGTTCAAATATGAATCCAATCGTCCGCACTTGCGCGCATGTTATGTTCCGAGCAGCCCATGAAGGCACCGTGCCTATCACATGGCAGGTGATAGTTGAGGAAGCTCAGAGGAGAAGAGACGCGGAGCAGCCCGACACTTCATAGCACCTCGTATGTGTGAGTGTGTTTTTATGTGTGTGTGTGGGACGGGCATGTGTGCGTGAGTGTCTGTGTGTGCTCACGGTATCTTGAATTGTGTCCCGCAAACTAAATTAAAGGATTTAAGTGAGTTGGGTTCAGCCTCAGAGGAGACGCATTTCGTAAGTAGAACTGCATGAAGCTAATTACTGTCAACGCACTGTCGGGTTAGCATGCGGCTGTGGCAAAGTGTCATGTAGATCCAGTTCATAAATATTATAGTGATCATGTAGAAGATAAGTTTGTTATATGTTAAACTTATCATGTGAGTGTACCAAACTATAGACAAGTTGATAAAGCTGGATCTAAGGGACTGTCATGAGAAATGTTGGACTGAGATAAAGAGAACATGAAAGAGATGTTTAGGCTTTTTTAATTGAATACTGATATTTTTTCTTCTATTTTTAAAAGTTAAATCCTGTGGTTCATGGACTTTTTTCATTCAGAAATAAATGATGATAATAAAACAAAACAATGGTAAAATTGTTTTTGGACTTACATGTGGGCTGTAGTGAGTTTGCAGTGATGTTTTTATACCCTGTACTTAATTGAACTAGAATATACTCATGCCAATGCTGGAGTATTCCTCCGATAATGCTGCACTCAATAGTGAGCTCACTAATGTCTATGGTCACATACCATAAGTAGACTTTTTAAAATTACTCGTGTTATCATTCCTGTTACAGCCATGTCATGTAGAATATATATGATGGATATACTGTGGAATATTTGAGACACACTTTTATTTCATAGGATGGACTTTTTTCAAAGTACAGCAAATTTACCTTGTGTAGGAGCGACATGCTCCAGGATAGGAAACATTTCATTGTGACACTGGTGCCTCTCCGCCTGCTCAGTCATGTACTGTCAGCTCGGAGCTATTAAATGATGTTTAGTTGCTCTGACACATGCTGTGTAATTGCAGATCATCAATTTCTGACAGCGTGAGTAAAGGGAGAGAGGGAAGGAGAAAAAGAGGGGATGCTGATATGCTAATGGAATAATATCAAGGCTGATGTGTGGCTCCCCTCTGCTGAAGCATCTGCTACATCCAACACTGGAGATAGTGTGCATACAACACACATATGCACATACACGCACATACACAGACATCACAGACATGCGACTTGAGAGAGCTGAAGGAGCCTCCTGCCACTGAATACAGCAGGCCGGTGCCTCTTTTCTATTGCAAATCTCGTTTAAAAGGGAGACAGTTGAAAGGCATCATTGCCGCTGTCGAGAGTGAATTGATTAAGGCTGCTTTGCTTAGCACTTGGGTGGCATTGGCACTTAGAACCAACAGAGGAAATAAAAAATGGGAGCCGAAGTGAAGTGAAATGCCTTGAATGAATAACTTTGCCATTTTAAGGTTTTGTTTTGACAGTGTTATTAGCCTATATTAGTCGTTAGAGCTGCTGTATGTTTTTGCACACATGCATGCATGGTACAGACACACTGGATCAGCAGATGATGGCACTCATCCCTGTGATCAAAGCCACTTGTGTAATACCAATGGTGGTGGTTTTCTCTGCAGCCATGTAGGTTCAGATGATTGCTCTGTCATCTTAACCACTGCTCCTAATCACATCACTACTGTACTCACTGGAGGTAATCTACTGTCCCCCGATGGCAAGCAGAGAGAGAGAAAGAGAGACATGAATAGAAGAAGAAAGAGAGATATGTGCAAGATTATGGCAGAGGAATGGCTACAAAATAGATGAGAGAGGAAGAGCAAAAAGGCTAGAGACCAGGAAGACACGGCCAGGCTGTTGATCTACAAGGAATTATCCTCTGCCCCCTGAGAGAGAGGAAGAAAAGATAGTGGCAGAGAGAGGGAAAGAAACAAAGCAGAAAAAATGAAATGACTAGTGTGTTAGACAGTATCTTTGGTTTGCTGTCAAGGGAGGCAAAAGGTGAGGAAAGGAAATGAGAAAAAGGTGGTAGAGAAGAGCAGCAGGTAGGCTAGAGTCATACTCCAGAGAAAAAGAAATGAAAAGAGTGCTTCCTGGATTTCTGCAAAAGAGAGGAGAATAGAAAGAAAGTGAAGGAAGGGATTAGGATTTTTAATTTTATTTTTTCATACATTTCTTTGCTTCCTTGACAGTGCACACTACAGCAAGGCAATACAGAAGTGGATGAGGGATGAGTTAAGGGATTAACATGTGATAAAGGAAGAGCACTGTGTTGGTGGAAATGCTCAATAAACTATATAAATATGCAAATGTATTATATCACCAACTAGTGTCATGGAACTTCACAACAACTGTAATCCCCTTTTTTCAGTATGCTGCATGTAGATGGGTTTTGGCTCGCTCTCTTAAAAGATACAAGCCTCTTGTTCTTTGGGGGAAGAAGCCGGTAGAATAATAGAAGTGTGAGATGACTCACTGGAAGGTCTTTGTTCTGGTGTTTAGAAAACCTATCCTAAATTTGCTTATATCATCTTTTTCTTTGATCAAATTAATAGTAATTTAATTTCTATAACATAATGCAATAAACTAATTGTACTTAAAAGTTTTCAACAATTGAGACTTGATGCTTTTAACAAGTATTGTATTTGTTTCTTTACTACATAACTTGTCCTTTATGGCCTTACTTTCAGTTGATGTACAGTAGTGTTTGTAGGAGAATACTGACTGCAAGTAATGGCATGCATTCAGTATTGTTTTAGCTGGAAATATTGTGGAGGAGCTTTCAGTCTTCATACAGCCCCGAGTAGTGTCTGCAGGCTTTTCTCTCAGGCTGCAGGTACAACTGGCCAAACTGGAGCCAAAAAGTCAGCTGAAAGTGACCAAGATGGACTCCTCTCCTTTCCCCACTGGATGTTGGCTCTACAGGCCAACACAGTGTTGTAAGGTTTTAGCTGGTAAATAAACTGAAACCTTAACAGGGAGGGTAAAAAAAGACAGAATTTTGAAAAGTGAGGTAGACATGTCCTCCACATTCCCTCAGGAAATAACACCATAATCGCTTGGACAGAAACAGCTGCTTTGTGAAACTCATGATGACAGTTTTTGTTGAGACCATGATGCTTTCATGGTCATAACGTGGCAGTTTTTGATGCAATATAGTTTTGTAGTTTTTACACCTATCATAGTAAGTAAGGCTGCCACTGACTAAAGAGGTTCCTAAATGACTAGTAGTCATTATTTGGCTAGCTGTTGCAAGTTAATGATAACATTTT
Source organism: Centropyge bicolor (assembly GCA_037975185.1). Lineage (NCBI taxonomy): Eukaryota > Metazoa > Chordata > Actinopteri > Pomacanthidae > Centropyge > Centropyge bicolor. Next base: position 585,231 of record JBBMOC010000104.1, on the reverse strand, counting down.
AATTCTATAAATCTATTATATAAATAAAATTATATAAGTACATTTAATAATATAAATTTTTGGGATGTTGGATGACGGTTGACTGAACACTGTTCTTTGTTCCAGAGAAATACGGAAGTATAATAATGTACATTTTTTTAAATGCAATTTTTACTAGCGCATGCATGAAACAAGCTGTATGTGGATGACAGTGCTAGCAGCAAAATTTATAATCAATCTGAACGTGTCGGAACAGCAAGGAGACTGAACATTTTGTTAATTAGTTTCTCACAGTGTAACATCGCACAAGTCTCATTCATAACACGAGATGAATAACTTCCAACGTCACAAAACCAAATACTCACACATTTATCAGTGATGTATACTGTCCCATTACTCACTACAAACTCGCTCCTGCCTCTCCTGTCCTCACCTGAACTCACTGTGTTTTTGTCATTGGTTGACTCTAAGTAAGGCCGTGTTTCTGTCGTTACTGTGCAGCTTTCTACATGTTGAGCCACACCATTTACTCACAGATCTCCTTTACTTCCCTGGTTTTCATAAACTTAAACATATTTTCATAATTCACTCTGTTAAGACACCAGCATTGATTGATTGATCTGTGACTTTGCTGTTAAACCTTTGGAACAAACAAAAAGGTGACACTCCTCTTAGTGCGGTAATGCTGAAAGGGATGGACAGCAGGGGTGAGGACAGGAAGCGTTCAAATGGGCCATAAAGATGGAAAGAAGGGAATTTATCTGTGTTGTTAACAAACAAGTGGAGGATAAAAGCTTGTATTATTTGATTTGATTTCCATCAGCTCTTACTCTGCTGCCTGAGCGATTGTGAGACTGTTAAGATGATATAGCACTTTGGGAACAGAGCCAACTTTATTACCACATATCACAGTTGTTAAATAATGTCAGCTTTTCACCATTAATGGAAAATTGGAAAACGTATGGGGTTGGGACCAGTACTGGAATATCAGTATTTATGTATTGAAGCTGGCAGCAACAATCACTTTGTACCAGTAGTCAAATGCAGTATGAACAGTAAACTTATCAACTATATGCAAATTAATTCTTCATTATTCTCTGCTTTGAATACATTTCACACAACACATGACCGTTCTCTAAAAAAGCAGAGCATGTGAGCAGCACTGAAGTAAAGGCGATATCTATTTGACTTGTCAAAAACAATATCAAACAAACCAGCTGACAAGCAGAGAAGAGAAGAGGTGAGGGAGTAAAATAATGATTCAGGGCGATGAGGGAGAGAGAGGGCAGGAGAGGAAAACATGCAGACGCAGATTGATGAAAGAGGGATGGTCACAGGGAGGGAGGGAGAGGCCACTGCTGGATGGCAACTGGAGTCCTGGAGAGGTGATAGGAATGAGGTCAGAGGACCGTTTTAACAGCAGATGGATTTCCATTTAAGTTACTCATTAAAATTAAGATATGTTGAGTGAGAACATCAAAATTTTGACCAAAAGCTGCAAAAATGGTCTTGAGGTGGTGTTTTGTTCACCTGAGTGTAATGTACTGGAAATGGAAATGTACAGGTGTTAAATACACAGTTAAATTATATGCAAAGTGGCTTAATGTAAATGCTTGTCTCTGCAGAAGTCATGAACCAGCTTCACACTAATTGTTGCTCCAATCCAGGCTGACAGACTCACACCGGCAAACCTACAGTACCTTCACACAATGATAAGCAGAGCCAAAGTTGTAGAACATGTGGAAGGACCTGCCATCATTGAATAATGTTCTAAATAGAGCTATTGAGGTCAACATGTAGGTTGTTTATAAGATGTGTCATCTACGAGTTTCCCTGCCTTTTCACACTGTCACAAGCAGCTTATTTGTTAGGGCAAACATACACAGTGTGGCAGTGATGTATTATGCCGTGAAACATATAAAACCTTGTGATTTTTTTCCCTTTGTGACATTCAAGAACCCATTTTGTTTCCCACAGCAAGTGGAAAGTTGACTTATAATTTGGTTGATTATTGAATATTTCAGTTACTCAAAATTATTATAGGTCCTATTTTCTATCTGCTTCTGTGCTACAAGGATGTGAGTTTCTTCATACAGTAGTTTAACTTAAACCAATAGTGATAATGCAGGAGACAGGTCCGATGCATAGACTGTATAAAATATGGAGGTAGTGTCTGTGACGTCACCCATAGGTTTCTGAAGAGCAAAAATTAAGCAAATCGTAGTGCGTAGCCATCTTGGTAGCCTACCCCCGGTTACTCCAAATATGGACAAAGAGGTGGAGCGAGGGCGGAGCTGAGGCGGGTCGAATGAACGCTATTGGCTGAAAATAAGCCGCTGAAAAAAGCCGCTTTATTCGAAATAATCAAACTAGCTACGGCTAACCAGCTAGGTTAAATGCTAAATATCGTTGCTACCCGGCTAACCCCACGACGATCTCTTTCCCAAACTCAGTGACTAGAATTAGCCGGGGTGACGCCCTTTAGACCGTCAGTGGCTAGTTGTCAATCAAAGTGGCGCCACTTAGATTGACAGCTATGCATTGTGCATAATGATGTATGCTGTATATTTTAAACGAACGCCTTATAAAAAAATTCGCCCCCCCCCCCAGAGTTGTCATGAAGTAGAAAAACAGCTTATGAGGCTAGAGCCATGTTTTGAACCAGGCTGTAAATATGTTTTTTTCTGTCGTAAAATCGGACATTTTAACATGGGGCTCAAATGTAATTGACTCCCTTCTGCAGCCTGCTCTAGCGGTTATTCGAGGAACTGCAGCTATTTTGCACTTCCGCATTGGCTTCATTTTTCAGCGCCGGAGGTTGCCGCTTGGTCCGATGTCAATATTTGATCTGGATTTGGTTTCAGTGTATTATCTGTCCTGCCCTCAGCTGCAAGAATGTCCAGTGCACATACTGTACTGACTGGCCTCTGCTTGGGTTTCAGTGCAGGATAGCCTAGTATTTAATTCTAGGAATTCATAGATCTAACCTTTGTCAAAGCTTCACATCTTTACTGAACCAGGAGGACTCAGCAGCATTAAACTAAACTAATGCAATCCCACATGCATGGAGAGAGAGAGAAGAGAAATTCAGAAGTACATGCCCAATCATTTCATTAAAAGAGATATCTCATTTTCAAATGAAATTGTTCAATTTCCTTCAGCAAGAACTAGGGATGCACATTTTGGATTTTTTTTATGACCGTTAACCGACGCCCTTTAACGATTAATAACCGTTAACCGATAAGATTTAAATGTCCTTCCATGCTGCCATTCCGACATAAATCAGAGAGTCACTGACTCGGCGCTCTCCGGTGCCGAACTGCAGATTTACAATGACGGCAAATAGTTAGATTACTCATCTAAAATGTGAAAAAAAAAGCTACAAGCTTTAGATATAATTAACAGTACTGTAGGCTTCAATCGTCTGCTATTGCTTTTTAAATTATGTGGAGAGCGAGCGTGCTGGTGATTTCTTTAATTGTTAATTAATTAATTAAAAAAATTTTTAAACAGTTCTGGTGGAGCTCAATGTTTATCTGGATGATGCGGCTTTATTCCGAACAATTTTACTGTAAACCTGGACGACCCGCGACGTGTCTGGAGATAAAAAAAATAATATTCAATGTAATGTGTGTTTTGTGCGTAATTGCATACAAGGATACACACCCTCCCCTACTGTACAACACGAAGGAGAGTGGAATTAGTCAGTGACTTCAGGTGTCATCTGCAGAGCCGTCATTGATATCTGTAATATTAATGTTGCATATGATGCCAGCGTGCATGGAGACACACGGGCTGAATGGAGAGCTGCGCTCCAGCTGGCTGCTGTGACAGCTCACTGACACTGTGTTTCTACTTACAGTCAGTGATCCCTGAGATTCACACATGAATCTAACATGTTTCACACTAGCCCGAGTTACATTAATACGTGTACGAGACATATTATATTTCCCGTTTCAGGAGTTTTTAATAATAGATTGGAGGGATGTCGGAATGGCGGTTGCCTCCCCTATTATTTTATTTTAATTTTTTGAGTACTGTGATCCATTCAAAAGTGCCGTGACAAAAAAATTCTCATGGGCTTTATTTATTTATTTTTAAATGTACTGGTTTTTATTAAGAAAAAGTAGCATGTTGACATGCTCTGGGCTCAGCCTGGTGCGCAGCCTGTTTACCGTGAGACCCGCAGCAGAGAATATGCGCTCAGATGGGACCAATGTCCCAGGAATACACAGGTAGCGCCGGGCCAGAATGGCCAGCCTCGGGAAGCGCGTGTACCGCATAATTTGCAAATGACCTCCTCTCCTTTCCGGTCGAAATTGTCCCACACAGAACTCCTTTTTGCTCTCTTCATCTTCGCTGTAAAGTGGGCTGTGATGGAAAGCACGTGATAGCATGTGTTGCACCTGTTGACACGCCCCCATGAGTTGATTGAATTACGTAGCTTAAAAACAAAATTGACCGTTAGTATTAATCGGTTACAGTTACTGCTATCGGTTAACGGTTAAACGGTTAACCATGTGCATCCCTAGCAAGAACATTTCAATGCACAGATAAAATCAGAGAGTTAGGATAAAAGAACGAGTTGAAAATGGTATCACAGCTTTAAATATTTATCCCAGTCAGTTGCTTTTCTGCCTGTGTATCAGTGGACACATGAATTCGGACTCCCCTCCTTCAAACCAAAGTGGTAATCAAAAGCAAACTTTAATTTGAGTATTAGTCCTCCCAAATCAGATGGAGCAGTAGCATTTTTTTAGCCTTGATTCAGACTGTAGTGTCTATATTATATGTGACCACAGTTCATCTATGCTGTGGAGCAGTAGGATGACTGATGAAGTATCTTCTTTAAAGACCTTGCTTGGTTTAGCTGAAATGAAGCGTGTTGGTGTGTGTGACTGTGCACCTGCTTGTTTAGGACATTTACCTGAGACCCTTTAAAAGACGCAGCCTATGCCTATGTGACTGTAACATTATCCTGTAACGTGATCCGTCTCTGTTCTTGTCCAGATAGCTTGTTAACAGGTCGCGACTCGGGCTCTGTAACTCTAGTCTCCTGTAGCCAAGGTGCCGGCCTCTGAGGTGCAGCACTTCACTCTTTGCTCCTGCTCGACATGCTTGGCTGTCAGTGTGAAGATAGCACACCCTGCAAGCTTATGCTTAGTATTTTTTCAGAAGCTGGAGAGTTTTCTTTAGACAGAATTTGGATGGAGACTAATGAGGATGTCGGTCGACTGCACTCACAAGGCTGGTGGCCAGAATCTTTGAGCTGCGTCTGAATCAACTGGCAGAGCACAAACAGTTCATGGCCTCAGTTGGTTCACTCCACTGGGGCTCCAGCAGGAGGTGGCTCTGGCTTTTACCATTATTGTTACTTTTGCATACAGCTCCAGGTTCTGATTTCTTTTGTTGTATGTTTCGGGGAGATTGGCCTGATGGTGATGGGGAAGAAGGGCTTTAGACCCTGAGTCCGACGAAAACGTTGAGACACTGTGTGAAGCATAGATATAACAGACTGTGATAGTTTGCTAATCCTTTTTGACATGTACTCAATTCAAACCGTACAAAGACAATCTATTTAATGTTTGACCTCAACTTCATTGATTTTTGTAAATATCTGCTTATTCTGAATTTGATGGCAGTAATGTTTCAAACCAGTTGGGACAGGAGCAACAAAATACTGTGAAAGTTGTGGACTGATCCAAAAACGCCTGTTTGGATCATTTCACAGGTAAACAGGTTCATTGGTAACAGGTGATAGGATCATGATTGGGTGTGAAAGGTTCATAAGCAAGGATGGAGAGAGGTTCAATACTTTGTGAACGCATGACTGTATAAAGTTTATTAATACATGAACTCAGAGACACTTCGAAAAACTGTTGTCAGTAAGCACAGTTTGTTTGCAAGTGTTTGCATTCAGTTTTTATTCATGTTTTACACAACATCACAGCTTAATGGAAGTCAGGCTCTGATCTTGGATTTCTTCAGCGTTGTAAAGAAAATATCAAAAATGATTGATCTGTTGCAAAAATGATGTTGACACGTAAACATATTATGTTGGTAGAGAAGGCTTAGATCTCACATTGATTTATCATGTTGTGCCAGCTTTAAAGGTTGTAGAAGTGTTCCAATCCTTTAATGAAAGAGCAATGCATGCAATTACAAATCAAGTATTACCAGCAAAATATACTTCAGTATGAAAGGGTCTTATAATGAAGAATGGGCCATTTATTCTTAAATTATTGTTACATTAACATGTTACAATGTAATGGTGTCAAAAGTAAAAATAAAAATTGTTTATATATTTCACATTAAGATTAGCTTGAGTACATTTATGAATTTGCACAAATGGATAAACAAGAATTAAGTTAAGAACAAAAATACCTTTTTGATTGCAGTATTACCATAATATTATCCTCTTTTCTTTGGAAAATACTTACATACTACTACTCAGCAGAGCCAATGGATGACTTGTTGCTGCAGTCCTTGGTTAAGTAACTAGACTAACTAATTAGACCCTGGCTCCATCTGTCCCCTTTAACACACACATGTATGTTCTGGTTTGCTAGGTGCAGGTTCCACTTGGAGTAAACAGACTTGAATTTGAGCTTTGGTTTTTTTAGCGCTCAATACATCCCCATATGCGAGTACACACATACATCTCTCAGCTGCCTCGATAGCACGTGGGCCTAGTTCTCCCATGATGCTTTGCTTTGTCATCACATCAGCTTCAACACATGGCAGAATGAGTCCACTATCTAACTGTCCACTTCATTACTCTCAGCGGCTCCCATTGGCTTTTTTCCCTCCCCGGCCGAGTGCTGATTGGTTAGCCCCGGCTGTCACATGAGCTTGTGACTGTCTTAAATGTGTATGTATTAAGTGGTGTTGACAAGTTGTTTTTACAGCACTGGCTTGCTGACACTGGTCTCTGAGCTCTCTGCTGGTTTCTGTGCCCCAGGCCATGTCAGGGCTTCAAAATGAACTGGAAAAGAAAGTCTGTATGTGCTTATGTGTCTGCCCTCTGCACAGCTGTATTTCCTATTCCAGGTGTTGCTCTGAATGAATCCATAGTTTCTTTTTTCCCTTTTTTACTGGGCCAACAGTTGGAAAAGAGATTGAAACTGCACATGAGAGATTTAAAAAGGCAATCTTGGTTTTGTTAGGAGGCTAATAAAGTACTGTAAAGTTTTTTGTGTAATGAAGCTGCTTTCTGTGATTACAGACATGGAGTTATAAAACCCTTCAAAAAAGAGGGAGGCCAAAAGTTTTTGTCTTTGAGGACTTCAAGCATGCAGTGTATATCCTCTTGGTGTTTTAATTTGAGACTTACAGGAAAAGATGAGTTTATGAGTCAGGACAAATCTTGTATTAGTAGGACTTTCACCATCTCCTCTCTAAAAATACCTTCTACATGTATGATAGTGATAAGTTTTATAGCTGCTTGTATAGTGTGTGTATAGTCTGTGTTCTTCACAGTGTGTTTTGGATACCCTTTCTGTAGTAAAATGAACTGAGTATGGTAGATTACATTATGACACTCAAAAGCCTGGTTTTTATTGCATTTACATTCATGCCAGAAATGAGATGTAAACAGAAATGTTGTTGTAGTTTGTTAGAAATGCTGTTTTTCTTGAATGGCATGCTGAGAACGCTGCCAGAAACCTCTACCCTATGTTTTCTCCATGCTTTTCTACAGTCTCATAGTAGAAAATGTGTATGTGGGACTGGTGACTCTTCACTGGAGCTGCATCCAACTACATTTTAAAATCTAGATTCAGTGCTGTGTGTGAACATTGACATCATGTAACAAATTCAAACTTTTCAATGTTATCACGAAAATTACAAAACTTGACACCATAAAAACCGCTATTGAGTATTCATGAAATACAAAATGATTTCTGGACAAGGCTGAAACAAGAGATCAAAGTAAATACTGGGTCATTCTACTTGAAGCATTTGCCATTAGCAGAAACAGTCTGGTTGGTTAGTGGTTTCAACGCTTCCAAGGAAGGGAAGTGGAAAGGTTGAGATCATTGGGTGTGGATATGTATTGATGTTCTCACAGACAGTGCAGTCTGTAACATCAGCATTGACAATAGTGGAAATTTGTCGCAAATTAACTTTGGTGAGCTTTAACATAACTGATCACCAGCAAACCATGTTTTTCTCAACGTCCTCAGGATGCTTTTATAGTGAAACCAAAAGCTTGAAAACTGTCAACATACTTTACCTCTGTGGGGTTTTTTTTTTGTTTAGTTTGTTCCTTTTTGCAGTAACTCTACTCTCAAAAATACACAAATCTTCATTGTGTATCAACACCATAGACTGTATAAAATATGGACGTAGTGTCTGTGACGTCACCCATAGGTTTCTGAAGAGCAAAAATGAAGCAAATCGTAGTGCGTAGCCATCTTGGTAGCCTACCTCCGGTTACTCCAAATATGGACAAAGAGGTGGAGCGAGGGCGGAGCTGAGGCGGGTTGAATGAACGCTATTGGCTGAAAAAAAGCCGCTGAAAAAAGCCGCTTTATTCGAAATAATCAAACTAGCTACGGCTAACCAGCTAGGTTAAATGCTAAATAGCGTTGCTAGCCAGCTAACCCCACGACGATCTCTTTCCCAAACTCAGTGACTAGAATTAGCCGGGGTGTCGCCCTTTAGACCGTCAGTTCATAGCTGTCAATCAAAGTGGCGCCACTTAGATTGACAGCTATGAACTGTGCATAATGATGTATGCTGTATATTTTAAACGAATGCCTTATAAAAAAATTCGCCCCCCCCCAGAGTTGTCATGGAGTAGAAAAACAGCTTATGAGACTAGAGCCATGTTTTGAACCAGGCTGTAAATATGTTTTTTTCTGTCGTAAAGTCGGACATTTTAACATGGGGCTCAGATCGGCTCAGATGTAAATGACTCACTTCTGCAGCCTGCTCTAGCGGTTAGTCGAGGAACTACAGCTATTTTGCACTTCCGCATTGGCTTCATTTTTCAGTGCCGGAGGTTGCCGCTTGATCAACACATGTGACTGCGACAGAGACCCTACTGTACTTTTTACTATGTTGTCCTTCATGAGCTAAAATTGTCTCAATAAACAGCATCATAGTTTTTCAGTTTTGTGTGAAACATCACTCATCTGCTGGGCTGTTTTGTCAGAAAAATCATCCTGCAGGTGCCAGGTCACACCGAGGTTGCCAAGCACATGGTCGAAAATATCTTAAGGAAGGAAGACAGTCCAAGACTTAAACTGGAAAACCTGAGATTTGTTATTGTGTTCTTTTTGTCCAACTGGCTCCCACTACTGCTGCACAGTGCTCTGCATGTGTGTGAGTGTGTATGACAAAGCTGTGTAACCTCTCTTGTCAAAGTAATTTTTGCTCCGGTTACCACACACACTTCCATATGAAGTATGAGACCTAGCTAACAATCATTTGTTAGTAAACTAGTGCAGTGAGCTGGAAGAGCTATATACAGTTTAGTCCTTTAGTGAAATCAACCATGGCTGGGTTTCATCAAACCTTTTACCATTGTTCTGTGGAAACCATGTCCTCCAAATATTTCCACATTGGGAGAATCAGTGTGTCCAGTTACTGCCTGTTGATCCTTGGATGCAATTTCTCTTATTTAACCTTCACTGCAGTTTGATTTTGCTCATTGGAGACATTTTTTAATAAAGTTGTTATACAACTTGCTTGTGTCAAAAACAGCATTTAATATTAATTTAACATGAGTAACAAATCACATGCGTTGCTGACTTTGTTGCCGAGCAGCTGTTGTGCAGTGAAATTCTGCATTTTATCATGCCACTACTGCCTGGATGCACAGGAAACATGGGTGCACACATGCATAGGTTATGTGTTTTGTGTTTTCAGGCTTTTAATTTTGGAAAGAGATTATTTCTGATAAGGTGTTAGAGCACTCATCTGGATGGAAAGTTTCTCATTTCACAAGGGCTACAGGCATATTGTATTGTTCACCTACTCCAATGAGCATAAAACTAAATGACTGTGTATTCATCGTTTTTCAAAGTCAGTAACAAAGGCTGATAATGACACCACAACTTCTGCAGCACCTTTCATTTTTAAGAGCTGTTGCCATGTCTAGGAGATCCTGTAGAACCTGTTACCTGCACAGTGAAAGGAAAAAGTGTGAACAGTCATCAAATCCCATTCATATAATTTTATTGAACATACTGAAACTTTTGAGCAGTATTAACAGATGGTTAGACGTCTGTCTGTTCTGTGCTGTCATGAGCTCCTCTGGCAACAAAAGTAGACTTTGAAAAAAGAAGCTGAAAGCAAAGATATACCAACCGAAACTCCATGAATTTCATTTCACTTTCATTCATCTCCATGAACTCCTCATATTGTGCCTTCACTCAGAGCAGCATGGTGACAAAAGGCCAGACCAGGGACCAAGTGGCTGCCGTTTGTTGCTACTTTTGTACACCCCTGTGTTTCCAGGCTGGCATTACACCTACAGAGTCATTTGTTTCAGATTTGTATTCAAGTCTTTTGATTACAATGAAAGAAATAATAGATTGCAAGTTTGATTTATAATCACAAGGTAGCAAGTAATTCCTTCTGGCTTTAATTATTCCACAGCACTTTCACATCCACATTGTAGAGGTGGGACAGGGACGCTTAATGTTCTTTTCTCTGAAAGCTGCGTTATAACTAAATTTGAGTGCAATACGGCCCATGGACTCAGTGGAACCAATATGCTAGTCTAACTCAAGATTTATTGTTAACACTAACACCAGTTGCTTGATGACCAAGTGACCAAGAAAACACCACTGAAGGACAGAGAGAGAGACAGAGAGATGGAGAGTGAGAGAGGTAGACTTACAGGCTAAACTTAAGGACAGAGCAGGAAACATCCTCATCTTTAAATGTCACTGGTCCTGTCGCATTGATGTTAATTTGTGAAGAATCTGGTGTTTCTTGTTGGCTTGGCTCCACGTGTACACACACACACACACACACACACACACACACACACACACACACACACACACACCCACACCCACACACACACACACACACACTCAGAGTTGTATTTACCCTGTGTGACAGGAGGGCCTGGGGGACTTAGGTCTGGCCTCTAGCTGGTGACACTAATCCAAAGAGGCTAAGCCAAATGAGGAGGAACGGTAAACTCACACACACTCCCCTTCCTATCTATGTATATGTGTGTTTCCCCCTCTCTCTCTCTCTCGTGTTTTGTCTGTGTTAATGTTTAACCATTCTCGCATGCGTTCTGGCATTTCCTGTTCTCACAGGCCCGTCCCAGTAATTGAACCCTGTGAAGGTTTTGGTGATGCTAGAATGTCAAATGTCGAGGTTTCCCACTTTGCAAAACAATGACAGCCTTCTGTGGTTGTTTGACGAGTACTTTCACTTAATATTTAACATGCTTCTGCTTCATGCACTCTGTGGAAATGTTTGCGTCTGGAGCTCTCTTCAGTGAGTTAAAGGCCACTTTTGGCCAGTGGAGGTAGTATTTTCCTTTAGCGTGATACTCTTATGTAACTGTACCTTGTTACCTTGTTGTTGAGGAGATTTCATCATTTTCATGTGTAATGTATGCACATCCAAATGTCTTGGCCAGATTGTGTAGATATGTGAACATGTTGGAACAATGTTCCTGACCTTCTGTTCCTGTCAGGCAAGTTAGAAAACAAACTGCAGATGGAACATTTTCTTCTCATAGATCTCAACCGTTACCAGTTCACTGCCTCACTCCCCTAAAATCTCCCTTTGTGTTATAATCAGGAATCCAGTGAAGGATGAGCCCACCTTTGTATGGGCAAGAATCAACAGTAAAAATAAACTGATACTGTGCCATACAGCTTAGTAAAATGTTAGAATTAGTAGATTGAGTTCAATTAATTGCAGCAAACATCATTCAGTCAAGAGCATATTTCCACGGTCCTTCAAGAAGCTAGTATTTAGAGTTTTGGTTGTTGAATACACCTTCCGGTGATACTTGGACACGTCCTCAGTGAAGAACCCGGAGTCATCGGGTGTTTCGGGTCTTAGATCTTCAGACACCCTCGTCCGGGCGACCCGATCAGTCTCTGGCCCGTGTCCAAGTAGCGCTGTTCCACGGATCTCCCCTGCAGATCCACAGCCACCTTGAGGCCCTTTCTGCAGCCTCTAAGGTGTTCTTTATCGCTTTCCTAGATTTCAGTCCTTTTAGTCCCAGCAGCTTTAGTGTACGCAGTAGCGAGTGGCCGGCAAAGCCTCGGCATCCTACAATGCATTTATTTTATTATTTCATGTATGAAATATGCCACATGGAATAGTTCAGTTACTCTAAACACTCTAAACACCCTGGACAGGTCGCCAGTCTGTCACAGGGCACATATACATGAACAACATACACGACAGACAAGCACTCTCACTCACATCCACACCTAAGGACAATTTAGAATTATCAATTAACCTCAGCATGTTTTTGGACTGTGGGAGGAAGCCGGAGTACCCGGTGAGAACCCACGCTGCACAGGGAGAACATGCAAACTCCACAGAGAAAGATCCCGGAACGCGAACCGGCGATCTTCTTGCTGTGAGGCGGCGGTGCTAACCACTGAGCCACCGTGCAGCTTTTGGGATACAATAATCAAAATAGTTACAGATAACAATTTCAGTGCAGAAAGGCCACGTTCAGACTGACATTAGCCTTGCAGGAAAAAATGCAGCCTCTCTGTGTACTGTTTACTTTGCCATCGGCACGGTAACAGATTAAATTGTTTGCTCCCATGATCATTTTCCACAGTAGCAAAATCCTTTCTCATATGGTTATAATCCACTGGGCAGTGTTTTGCTGTCCCACACACTCATGGGTCGATTATACACACTTTACTTCAAGAATCATAGTGTGATAGCAGTAGAACCAATAAACCCCCACCAATTCAACACCTTACATTTTTTAGCACCAATAGAGCAATATTTATAAAGTCAGCTCACCCTTTGAAAGTGTGGAAAAGAGACTTGTGACTGTGTTGCTGTGTCTGATTTCATGTTAATACTGCATCATGTAATGTGTGTATGTGACGTTTTTTCAGTCTTCTGAAGTCGTTTTTTTTTTTTATCCAAGCGTAAGTCAGAGTAACTTCAGAATTGAAACCAAGTAAAATATAACTTTGTCAAAATTGAATTAGCGTAATTTCCAAGTTCAGACTACCTGTACCTTCCTGGTTGTTAGCATGCCACTGAAATTATTATTGCCTTTGTCACAAACGGCAGCATATCTTCATTCCATATAGTTTTCATTGATTCATTTTTCTGTCTTCAGAGCAGCTCTGCCTCTGAGATTTATATAGTGAACAAAAAGTGCAGTCTGTACTGAATTAGCTGTCATAACATTATCATTGAGAGATTCTCTGGAGCTGACTGAATGAATGGTGGCTTCACATTGGGGGAAATTCATGTTTAAATGTTTCACTGACATCCAGCCCAGTTTTGTGTGCGTGTGTGTCTCCATCCTCCTCTGATTACAGTAAGTCAGCTTGATGATAAGTAATAAGCTGTGCTCATGATAATAGTCCAGAGGCTAAGTGTCGTACATCAATCCGCTCAGTGTCAGCTCGTATCAGCCCTGCTGTTTGCCTTTGTTAGAGGAGCTGTGCCTTGGGTGAAATCTCTTTACCACTGTCTCTTTATAGTTTATCTCTTCTTAACTTTGGCTCTTTATCTTTCTGTTTCTGTCACTGCGGGTCTGTATCTTTCTTACAGTACATTTAGTTGCACCATGTCTCAGTGATGTAAATGAACTGAATGCTGTTTGTAGGCATTTGATATATTGGATCAGTAGGTTTCTTTGGAAGTCATTCATTACGCTGGCTTTTGTTGATCGAGACAGTCAATACAAATATACACTATGCATAGTTCTTTGATAGGTTTCATCTATTGATCTTAGCTTTTGATGCCCTTGGCAAGTTGTCACGCTGATGACTACTATAGTCAAGCTGCTCCTCGACTGACAATACAAAAATCTGTCAGGACTGGATACCTGCCAAGTGTGAATGTGTGAATATTGTAAAAACTGCAAACTCTCCAGCTACAAGATAAAAGGTGTGCAGTCAACCTGTGTGTGTGTGTGTGTGTGTGTGTGTGTGTGTATACATCAAGGTGGTAGTTTGTTTCTGAGGTCTGCAATTTCTTCACTGTTAATTAATAACCTTGTGAAAGGACTAATCGACCTTCTGGCAGCTTTCCCATCAAATGAGAAATGAAATTGCGAGGAATCATTATGGGTTGCAGTAAAGGTTTCACACACACTGCTATTATCTCCTCACGCACAGTATTGACACTTCCTCTTTGCAGAGTTAGATCAACAACAATAAAACTTTTCTCATAAAGGTTCCCAGGACAAAATCGGGTCCAGATTCTTTGCAGCAATGTATTTGTTTGAAGGTCAGAGCATTTACCACCTCGATCCATAAAAGTTGTCACTGTTGGACACTGTGTAAAATGAATAGATAAAACAGACTGTGATAATTTGCTAATCTCTTTTCTCACATACTAAATTGAAATCAGTACAAAGACAATGTATTTAATCAATAGTAGTGAATATCTGCTTATTGTGAATTTGATGGCAGCAACATGTTTCAAACAAGTTGGGACAGGAGCAACAAAATACTGTGAGAGTTGTGGACTGATCCAAAAACACCTGTTTGGATCATTCCACATAAACAGGTTCATTGGTAACAGGTGATAGGATCATGATTGGGTATGAAAGGCTCATCCTGGAAAGACTCGTTCACAAGCGAGGATGGAGAGAGGCTCAACACTTTGTGAACACATGAGTGTATAAAGGAGATTACTACATGGGCTCAGGAACGCCTTGTAGAATTGTTGGTGGTAAACACAATTTATTGCAAATTATGGCATTCTGTTTTTATTTATGTTTCATACAATGTCCCAACTTTCTTGGAATTGGGTTTGGAATAGTTTGGTAGCATGGTAAAGAGTACAGGACCATGGTGTGATGTGATGTGGTTGCTCTGACTTGTTTGTTGTTCCACAACCCATCCTGTGACTCTTGTCAACAGCATGCTAGTTCAGACACGGAAAGATCAACACACTGTGCACTCAGTCTTATCTGTGTTGCATTGTCTTTAATCACCTCCGTTTTCCCAACTTTTATTTATAGCTTTTTTCCATCTGATATACTCTTTATCACTTAAATGTATTGAACATGCTGTAGTAACCAACACCAAGCAGATGGCAGTTCAAGCAGATTCAAAGTAATGTTTAAATGTTCACATTGCTGTTTGTAAGTCTCATGATGATCATTGACTGGAAGTCATGTGTTGTTTTGTGCTATGGTTCATTACCCTCACTCTGAGGGCAAAATAGATTACAGCAGAAATGAGAGCAGAAGTCAACTGGACTGACCGGAGGACAGCACAGAGCACAGTGGAGGAGAAAAGAATCAGATAATATATGGAAAGAGCAGAAAACAGAGCCATGTTTTCTTGAGAGAACCGAGCAGAGTTGAATCAAATGCACTTGAGCAGGACTAAATAGGACAATAAAGAGCAGGAGCAGTTGAGCACAGAGCAGTGCAGACGAGTGCAGCGCTGGGAGTCACATGAAACTATATATTCCTGCTCCCCCAGCAGCCAAGCATCAGCCACGGTTCACAGATCACACACTACCCACAGTCATACACTGGAAAAGATAATCTAAGCAGTGTTGGAGCCCACAGACTTAGCTCTGAGATGATCCTTTTTATAGCTTTTCTCTTTCTTCTGTGTGTTGGCCTGTTAGCGAGCCTGAGGAGGAAGTAGCCCACTTATAGGGAAATAATCATCCCTAAATAAAAAAGTTCTGCTTCTTACTGTCTTCACACAGCAGCAGTGTTAGTCATTCCATTTAGAAGTGTTCGAGAGCAATTTAAAGCGTCTCAGCAGTGAGAAAAGGTGAGATCTCAGTATCATTGTAATTGTTCATAATTCAGTATTTTGTCCAAAGCACGTCTTCTACCATGAATGTGTATATGTACAGCATGGTTGGCTGTAGGGAAAATCCAACTGTAGTAGTGTTAGTGCCTTCCAATATAAAGCTGTATGCAGAATCACTATCATGTGAGCAGCAGTTTAATTCCAGGTTTCCACAATTGGCCACCTCAATCTACTAACACAGCATGGCCTCCTGCTGTCACACTGATACTACTTGTGTTGGTTTGTTTTTTATTAAGCTGTATTTGTCAGTGAATCTAAATTGCTAGTATAAGTATTCTATCTGAATTGGAGGAATGATAAGCCGTTGCAAAGCTGTCTAACTTCTTGTCAGTTTAACTTGGTCATTACTTTTTTGATATTTACATCTTAGTGCCTCAGCATTTTAATGAACACGAAAAAGTGTCTCACTAACTTTGAACTATACGCCTGAAAGCTATTTGAGTTATGTTTATTACATGACATAAATAGGCAAACATTGTCTCAGTGCCAGAGAGACAACCATGCACTGTAGTAATAACAGCAGACCTCTGGCATTTTGATGATATAGCAGGAAAATCACAGGTGTAATTGATAATATATTAATAATATATACCTGATGTAACAATAGCATTCTTCTCGCAGGGTTCTGCTCCTGTGCATGCTGTCTCACTGGATTACACTTAAGTTCACTGCAGAACCTCATTTTAACTTGCTTTAGCTAACAAGTTGTGACTCGCCTCTAAATCGCACTAAATGCTGCAAGAAGACTTCTGACCAGGTCTGAGAAGACTCTATGTTACTGTCATTCGGGTGTCATGTCTCTGGGTTTGTCAGTAAAATTGTGTATTTTTTTTTACTCATCTTACTTACTTAATTTTATCCTCATGTGTCAGTTGCTCATAGCCTTTTCTTTATCTCTTTTCTTCTAATCCATTTCAACAGTGCTTCTGTCTACTCTGAAAGTTTTTCTCGAGACGAGGCCTACACACACAAACACACTATATTGTACAGAAAGAGCATCATTTTTCTTGTATGCTTTGTGCTCAACTGTATCATTTAATTTGACTCTTTCTTATAATAATGTGTTTTGCTCCTGTGTCCTCCGTCCTTTTACACCTTTAGTCACTGTTATTTTGAAACGTGCAAAAGAAAGCAGGTTTGCTAATATTGTTTCGATTAAACAGACACAATGGTGCCGCTCCATGCAGAGATAGGAATTGGCAATCAATAAGGATAATAGCGGACTGTGCAGCAGAAGTGTGTAATAAAAGTATGTTTACCAAAGTTTTTATGTATACTGCCTTAGACCTCGGTAGGTTACTAGGTGCTTGCTGGCTTGTTGGTGTGCAGAGCAGCTGGAGCAGTGCTGCACAACAGTCATGCACTAAGGCCTGATGATGGTCCTGATGGAGCTAATCACAAAGCTGATAGCGCCACAGCCACTTGACTAGCGGACAGTGAGATAGCCACAGCTTCTGGATGGGCTCTTGCTGTCAGCTCTGGCTACCTCTTCCCTCTTTCTCTTCCTTCCTCCCTGTCTCCATTAGTATTTTTACACCAAAAACAGTGTGTATATGCAGGATTTTTATCCAGTGTGAAAGGGGTATAACTCTCTGGCTCTCTGTTATACAGGGATCTCTGTGTGGTTGGGTTGGACTGAGACTTGAGGTAAGAGGAGGTGTGATGTTAGAGTAGCAGACACACTGCTTTGTTTTCTGTTCTCACACCCGGGTGCACTGCATGTGAAAGATCGTTTGATATGACTGTTTGCATACAGGCACCTAGCAGATGCTAGATTTCATCGTGTGGCACGTTCATGGATAATAGGACTAGAAAAGTGTACTGTCTGCTGAGACTTAGGCTGGAATGAACTATTCTATTCTCTTGAGTGTTAAGTCCTAACTTGAATGTCAAAGTTGTAGTTGCATGCCAGGACTGTTGAGAAATGTACTTGCTGTGTGCTAAAAACAGTAATCCAACAATTGCTGCTATCCAAAGTTTCCAGCTGTAGACACTGAAGGATTTGATATGTTCTATCAGCACCTGATAACATTTCATTCTCTGTCAGTGAAGCTGTCCAGCAAATTATAGAGAGAACCAGCTTCCCTTTTGACTCAGGAGAGAGAGAGCTGCCAACAGTGAGGCGGCTGGAGCTGTAACAGGTCACATATTGTGATGTTTGACAAACTAGTTTTTCTGGAGCATGTCTCTCTTCTGGGAAAAGGCGTGTCCGTTTCTATGTCTACCAAGACATGAATGAGAAATCAAGGAGCTCAGACAATGTGCTTTATCCTCAGGAGATGATCCTGCTCGCAGGTTTAATAGGGATTCTTGATGAATACATATCTGCACGTAATGAAAACAATGACGTGATTATTTAGTTTGTAATTATTACAAGAGTCATAGAGACTGTTTGACAACTGCTGGCACTAATAGAGCTGTTCTCTAATCCTTTGATTCTATTCTATCTACATACTAGTATAGAAGCTGTAACATTAATATCATTAATTAACTCTTAACTATGTATTTAACTTGCTTAGTCTTTCACACAGTTGTGAAAATTGCAAAATACATTGGGAAACAGTTGGCAAATCTACGGTGGCCCTGAAAGCTCAACGCACTGCAGCTTAAGAAAACACATGTAAAGAGACATAACACAGGCAGCCGTAGAAATCATTAGCAGTTTCATGTGCTGCATTTAGAAACAAAAGATTGCAAAGGGAGAGAAAACACAACCAAATACTGAAAGACACTACCAAACAGAAAAGACAGAAGAGAAAAGTTTTCTGTGTTTGCAGAAGACTTCTGTATTTAGTCTTTTTTTTTTCTAAAATCTGCGCTGGTGATGATTAGATTGAGGACTTTGTTTTTGCTTCTTTTTTTTGTCTGTCTTTTTCCCTTTGTTTAAGTAATGGTACATTGAGCTTTCAGGGCCACCATACTAATCTCTAAACAGTTTTCCATGTTCATGTTGCAAACATTACATTCTTAACTTAGATATTATGTGACTGAAGATAGCACTAAAACTTCATGTTAAAGTGAGACCTTTGTATCCAGAATTTGCCTCTGAAAAAGTTTCATTCATTCGTCATTACCAAGATTTAATCACAATCACGAGGAGATCCAGATAACATCTCACACACATAGACACACCCTCATTATTCACTCTCTTCTGTCTTTTGCTGACTTTCACACAAGTATGCACACAAATACACACAACCTCATTTCCACACACATAGCATTTGCCCATATTGTGCAATATGGGAGACAGTGGACAGGGTTATTACAGTTTGTCTCATCAGCTCTGCTGGAACAGGACAGTGAGCTCTCTGTCAGCATCTTTACACACACACAGTTGGCGCACTGGAACACACAGAGTCATGAAAACCCCACAACTTCCTTGCTTACACACGCTCAACTGTCTTTCTCAAACACACACATACAGAGACAAAGGGGTTGTTGTCCCGTTGAGGTCAACTGTTATCTCAGTGCTGCTGAACAGAGTCAGTCTGTCGTAGTGTCTGAATGGTGCTGTCACCGTCTGTCTCAACAAGACTGATATGGTGCCGTTTATGATTTACAAAAAAGTTACCAGGCTTTTTTAGAACACACATCTGCATCATGGGAGCAGACATGTTTTGACTGAGAGATGGGTGAATCATGACGGCACCAAAGTTATGACAGCGTGTTACTGTAAGTCCATTGACTGTGTTTTAAACAGACTAGTGCAGTGCCTGTTTGGGACGGACTGAATGCTTGGCCTCCAGTATTGCTACTTGCAGCTTTTGCAACATCAGTTCTAGACACAACAGTTCCACACCCGTCGTATACTAGTCGTATGCATGCAGCACCAGTATTTTTTCACATTAATATTGTGATTAGACCAGTTTTAGGCAGTTTATTGAGATGTCACGAAAACATGAGCCAGACCTAAATGATTATTACGAAGAATCATTATTGTTATGTCTGCTTCTGTTAAATGACATTTGATTGATTGAATGTAGGACAGAGACACACTGCACACATGAAGAGCAAAATGTTGGAATCACTTTCTGTAATAAACATGTCAAAATACACAATTAAAAAAAATACAGACCCCTCAGTATTTGCAGGAGATGCTGAAAGAGCCACTGAAATGGAACTCTAAGTGGTTTTTCATCCAGATGTAACAGTGAATAATTGAGATCTTTCCAGCTCTATCATTACCATTGATACAATTTATGCTGGAGCTACACAGCTACTCTAAGTTATAGCTGTTTCTCGGGCCGTTACAAAGGGTAGGAGGACAATATTCATTGAATCAGTTTTCTAACCGATGTCACTGCTTTTTCTTTTAAACTCACCATGCAGGGCCAAGTTTCTTACTCATCCAAACTTTTTCATACTCCACATCTCACTTCCTTGGACTCACAGCAATACGCTCGCCAAGCAGGAAGTCAATCGGATGATGTTGTTGGTGAAAGGAAGGACAGACATACGACAGACAGACAGAGATTGTCAGTGTCAATTGTCATGATGACTTGTGGCTGTGAAAGTTAGTACTAATGTAGATGAGCATTAGGCTGCTCTGCAGGATGGTTTATGCTCCCAGGGCGTCAGTAGATTACATCACTGTCCTTCCCCTTGATTTTCGCATGTTGATGTCTATTTGTCAGTAAGTCAGCATGACAGCATGACAGAGGCTCGAGAGCCTTGAAGGAGAGATGACAGAGAAGGGATGAGCGCCAACCAAAGAGGGGATGACAGCAGGGAGGATGGGTGTGGTGAAAAGCAGGAAACAAGGAAGGCAGGAATGACAGATGAAAAGTCAATCCTGCTTTGAGGAATTAAAAATATGTGTGTGTGTGCTTTGTCAGGCTGTGTGTGTGTAATTGCTCCAGGTTGTATGTACGTTATTCTTGCCTGCAGTGGTGGTTTTCAAAGACCAGAGTGTATCTATGGGTTACATGCACATGTAGAAAATACAAAAAACAAGCACTGATACACAGTATCAATAAAGAAATCCTCACTTGTTGCATAAAGCAGACATTTGGAAATCTTTAAACTTTTTGTACTGTCTTGAACTTTTTGTTTGTATAATTGCAGCATATCAGTTGAATTCAAATCTTGTTCATCATAATTACTGAATGATTGGTATTGATCAATAACCATTCACTCTTTCAATGTTTTATTCATTTTATTTGATGCAACAGTAAAAAAACAAAAGTACTTATTGCCCTTTTAATGAGGGCCACCTGCATTAAAAAAAACTCCAGCATCATATATAGATTGTTATCTTCCAATATAAACATTATCCATAAAACATCGTTATGTGATGTAAACTATAATTGAGTTTGTATATAACTGTCAAATTGGGCATTTTTTCCAGCTGCAGAAAATCTTGCATTAGAGATCACTTCTCAGTTTCTAGGAGCAAATATTCCCCTCGCTGCAAATAGTGTAACTGTTAATAGAGGTTTTCTGTAACTGTGTGCTGTGAATGAGCCATGCATGCAGAGGTCTCCTTGTCTTTGTCTTGTGTCTTTGTCTCTGAGTGTTTGTGTCTCAGAGCTCATTGAAAGTTGCCAAGCAATTGAGATACATTATCCTTATTGGATTAGAGTTAGTTAGAGCATCCACATCTCCACGCCTCATTTATTGTATTTCCATGCAGGGCAGGAGTGTGCACAGCTTAGTCTGTAAATTTTGAAGACAAACCATTCTCATTCTTCACAGATGTTTGTAGGCTCTCTCAAGTGCAAACCCTGTCATTTCTCCATTTGAGGTGTTAACATTCTTTACATACTACACTGTATATGAAAAGAAAATGTACAGTAAGTTGCTAATAAACCCATTTTGTTTTTCTCTTTCATCAGAACATCAGAACACCTGAGATCTGATGCTTCCCGCCATCACCATGGAAACGGAGGCCAGTCACATGCTGGAGGCGGCGCTGGAGCAAATGGATGACATCATCGCAGGTAAGCACTACAAAGTAGCAGCGCCGACTTTATGACATGGGAAATGTGGTCTTCACTTTGGGAAGTTACCATTGCTGGTTGTGGCCTCTCAAGTGAGATGCTGTGGGCGAGTGGAAGTCACACTACAAGTCCTGCTACAGAAAGCACACAACAGAAGACTGTGTGAGTCGACATTGTTCAACAAACCGCCGATCTAGTTTGCTGTAAGGAGCACTAACGCCTCTAGGTGTCACCAGAGAGGCAATTACTTGGTACATACTTATGCTTATACACTACCTAGGTAGCAGTTTGTGTATCAATGAGAAATGTGTTTATCGATACATCTTACTGATAACTCAAGCCAGGTTTATCTTAGTGGATTTCTTTCTGCCTCGTTGGTTTGGATGTGTCAGGGCAGGTTCATAGTGTTGACTATATGGTGAGTTAGAGATAATTTGGGTCTAAAACTTTGCCAAACTAAACAGTACTTCAAGGGCCAAGTGCTTACATACAACAGAGAAGACACAGTAAACATTATGAGCTTTTGATGTTCAAACTGCAGTAAGCACATGCTGTGTGTACTTCTTCATCCAATCAGCTCACTGTGGTTGCTCTTTCCTTATACTGCCAAAAAATGTGTTGTGTATATAGACAACTGCAATGAGGTGACACATTTGCAAATTGGACAATTAACAATTTGGATAATTGACAGTATGCATGTGAAAACAGAGTGGCTGATTTCTCACTACTATATCACTACTGAGACCACTCAGTAGTAATCTCAAGGTTCTTCACAGCTGTACCTGAGAAGAACACTGCCAAGTCGATGCAGGATTACAGAACTGATCAAGATAGCATGTGCACCTACATGCATTTGTCTAATTTTTGTACAAACAAAGAATGTCTTCATGTATGCATGAAAATAGCAGTTTCAGAAGAATTTCTGCAATTTCAAAATTGAAAGTATTACACATTCTGAATATAATATTACCCAGGGTTCATAGTCATTAGTTTAGTGGTTTTAGTTACTCAGTAGTAGAGCTGTCACCAGATTCACTGCATTTACCTGTTTTTTATGTGTTATCAGCTGTAAATATCTCCTTGTGTGTGCATTTGTGCACGTAACTGAGGTTGTGTTTGCTGCAGCCAGTTCAGCCTTGGCAAACAAGATATAACTAGTGGGGTAAATGTTTAATGTGGTGCACTGACAGTATGTGGTGAAACAAAGTTTGAGCAGAGCAAAGGGTCCCTCCAGTGAGAAAAGAAGAGTCAAAGACCAAGACAGGAACTTTGAGCTATTGTCAATTCCTCAAAATTAGGAAATTGTCTGTGACTGATTATTACCAGATATGTGTAAAATCACATTTGTGACTAGGTTCCCTACACGACTGCATCGAGGATGCGTCATCTCACAATCGGAATCAACATTTAACAACATACCAGCAAGAGTCTACAACAACCAGTTGACGCATGCAGTACGGCACAAATAGAAAAAAGAGGGTTTGCAGGTACCACTGTAACATCTGAAGCTCACCGACACACTGCTGTTTGCCCAAAACACGCTGACCTCATTGAGTGCTCTGAGCTCGCTATTCCGGCTCTCCGTGACCACAAATAGAAATACATTAAAAATCCCATTAGCGATAACATCAGCCAATCACTAACAAGGAAATTAGAGGCACTTATCAACTGAATTTAGATATGTTGGTCATATTGCATTGCAACAGTTCTTTTCTCTCTGGTTAAGCATCTTGTGGGAACACTAGTGAAAACTCCCCACTGGTTAATGACTTTGATAATGATATTGTTGATGTGATTGAAATAGTGTTACAATTTAGTGTTTGCAGGCAGAGCAGCGACTGCATGACTGGTCCCAGTTCTCCTCATTTAACCCCTCCACACAGTTCAAGGTGGCCTTCACAAAAGAGCAGGGATCGTGGTAAAATATGGAAAAGAACACTGCACATTAGGAGTTTTGCAAATTATTAGAAGCAGACAATTGAATAAAACTACATATAAAGAGCTTATTTGAGAATGGAATTGCTGAAAAGGTTTCTGAGATTAGTGAGATACACTCCTAGTAGTTACAGCATGGACAGACAGAGGCAATCAAAACACTACTCCTGTGTGTCAACGCATTGTTTTGCCATTTTTTTCATTTAGCCATATCCCAAATCTACAAATGGTTTTTCATATACCCTGTATATTGATTCTGTATTATAGAGACCAAAATCAATCAATATTTCAGAATTTAAAATGCAGTAAAAATATATTGTGTGACTTTTTTTTTTCATAAACGCATAACATAAACAAGCATCTTATATTTAAGCAGTTCATGACTCAATGCCTGGTTCCTCCTTCCCAATAGTCAGACCAGTGACTAGCTCAGTGAAAGTCTGGGGATAAGCACTCTGTATGATTGCAATTAGATACCTCAAATTTTGTAATCTTAGTTAATGGCGGTTCAAAAGTAAACTTGTTAAAGTTGACAAATTGCACAAACTAAATTATGGATACAGTGTTTATAAATGACATCAAACATATCTTTGCCATTTCTGAACAGACATTTCTTGTTAATCACAATACACTAATGCCACTTTAAAGTGTCAGCAATAGGGATGCACATTTTGGATTTTTTTTATGACCGTTAACCGACGCCCTTTAACGATTACTAACCGTTAACCGATAAGATTTAAATGTCCTTCCATGCTGCCATTCCAACATTTCGTCATTCCATCATGCTGCCATTCCGACATACCACCATTTAGACATATCACCATCCCGAAATACCGCTATTCGACACACAAACGTCTCACCATTCCGACAAGGCTTTCCATGTAAGGAAAGGTTGGAATCAGAGAGTCACTGACTCTGTGCTGTCCAGTGCCGAACTGCAGATTTACAATGACGGCAAATAGCTAAAAAAAAAAAAGCTACAAGCTTTAGATAGAATTAACAGTACTGTAGGCTTCAATCGTCTGCTATTGCTTTTTAAATTATGTCGTGCTGGTGATTTCTTTAATTGTGTGTTCTGCTTCATTTCCAAAATAAAGTTTGAGCTTCTGAAATCTGATTTTTAAACAGTTCTGATGGAGCTCAATGTTTATCTGGATGATGCGGCTTCATTCCGAACAATTTTACTGTAAACCTGGACGACCCACGACGTGTCAAGGAGATAAATAAATAATATTCAAAGTAATGTGTGTTTTGTGCGTAATTGCATACAAGGATACACACCCTCCCCTACTGTACAACATGAAGGAGAGTGGAATTAGTCACTGACTTCAGGTGTCATCTGCAGAGCCGTCATTGATATCTGTAATATTAATGTTGCATATGATGCCAGCATGCGTGGAGACACACGGGCTGAATGGAGAGCTGCGCTCCAGCTGGCTGCTGTGACAGCTCACTGACACTGTGTTTCTGCTTACAGTCAGTGATTCCTGAGATTCACACATGAATCTAACATGTTTCACACTAGCCCGAGTTACATTAATACGTCTAGACATATTATATTTCCCGTTTCAGGAGTTTTAATAATAATAATAATAGATTGGAGGGATGTCGGAATGGCGGTTGCCTCCCCTATTATTTTATTTTTATTTTTTTGAGTACTGTGACCCATTCAAAAGTGCCGTGACAAAAAAATTCTGATGGGCTTTATTTATTTATTTTTAAATGTGATGGAAAGCACGTGATGGCATGTGTTGCACCTGTCGACACGCCCCCCATGAGTTGATTGAATTACGTAGCTTAAAAACAAAATTGACCGTTAGTATTAATCGATTAGAGTTACTATTATCGATTAACGGTTAAACGGTTAACCACGTGCATCCCTAGTCAGCAACAAGCTAATGGTGCGCAGTATATTTTCCAGGCTGACTTCCTGATTGGACACACTAGTTTTAAGTTTATTGTGTGTTCACATTGGAAAAGTGAAGAGAATTGGAGAAACACTTGAGTGAGCTGTAGGTGGACACTATTTACCACTGTTCAATGAACAAATGAGATGATTGCAACTGTGAAAATTACGAACAGTAGTGAGACATTTTCAGAAGGTTTTTGGGTTTATTATGGGATTATGTTCCCCATTTGCAAAAAGAGTATACTATTAACATTTGTGCATAGTACATGTACAGTTAATCTAATGTTTTGGTATGACTTGTTTCACCATGCTTAAAAGAGACAAGAAATGAATAAAATACTTGTAGATGTATACACTGAAATGTGCATGGATGGATGGGGAGATGAAAAGGAGGATAGTTCATATTGTGTTAATTTCTGTACTTATATTGTAAAGGCTCATGCTCACCTCTTCTCAACCAGCATAAAGTTATTTGTGCATGTGCAGTAAATGCAGCAGTGAGGCTGTGTACAAGGCCCCACTGTCACTTTTAATACTCAATCCTATAAGACTATATCCTAACCATAGCCTATCCTACATATAATGTCCTATCTGGGTAAAAATATCTATAATTGTTTGTAACATTTAAACTGTACAGTGATCACGCCTTGGATTAGAAGTGATCTTTCTCCTTATTTTATTCATGTACACAAAGATTTCAGTTCTAAACTAACTCAGGCTCTTGTATACCAGAGATATTCAAGCAAAGGTTGTTTTCATTATGTGCTGTTTAGTGTTTTGGACTCCATATACTGTACAGAGGCACTGTAATGTGTGGCTCTATGTCAGAATCACAGTTATTTGATTGCATCCAGATGCGTGTGTGCGTGTGTGCGTGTGTGTGTGTGTGCGCGTGCATGCCAGGGAAATGATCCAGGTGACACATGGACATTTTGGAAGCATTCAGGAAGATGAATGACTCTGATTAAATTCTGCTCTTGCAGTATTCAAAGCTCAAATGTAGGTCTTCTTGTACACTTGCTGGTGATGTACCTAACAGATTAATCTTGTATTGCAGTCACATTTTAGCTTTTGAATAATGGCGTTAATAATCATTCTGTGATAAATAATTGTCTCTCCTCTCCCCTCTTCGTCCACACACTCTGCAGGTTCGAAAGCGGCGGCGGTGGAGTTTTCTAACAGCATGTATGACCTGGGCTCTCCCGTCAGTGCTGGTCCGCTACAGATCGTTCAGTTAGCTGAGGACCTCAAACTTGCCTTGGAGCTCCAGCCCAGCCAGGAGGGGAGAGACAGCCTCAGAGCACAGCTCCCTACAGAAACAGCACAGGCTCTCATAGACTGGCTACAAACTGGAGCTGTGAGTACATTGTGTGCTGTACTTCAAGTCAACTTGCATCCTTACATGACAGTCTTATTTGTAGTCTTAAGATAATGGGCTGCAGTGCATAGTAATGCTTTCTGCAGTGTGGAGTTCAAAAATCAAATTGTGGCCACGTCAGCTGGAGATGTCTCATTTAATTTATGTGTCATATGAAGCAGCATCATAAAGCGCCTATGTTGTGATTTTTGAAGTCTTTTTAATGAGCAGTCAAAAAGAATTTGATTCCAGTGTGTGTACCATTATTTCAGCGTGGTGGATTGTCTGTGCTTTTTGAAGTTTTTGACCTTCATTTTTGTTGAAACACAATAGCTGAAGATGAGCATCAATCCAGAGAGAACATTCTACTTCGTTCATTTTGTTATGCTTGGCTTTTCAGGCATGACGAACTGCTTCCTTATTCCCATAAAACATTGTGTTTTGTTGTTGTGTTCTCTAGTGGCTGCAGATTATGTTGTTCTTACTCCCAGTGAACTACAGTTCTCCTACAGAAGAGCTTGTTTAGTTAGTGCCTCCACATTATGAATGTCATTTGTTTCACATGCACAACTCCTGATGCCCATCATTTTGTTATCAACCCCAATTAATGCATAATGTTACCAGTGTCACAAGCAGTACAACTGTACGTACATCATAGGTTGTTAATGAAATTAAAATTGAATTCAATGTTTGACTTTATTTTTAACAAGCCAAAATCAGCCAGTCCAATAGCTGTTGAGATATTCAGTCAGCGTGATGGGCCAACAGACACACTGCTAACAGGGCTAACATTACAGCTTGCAAACTTTATCAGATGTTATATTTCTGTGTCAATAGCCAGAGAGTTTACAGAGCTGCTCATTTTAAATTTGTGCCAAAACTCTCACTGACCTTGGAGATTACACAGCTGGGCTGGAAGTCGCACCGTGTGCTCAGTGTACATGTCTCTGGGAATAATAGTTGTGTTCACTCACACTCAGAACAGGATGCATTGCCCCGTGATGCTCAAGTTATATAAGCATATTCATTGTGATGTTTTGGAAGTTAAAGGCCTCTTTCAGCAGGGAATATTTATATATATAGTGCACAATGTAGTTCTTTATGCTCTTCTTTTAAGAGGATGACGAGGAAGACTGCATTTCCAGTGTCCATTTTTTAAAATTTATGTAGCTATTTTTTTATATATCATATGCGCCGCTCCCTGGGGAACCCTATCATATGATTCAAAGGAGAACAACCTTTGCTCTTTAGATCATTTTCTCACCACTATCTCTCACCACTAATAATAAGGAATATCCATGGGTTGGATTACCTGTTGCTGCATCTGGAAAGCAGAGGTGATGAAGGAAATTCGGGTGGCTGGCTGGGCTCCAGGTCAGGTCACTTCTACAAGGTGTTCCTCTAACCTAGAGCACCTAATGACCGGATGTTGTTCTTATTATCTCCGGTGGGCGTTGACAATAATTGTTCTCACAGTGGTGTGCATTCCACCACCAACCAAGCCCTTGACCAACGTTATGGAGTTATTCATAGGACCGAGACCTCACAGCAAGAGGCTGCTTTTATTGTGATTGGCGATTTGGACGATGCCAACCTGAGGACGGTCCCGCTGAGATATCCAAACACATTACCTCCCCGATGTGCGGCGATGACTTGCTCGTCCATGTTTACACTCCCCTCCAGGAAGGATTTAGCAAATCAGATGACGTCTCAGTTAAAACTCAAGCAAGACATACCCATGATACAGACCCTTAAACGCTGGTTTGACCAATCAGACTGTGCCTTACGTCACTGCTGTAGCACTACGGAGTAGTATGTGGTAGGATGCACTCATTGGCTACATTGGCAAATGCATCAATGATGTACCAAGGACTACTTCACAAACATCCCCAAATCAGAAGCCCTGGTTTAATGAGGAAGTCTGTGCCAAACATAAACAGACTGACACATACAACTACAACCGGGAAATCCGGGTATGCAGTCCAGAGAGCTATTTGGAGTGCCAACAAACAACACATGGACAAACTGATGTAACTACAAGGGCTCCAGCACCAGCAATGTGTGGTCTGGACTAAAAGCTATCACACACAGCAAATGGAAAATGGCAGTGCTGAGATAATGTCTACATCTCTCCCAGATGAATTGAACACATTCTATGCACACTTTGAGGAGGCACAAAAGGCCCAGGACCCCTCCCCACTAGTAGTATCGAGGCTAGATTTGCGCATATTCTTCAAAAGGATCAATGATGGCATCTCTGGTGCAGCTCTCCAGGTGTGTGTAGCTCGGCTGCTGGATGTTTTCACATATCAACCGCTTACTGCTCCCGTCTGTAGTCCCCATGTTTCAAATCTTCCACCCTGACTCTCAGCACCCCTCAGGGCTGCGTGCTCAGCCCTCTCCTGTGCTTCCTGTTCATGCATGACTGTGTAGCCACCCACAGCTCCCACACCATCATTAATGTTGCCGACAACTCCTCCGTCGTTGTCCTGATCACCGACGACAATGACATCCTGGTGCCAGGAAGACTAACAGGAAACGACAGGAAGTAGGACATGATTGAGAGTATCCTGACTGACTGCATCACCGCCTGGCATTGCAATTACACTGCCCTCAAATGTAAGGCTTGAAACCTGCTCTGCACATCACCAGGATGAAGCTGACATTCTTGGAGGACCTTTACACCCTGCGGTGCACAAAAAAGGCCAACAGAGACCCTCGTCACCCCAGCCACAAACTGTTCTGACCACTTCTGTCTATCGGATGGTACTGCAGCATCTTGACCCACACCACCAGGCTCAGCTGCGGCTTCATCCTTTTGAACTCCTCACTATGTCACTATACACTTTATACAACTGCCACTGCTTACTTACCACTCACACCATATATATATTTATATGCATATTTGTCTTTTACATTTTATTATTTCTCACCTGGCTGCCACAGTATTTTATTTCCAGTTTTATTTAATATAATATTATATATAGATATGTAATTTAACGGCTGAACTAGTTTGTCCTATTTAGATTTTCTTCCATTTATGTATTTCTTTTTTTTTTTTTATCTGAAAGTGCAATGGAGGGAGATTTTCATCATCAGTCCCTTCTTGACTGAAATTGTGTTTCATGTGACAATATAGAACTGGAAACTTGAACCTTCAAAATCAGAGTTATTCCTAACACACTAGACAAGAGAGGCTTGATTCATCCATTCATTCTTCAGTGATTCGTCCAGGCTCACAAACAAATTCTGCTCTCGTTACTGTTTTTTCTCCGCCTCTATTGGTCACAGCCGGTTTTTATGCATCTACATTTCTTTTGTGAACTCAGTTATTTAAATGATCTTCCAGACAATAGCAATCTGTCATCATGGTAGTCTATCATCTTGTGTTTTCACAGCAGAGGGACAGTTACAGTGGGGTCAGCTGAAGGGTCAAAGGGAGAGGAGAGGAATTTAGCTGCTGTGTTACAGAGCAGCTATTCTCTGCTGCCGTAGGTTGGCATGACTGTGAGGATGAACTCAGGGCTCATTTGGTCTCTGTCCCAGTCTTACACCAGCCTCTTCATCTATTTGCCTCTTCTTTCTTTCTTTCTTTCTTAATAGAAAAAGAAAATGCAATTCAGTAAGATAAAAAGAAAAATAAACAAGTAACTGATTTAAGGATTCTTTACATACAGTACATTAAGCTATGAAGTAGTGGCTGAGATCAAAATACTGTACAAAGACTGTCCTGTGTGACATTTCCACAGTCACCATGTTTTGTTTGCCATCCTCACCATTAGTCTCATATGATGCCATTTGCAACTGCAATTACAGTGTTTTCATAGTAAGGAAAGGAGGGAAGGGAACAAGGGGAGAGCTTTGGGACGGGTTCCATTAAATTTTCCTCAAAGACACTATTACAGCTCGACTATTATCAGCTTCCTGCGCTGAGCTTCCTCCCTCACACCCTCTGTCGGTCCTGCGTGGCCTTTCAGACGTTCTTACTTCTCTGTTTACAGCAACCAGCAAACTATTTTACCCCTCTCTCTCTCTTTTTTTCTTTCACCCTCTTCCTCTCTCACTCCATACTGCTGCTCTCCCCCCTCATTGCTGCTCTGCATGTTTGGACGACCTCCCTCCACTTTCTGACGTGAGTATGTTTGTAAATGAGGTACTTAGTGTAGTAGTCAGGCTCTGAAGGCTCTAACAAGAGGATTGGATTGCTAACCACTGTTAAGGTATGTTCAGACTGAAATTGAGGGGTTTTTTGGTCTGTTTTGCAACATGGTGGCTGAATGTGATGTGCTGATTTTGCTATGTCATACATGGACAGAAGGTCTTTTTTCTGTTTTTGCAAATGACAAATGCTTTCTGCTGAATGTCCTGACACATAGCTGTTGTCAGATTCAGTACTGTGTTTGTTGCTGTTGCTGAGTGTTGTCCTGCAGAGGCTGCTGTTTTCTGCTCAGAAAGCAGCGAGGAGTTTCACATGTTGATTGAGACGGTTGAGGCTGAAAAGGGAAAGTGGATCTTGGATCGAGTTCAGAAGTGTTTTGAGCTCCTACATTGTTTCGGCAGCAGATGTCTCACATGTTGTACGCAGTCACCGGCCAGCCCTCCCTCCCTCCCTGTTTTTCTTTCTTTCTTTCTTTGTTTCTTACTTTGACTCCTCCAGCTCTTTCTCCCCCTTTTCTCCCCCTCTCTAATTCACTCCTCCCTCCCTCCACCATGCTGTCCCAATGTTTCTCCCCAGGTTCAGTTTTTTTGTACTATTGTGATATACATGTAACCTGATGGTATTGTCCTTATTGGTCTATTCATTTTATCAGCAGATGTCATATAGAGTGAATAAGTGAACTGTTAACATTTCACTACAGTTTATGGCAAACAAAGTGCTTTGGTTGTCAGCACACCTCAGCTTCCAGAAATGCCTAAATATTTAAGAGAAAACTGGAAACAAATTGCATTTTTATTATCCATTTTATACCTTAATTCGCGAGTTGACAGTAGAGAGAGAGAGAGAGAGATTTCAATTGCAGATGTTGTGGGTCCTCCTATACACGTAGTCCATCAGGGCACCCTGTCCTGTTTTATATTTTCACCTATACATTTAAATTTATTGCAGATTTTTAAAAAATCAGATTCAACCCTTTCACTGGACACTGTGAAAAGTGTCAGTATTGAACATACCAAATTAAATTTTCTTTCCTCTAATGCCAGTGATTTTAACATCCTTACTTCTTATAGTATCTATGCATAGCAACTATAATCTGGTTAAGGTTAGAGTAAGCTCATTAAAACAGTTAATGAAAACAAAAAAGCTTTTGAAAAAGACGACAGTAACATTTCTTTCTTTCCAGAAATGTTACTGGATGGCCCACAATCCTCTTTGCCAGTAGTTCCCAAAGGGACTGTTTCTTCAGTGGAAAGTGGTGAAAACAGTGAAACATGATCCTGTGGCCTTTGAATTTCAATCACATATGAACAAAAGCCTGGCAGACTATCAAGGCAGCTAATACGTAAGGTTGGCTGCTCCCTCTTGTCCTCGTCCTGTCCACCTTCTCCCCCTTCCTCCTCCCCCCTGCTGACCTAGAGGAACACGATCAAAGACGAGCATGCTCTGCAATTAGTCTGCACCCTATGGGCTTCTCTCCAGGGGAGAAACACACACACTCACAGATACACACATGTAAACACAGGAAGCATCATAAGCATATTATTGGCAGGAAGTTGTGATACCCAGTGCTGCTTGTTACTGCTGACCCAGACATGTTAAGCAAGGCTTCAGATGATGTTCCTGTGTTTCTGAATGAGTTGATGATTTTGGGAGAAGAATTTACCCCAACCTTGTCAAAGGGCCTTTGGTGGCTTTTATCAACATTTTTTCATCTCAAGCTACTCATCTCATTTTCAGATTACTTTAATTAGGCCAGCACTCAAAACTGTAGTCTTCCTGCCTTCTCAGCCAGCTTCAGACTATTTTGGCTGCCACAAGCTGTTAACACAGCACTGCCATATTATCACTTCTATCATTGAGGATGTGATCGCAAATCGTTGCTTAATTGTACATCCAGCAGACACAGGGCAACATTAGCATTTATTTAAGTCAAGTTGCAGCCACCTGACGAGTGTGAAGTTCAATTTGCTCTGTTTGGGTCACCACTAACCCATGAGAGAAGTATCTGGCTTTTTGTAGAGATAAGCCTTTATTCATCCCACAGTGGGGAAATTCACAAATGTAGCTAAATGCTTCACTTTTATAACTTGCAATAACATACAGCCTTTACACTTTAACATTACAATGTGAACTTTGTCTGTCTGCGGTTTAGAATTAGGCAAGTAATGTGCAGTGGATTCATCTGAGCTTTTTGGTGAAAACAGTGTCAACAAACAAAACTCATGAGTGCAGGGAGTGTGAAGGACGACAGTAAAATTGCAGAAACTGAAACCAGAACAATGAGCCAAGAGATGCAATCAAGTTCAGTAGAACTGGGGGGAACTGCAGAGTTAGGTGATAATTCATCATAATAGTTCATCATAGTAATATTTCACCAGATTTTTCACTATGAGTGAATCACTTACATATAGACAGTCGCAGTTTTAAAAACGTTCCAGATAAGTAACTTTGGTGAGCTTTTCTGTGGTTTTGATGACATGCAAATGTTGAAAACAAAACCTGAACTCATTCAACACAGAGGTTCAAACACTGCATGTTCTGTGACCAGTAATCCTTCATACTACAAAACTGACACACCCAGCTATGTTACAGTACGTACTACATCAGGCATCTGCCTATTTGGATGTGTTCAACAGTACATAACACTGCAGTCCATGAAGTGTATATACATTCCATAAGGTCATAAATTTTAGGCTGCGTAGACATGCTGCCCTGAATGTTGCCTTGCGCACATGACCTGAAAATGTCCTTCACAGAGAAATGCATTTGTACTTCAGCCGTGCAGCTCTGCAGATGTAGAAAGTGAAATTTGGGCTCATCAGAGATACACAACAAACAACAAACAAACCTATGTACAAACAAACAAACACAGACAGATTTTTTTGTTATTGGAAGACACAACAGACAATGAGACCATATTCTACTGAGCAGTAACAATAGCAGTAACAATTGTGTGTGTGCGTGTGTGTGTAAATTAACCTGTCATTCAGACAAATGGCTGACATTGTTACGGTGAACAGCTTTGTAAAATAGACAGGAAATGGAAACCTGAGCTAATGGGTTTAAACATAAAGATGATCAGCCTTGGAAAGACAGACAGATGGGGGGAGAGAGAGTGAGAGAGAGATACAGAGAAAGAGAGAGTCCCTCACTTGTACAGACAGTGTTTTGAAGTCTCCCGGCGCTTTGACTGTAACTTAATTAAAAGAGAGCATGAGCGAGGCGGCGAGATCTGGCATGGTTTGTGTTTGTGCTGACATTACAGCCTGTTGCTGCTTTGTTCGCGTGTCTGACATCAGATGCTGTGCTCGTGTGTGTGTGTGTGTGTGTGTGTGTGTGTGTGTGTGTGTGTGTGTGTGTGTGTGTGTGTGTGTGTGTGTGTGTGAGTGAGTGTGTGAGTGAGTGTGTGAGTGAGTGTGTGAGTGAGTGAGTGAGTGAGTGAGTGAGTGAGTGAGACCATGGACCAACACTCAGACACAAGCAGATGACAGAGAAAGAAGAAAAACCCTCCCACCACCCCCTCCTTTCTGGGCTTGGCCATTTGGCTGTCAGATGGACCTCAGCAGGGAGAGAGAAGAAAAGAAGGGGAGCAAGTAAGAAGTAAAGAAAAGAAGAAAAAAAAGTGATCGGTGAAAAAGAGGAGTGACTGGATGTAAAAGAGAAGAAGAAAAACTCCAACAAGAACGTGGAAAGAGGCTTGACAGCGACTGTCCGATGAAAGGAGAGATAAGTGGGAAAGTGAGGGAACATGAAGTGGGGAGAGAGAAGAAGTAGTGGTACTAAAGAGGGAGAGGAAAGAGAGAAGTATTGAGGAGGAGGGGGGGACAAAGCAGGGGGGAGTTGTCCCACTCAGAAGGCAGAGATCGTAAAACGCCCTCCTCCACAGCTGTGAACATCGCAGTCACACACACACACACACACACACACTTACATGACCATGCTCACATGCTGCGGCAGCCTGCAAACTCAAGAACCCACTCTTACTTTGCCCGGACTGCAGGCTGTGTTTATGTGCACACACACGGTCTGATAGAGTCGGACAAACACACAGTGGAAACAGGCAGGGCAGCGATGGGCTGGGAGCATGGAGACTCCCATTGACTTCTACAGGCACTTCTCCTGGCTCAAAAAGGTGAGCACTGGAGTTTCATTTGACTTTTCATGTTTCTATTTCCATGTATCACATTCCCTCTGTCAAATTGATGCCTTGAAGGATTTTCCAGTATTTTTTTTTTCGAGCACAGAGAAGAGTCATGTTTATAGGAAGAAGGGGAAGCTCCTCTGTCCCTGTGAGAGAATTATCGTTCCAGCTCAGATGCATGTTGTTGTCCTGTTCTTATTGTCTTATTTCCTGACGACAGATTGTTTTCTGATGTAATTTCCTTTAGCTCAAGANTGTCTGTGGAGGCACGCATCACAAGGACTGTGTTATCAGATTAGGAGCATTATCCATCAGCTGATTGTTGTTGGCAAAGCTGATACTGCTAGATTCAATCACAGGGAGACTTTGCCATGGGAGATCAGTGCTGTTGTTAAAACATGAAGCTTCAGGAATAAGACTGCTGAGTTTGGCCTGTGTTTTTGTGTTGTCTGAGAGTCATGTAAGCGGATTACTGTAGATATAAATCAGTACCTTTCCAAGCCTGTGTCATTTTGTCAGATGCCTTTACAGTTCAAATACAGCTTGAACATTAAGACCATAAAAACCATGCTGATTTATTTTTCATCAAAAATTATATAGTGCCCTTTAAACTGACCTTCACAGACCATCCAGAGGAATACTATGCTTTGAACGAGAAGTGCTAAAGAATATATTTTATCATGCAGTGATTTGGTTTCAAAAATCTCAAAACCTGATATTTCCAAATAAATATGTTGTTTTCCTAAAGAGCACCAGGTTTGTTGTGCTTCTGTCAACTTGATGCTTCTCTGTGTGACTGGTCAACTGTTATGCAACACTCCCTCACTGTGGCCCTCTTTGTCTCTTGAATTGGCCTTTACAGTTGTTAACAGAGAAAAACAAAATCAATACTGATTTCTCTTTCTATAATGTCTAATCAATCAAGCCAGCATGTTCTGCTCTTTTTCTTGTTCAGTTTACTGACACAGATAAATAGAGTGAAGTTGATAAAGACGTGTTTGAGCCTTACGAGGCAGGGACATGCCCTTAATGAATGGGCCTAACTCTCACAGGCTTTAAATATGTCTGTGACAGAGGCCACATGACAGTATGTCAAGGTAGTTCAGAAGAAGTAGCAGAGAGCATGCCACTTCTCCTGCTCTGGATACCATTGCGTCCTGTTCATCCCTAATCGGGAAGATATGTCTTGTCATGTGATATTTGAGAAGTGAAATGTGTGTGTGTCCATGTCCACACATACATAAACTCAGGTGCTAAAATGTTGCCACTATGTGCCTGTTTTCTGACGGTTATCATGTGCTGTTGGGCTTTTTCTTAAATGTTTCAACTTTGTCCAATGTGATCTTTAAAAAACTACTTAAAAGCTGTATTCAAATAAGTACTATTACCAAACCTTTATTTGATGATGGATACCAGTGTGCAACAAATACAAATGAAAATCCAGACACAACAAACCTTTATCTGTTCGGGAAATGTTAGAGTCACAGCTGGAACAGTGTGTGAGTGCAGTTGTTTCACCTTTGTTTCCTGTTGAGCAGACACAGTTATTGCAGTAAGATGCCACACCAGCCACCACCCACTGCAACAGACGACCATGTTTATCCCGCGCTTTGGTTTGGCATGCTAACAGCAGTTCTTATCTGTCTTTATCTCTGTGTGTGGCATGATTAAACATGTTTAGAGCTTCTCTAATTTGAAAAACATCAGTCAGTCTAAAGTGAGATCTGCTCATACAGTAAAGGAAAAATCATCCCGATCGCCACCAACTCAACCTTCAACTTCACTTTCCACACTCACTGTTGTTTGTCAAGCTGTGCAGACATAAAATTGAATTGGATCGGCTTTTAAATTAGATTTAGAGACACAGTGGTGTTACTAGAGAGAGACTACCCAAGCTAATGTGTTTACACCCCCTCCAGGAGCAAATCAAATCAGCACCCACCACTGAATTTAAGAGCAACAAGGAATTTAAGAAAACGTTGTTTCCTACGATAGAATCTGTTTTACCAGTGCTCTTACTCTGTGGAGTGTCCTCTCCTAACAAAGCAACCACACTTTAAAATGGGTTAGTCTGTTTAGGTAGATATGTATTGTGTGCTTTATATGTATTTACAGTAAAGTGGCTGAGCTTTTTTTGTGAATCATTAAAGTAGGCGCCATCAGGAGTCCCACCCTCTCCCCTGGCCAGGGCTGTGGCTGTAAAGACACTGCACAGCTTTCAAGAGACATACATACTATACAGTGATATCACTACTCCCACTTCTCTTATGTGCAGCCTTTAATATTTGGTCTGCTGTTCATGTGCTTGTTGAGTAAAAATGAGCCACATGTTGTTCAATGCTGACTCTATTTCTGTCAGTCTTGGAAAAATCATCACAAAAATGATAACGTCAAGAACCAAACTCTGCCTCCAATCCAACTTGCGATGACAGACAGACAGAAGCAGACTGGCCTGGTTGCTTTTTATCAGCCCCTTCAAGTGCTGCGTCACCTCCCTGATTACACTATATGTCACATACTTCCTGACTTCTCCCACCAGAGCGACAAACCAAGAGTCATACTGTAACAGTATTGCCAACCTAAATATTACCAGCCAAGGGAGACTGTGAGGCGCAAGTTCTTTTCAAACTGCAGTTCTTGATAACTTTTGGTGGCGAGGGAAGTCTTTGAGCTCCCCCCCCAACCCCCACCGGCTTCCTTCTCTCTCTGTTTAGTTTACACTATGTTAACAGATCTAATGAGTCCATGTGGTCAGTGTCAGGTGGCCAAGTCTGTATACATCCTCTGAACCCACTGACCTCAGCTGCAGACAGATCAAGGATTACATGCTGGTTTTAGTGTCAGAGAGATATGTAACAAAGGGCAAACGAGTAAAAGTTGTATCTTCTCACAACTGCTCAATGCCTTTTCTATCAAGTGTAACCAAATGTCCATTAACCACTGCACTACTTGTTTTCATTGGGTGTCTAGCGTTTGAAGATAAGAGTCAGATAAGAGTTTCAGCTAAAAGCCTAAAATGCAGATGTTTACATTCTCCTCTTCTGGGTCATCGTCGTGATAGCAGGAAGGACCTCTTACAAGTAATTCCATCGACACTGAGCACATATTTTAGGTTGTTTTTCTATCACTTTCTGGACTCTCAAACTCAGTTAAGT
This sequence comes from Centropyge bicolor, assembly GCA_037975185.1. Classification (NCBI taxonomy): domain Eukaryota; kingdom Metazoa; phylum Chordata; class Actinopteri; family Pomacanthidae; genus Centropyge; species Centropyge bicolor. The sequence goes on along the minus strand of JBBMOC010000104.1, from coordinate 546,683 downwards.
TTGGCCGTAGTTTACACAGCTGTGGGTTGGACTGTAAACACAAATGAATGTATAACACATAAAAGTACTGATTGCCATAAACAAGCGATGAACACAAGTGCAAGTTATGGTGACCTGGCAGTCGACAGGGATAACCTGTGAACACAACACTGGCTATTTAACCTTGCAGACACTGAGCAACATTCACATTCATTTGGAGTTGTGTTTATGGCCATCTGATGAAGCTAAGTATACTTACATAACATACACAGATATCATTGTAATCAGTCTTGATGAATGTAGTTGTAATGAAGCAGAGCATTAATGATTGTTGAGCTTTTCCTCTGCTCTGAAGCTGAGAGAAGCAGAAACCATCATTTTATTGTGTCCAGCATGTTCATAGCTGGTTAATACTGTTTTCCTCAGCAGCAGGCTGACGAGTCAAGGAGTCAGCAGCCCTGGACACAGACTCTCAAAGACAGGATAATCTGACTCTTTAGAGAGAAATGGAAACTGTACTGGCTACATTGTGTAAGCCTAACATCACTTAAAATAGTTCTGCTTGATTTTCATTTTTACTTCCTGACTTGCAGAAGGCATAATTCTGCCATAACCTTAATAGCTCGGGACCACAAAACTGGCATTAGAGCTTCTGACCAAAAGGACAGCTCTATTTCACTGTGTTTGCGTAAATACGTAATACGAAGCATTTCTATTTCTAGACAGAGCCTGACACAGCTTTTTCTCCCACAGTAACGATATCTGTTTATTTCAGACATGTTTTGTTAGCCTCAGAATGGCCAGAGAAGGGAATGATGTGGTCTCGTGAAAATCATAACACACGCTTCAGTAAAAAAAAAAAAAAAAGGATTCTGGATAAATGGGAGTCAGATAAGTCAGATGATCTTGCATAACTCTTCATCATGTGCCTCGTGAAAAACCTGGATTTGAACAGCAACAGCTCTGTCAGCTTTGTGTGCAGGAGTCAGTCAGCAAGATTTGATTTAATGTGGCTTTTAGACTGAAACTGATTCCTGTTATATAGACACTGATCATACGCAAGATAATCTGACTCTTTAGAGAGAAATTAAAACTGTACTGACCACAGCATTTAAACCTATTGTTTAAAATAATTCTACTTGATTTTCATTTTCACTTCCAGCTGTGAATAAGCACCCACTTTTGCAGGTTGTGGCTAAATGACTTGTTGCTCTAACAAGGGTTCAGATTAACTGGAACTGTTGTTGCCTATCAAGCTAACTCATCATCCATAGAGAACAAAGAGAAAATATTGATGCTCAGTTGTTTTGCCGCATTTTTGTCTTCCAGGTGAACCTGTGTTCTCCAGCCAACAATGAAACCTACCAAGAACGACTGCTCCGCCTAGAGGGAGACAAGGAGTCTCTGGTGCTACAGGTCAGAACTGTGTGTGTGTGTCTGTGTGAGAGAGAAAGAATGTGTTATGCTGTCAGTTAGTTTCAATGAACTTTAGGTCGTCAATTAATCAAGATGACTCAAATTTAGCAAATCATCCTTGTGGCTTTCTTGAATTTGATTCCAGCGATGAACCCACGTTTCCTGTCAATCACTGCTGTCATCTTTCAAAATAAACATCACACATGGCATGCATGACTTTCTACATCTACGTTACATTCAGTGCGTCTTTTGTTATCAGAACTATAATTGTATTTCAGTTTATTTTGACATAATTATTTGAATCCCTACTGTGAATAGATAAGTCAGGGATTTGTCTGGAAGGATTGGTGCCACACTGGAAAAGCAGCTTAGGGTCTAGTCTACAATCCTGGTACTTAAGATATTTCATGGTATTTCATAACAAAACATGCCCGGACACTTTCAAACCGTCTGAGCAGCATGTGTTTACTGATGGCTTGTACAGTAACCATCAACACTGGTGCTACAGTGGTAAAGCAGAAGATTATATATCTCTGCGCTATATGATGTCAACAGGCTCTCTCTGCTCTTAGATCACTTTAATAGCTGGTTCATACAGCTGTGATCTTCACAATCTGCATTTACATTCCTTCCATTTAAATCACACTTTTCTACCTGCTCCTCAGGCTCTTTTGTGTGCGTGTGCGTTGTTTTTTAAATGTTGAGTTAGCACCGCCAGCCTGCATGACTTTGGTTCATAAAGTTGTCATAAAGTCCATATCTCATGTCTCACCACCGTTGCTCACATACACATACACGCCCACTTGTTACACATTCCTCATCTGAAGCCTGCTGTGATTGGCTGATATACAAGGTGACTGGGGCTTATTTTTCCTCACAGAAGACTGGGAGAAGAAGACTGGCTGTTGACAGGTTGCCCCCTTCCAGGTTTTTTTGCTGTACTTATTTTTCACCTGCTGTCCTTTAGGTGTTGTCTTGCTTCAGTGTGTGTGTGTTAGCACACACGGGCAGTGTGTTTAGTAGTTATGACTTTCCTGTAGCCTTGTAGGGAACTTTCACCTGCATTTGTGTGTATGTTGTTCAGCAGTGGAGCACTGAGGAGGTAAGACTTTATACAGTCATATAGAATTCTTGTCTTTGAATTGCTTTGTGATCCTACACCCTTAAATATTAGTGAAGTAGCAGATAAATACATTAAATTTGTCTGGAATTTATAAAATACACTTTTTAGGTACTGAACACACATCTTGGTTGTAACTCATTCACATACTTGTTCATTCATTTATTCAGCTGTTCCTAGTTCACCTAGTCACTGTGAAGAAGCACATACGACCAGATCATTCATTCGTCTCCTCACATGCCCTTGTTGTCTTTGTAGTCTGGATTTTGATGCACATTGAGCCAGAAACTTTGCCGGAGATCCTTTATTGCCAGAGATTTGTGAGACAGGACGTGGCTGCGGGGCTAGAAATCAGGGAAGCTGAAGTGACAGAGAATCAGCTGCTGTCAGAGGGATTTGGCAAGGTTTAGGAGAACAGGAGAATTGCAGTGTGTGTGTGTGTGAGTGTGAGTGTGTGAGATGTTTGGCAGGAGATGAGTGTGTTGTCAGGGAGATTATTGTAAATGTGCAATGCATTCCTGAGTGACAGACTGCTGAATAAAATGTGTGTTGCTTTGGAGTTGAGGTATGCCAGGATGGATGTGTTTGTGTGTGGAGTGAAGGAAGAGAATGAGACATGGCCATGTGGGTATGAAGATAAATTTGTGTCCGTGTGTGCTTAAAATTTTCTGTGTTCTGAGTTCTTCTCTGTTTATGTATATGCACCCATGTTTCTGCATGTGTTTCCTATCATGTCATATATATCTACATATATCAGTGTATGTCTTTTTCTGCATCTGGTCAGTTCAGTCTCAGTGCAGGACAACAATGACTTCATTACTGATTAATCTGATGTTGCAGCTCTACTCAGTATGTGTGTTAATAGAGAATGAATGTATCACCCAATAGGTGAGTGTTCTGACCGACCAGGTGGAGGCTCAGGGGGAGAAGATCAGAGACCTTGAAAGTTCTCTGGAGGAACACCGGCAGAAACTGGTCTCCACTGAGGAGATGCTGCAGCAGGTAATGCACACACACGCACAAATATGTTAGTGTTCTTGCGCGCCTGCACAACTAACAAAACAGACAACACTGGTGGTAACGCTTGTAAAAACTCCAAAGGGTTCCTTTTGAATTACAGAAATAGTCAGTCCCACAATATTTGGATGACACACTCCATTTTCTTAACCCATGCTACATGTTTTAATTGGCCTTTCACTGTCCAAATTAATTGATGCTGCTCACACTGAACTTAAGCATGGAACCCCTGGTCAGACAAGATGTCCACGTCCACAATAATGCTGACAAAACGAGAAAAAGGCAGCATTAATTTCTGCTTTGTGGTCTATCTTTTCTGCACAGAGCTCAGTTTTCATATCACAGTATAGTATCAGTCATAATACTAACGCAAGTATATAACAGATCTTGTGACAGCGGTTATGTGGTTGATCAGAATTTCTGACCTGCCAGAAATCTGATTGTCCAACAGTCAGATCGTTGACCAGGTGAGTGAGCAAGAGTTGTGACCCTCTCAGACCGCATGTAGAAGATGGTAGCTGATCTGGCAGAAATTCTAACATTAGTCAGCATTAGCCAACGGTTCTGAGCTAAGATCAGGATTTATCCTCACGGTTTCTGCCCAGTTTTAGAAGAGATGAGAGTGTGTTGACCAATCAGGCTCCAGTAATGTGAGTGAGTGTTCAGTTTTATTCAGTTTGACTTATTGAATTTATACTAAACTACATTCATTGTACATATTTGGACTGTTACTAAAAACTAACTAGAAACTAAAAATGTGACAACTGCCATTTGAAATGTATTTTCTTACTAGAATAAGTGCCAGGCTCTGAGCTCAAGTAACAGTGAACAGGATGCACACATGCAGACAACTACTACAACTACTACTACTCGTAGAAGTAGGGTGGTACCGTAAATGAAATTTATATTTCTGACTTCCTATGACTCATCAAGTGTTCATTTACACAAATGAACAAGTAGATTTTGAGGTCAAAACTCCACATTATGCTTTGTTTATTAGTCTCTCCAAGACAAAGTTTACTCCCAAAACAAGCTGAGTTTGAAGGTGACCTATTAGATAAAGGACTGTGGACTGCCACTGCCTCTGTTGTTTTCTACTTTGTCTGTTTGAAACACTACTGCTGGCTTTGCATCACATTATAGTGTTGTATATAGTTTTTTTCATTTGTGATCATTTTAGTGCTGACATTTACATTTAGCTCAAAGTGCTGTTGTACTCAATTACAGCAGAGCTGCTGGTAGGGCTGTATACTCCTAGTCTTGTACTCTGGATCTTCAGAGAGTTTGTCTGGAGGTGCTTGTCTTTTATCCGTACTGGACTCTAGAACTATAGGTCAGCCCTGCTGTAGACTAGAGGTCACACTTGTGGTCAATTGCCACTATAAGGTAGTGTGAATGTCTTTGAGTTGTTCCAGTTTTTTCCTTGATGTCATCAATGCGGCAAAGTCATGAGCTCTGCCAGGCTGGACACAACAAGCCCAGCTCTGTGTATCGCAGAATCAGCCCTCTGTTGAGACTCCTCAACAGGCTCTTTGTCCTCTTTGTTGTCAGGACTGAGGATAGAAAGGCCCAAAATACCACACAAGGGCTGTGACGTTTTATCATCTTTACCCAGCTTGCTTTTACAATCCACTAATTTATGCCATCTGCTCAGTTATACAAAAACAGAGCAGGAATCAAAAGAGGCTCTTCCCTTTTTTTTTCCAGGGAACAGACTTCTCTTCAGTGTTTTTCTCTCAGTGGTAGTTGGAAATCAGAATTTGTAGTGAAGCACTTTGCCTTATAACAAACAAAAGCGCCAGGTGTTGCAGCCACAGTTGTTCTGGCTGCAACATTTCAAACTGACTGTAGATCTCCACCTGCCACTGCACCCGATCGTCTTCACAATCCTTCACAACTAGCGATTCTAGGTCTGGGGTGTTTATTGGATTTAACTGCACTGATCTGCAGCTGTTGTCCCTCTTTGTTGTTGTTGTTGTTGTTGTGTGTGTGTGTGTGCGCATGTGTGTGTTTGCATTTAACACTGTCCCATTTCACAGTTAAAGACTTCTGGTCAAATAGCTAATGTGATAGGAGCTGTTTGCTGAGAGACATGAAGGTGGAATGTGGAGAAAGATATCAGATGTCTGGCTTCTGGGTTTGTGTTTCTTTTGTGGTGTGTTGCCTTTTTCAGTATTTCTCATCTCCTTGATCTGTTCCTCTTAAATCCCCTCAATATGTAATTAGAAAGCAAATTTAAAGGATTTGAAAGGTGACAACATTTCTGCAGCGGGATGCCCTCCATCTGTGTCACTTTTTGTGTGTGTGTGTGTTTGAGTGTTTGAGTCAGAGAGAGATGAGGAGAAAGAAAAAGACAGCCATTTAACATTATGTGTCAGTGCTGCAGGGCTGCTACTTGCTGTGGGAACCACAGCTAATCTAATAAGGAATAGTCCTTAGTCAGCGCACGTGCACACACACACACACACACACACACACACACACACACACACACACACACACACACACACACACACACACACACACACACACACAGTACAGTGTTCTCATGCTAGAGGGGATCCACCCACACATGTAGTCATACTGTGACTACATGTCCTACTGTGCCTTGATTTAGACACAGAAATTACAGTATTGAGACATTTGTGTGTACTAGGTTTACAGTGTTATGGCTACAAATGCATGGACACGCACACGCACATGGGTCATTATCTTCTCTTGATGTATTCATATATAAAATTAATCAAATCTGCATTAATCATTAAAATGCATCACTCATTTTTTTTATTATAATTATAATATGTTTTTAACAAAAATATTTATAATTGTTTTATATAATTTTCAATTCACTTCTCATGATGTAACATTGTACAGTATGGCATTATTTTGTTTTGCAGCTATGTTAAGAAATTACCAACTTTACATTTTTTTTTTAGATTAGGTGAGTTCAGGCTCACCACTATTGGACTTCATCAGGTGGCCAGTAGCAGAGCTCCAAATGAATGCTGATGCTGCTCTGTATCCGCTGGATGTATAGATAGACAACTGTACTGTATGTTGTGTTTACAGCTTGATGCTTGTTGCCCTTGTCAGTGGACAGAGCAGGTCCCAGGTCAAGGGAAGCAATGCATTTTAGTGAGGGAAGACTTGCTGGGCATTGTTATGCTTGTAGCTGTTATGGGGATTGCTTAAGGAAGGAAGAGGCGGGGTTTCTTCTCATCCAGATAAAGCATCCAGATACAGATTACATGTTGATGCCAGGTGGGGATGTGTGTATATTCTACAAATACTTAAACATAGAGATCACATTTTCTAAGACTAGGTGTCTTTCGAATCATGGATATTCCATTTTTAAATGACTTTCTTTTAGATATTAAGAGCTATAAGAGTAGATCTGAGTTTGGCAACATGTATGTAAATGTGGCATGTTTGTTTTGGAAATGAGTGCAGCCTTTTGAAAGAGATCTATAAATGCGCCAGAGAGGATGATAATTTGTCACATGCTGCTCCTCATAATTGAAGGAAAGCAAATGTCAGGCAGCTGAGCTATGGGTCTCGGTTCTGATAAATTACTTCTAAAGACTGCAGCTTATCCTGCCGTAAGTGACACTGGTGTTAGATTGCAAACTGACAGTCAGCTGCCATAACTTAGCAGATTTTCTCTGTGAGTGCGTTTGATGTGTGTGTGACTGCTGAGCTGGAGTGATTATGGGGTTTTAACTGTCTGTCTGTGGCTGTGGTGTTGACACAATTTGTTGACCATATGATCTTTCCATTGGAGGGTATGGTATCCCTCTGCGGTCAAAGAGTGTTGTCTCTAATGTGTTTAAAGTGGTATCTGCTTGTCCTTAAGAGAAAAAAGAGTAGTTTATAAGTTTAAGGACCTAAAATATTTGTCAGCACGAGTCAGTTGAATATATGTATGAAGTATTAAAACATATCCTCACGGTTGGCAGTGTGAGTCTGTTGATTGGTCGATTCAACACTTTGGTCCACAATGAAATATCTCAGCAACTATTAGATGGATTGTCATGATTTTTTTTCATCCCTGGCACCCAGGGGATATATCTTAATGACCTACATGATACTCTTAATTTTTCCTCCACTGCAACTCTGAGGGTTTTTTTTAATTATCATTACACAGTATTTGATGGCTTACCATTAGATTTTTTACAAACATTCATCACTTACATATCATTGTAAAATTTTCTGTATTCCTTATTTTGGTGGAGCATGCATTCATGAGAAGTCTGGCTATAACAAACTAAAGCAACACTGATCATCTTTTTTCTTCTTTCATTTATTCCAGTTAAGGTTTGTATAAGTGTGGGCAGGAGGGAATGAGGAACATCTGAAATAGCTTGTTTTGGTTCTACTCTGCCTCAAAATCATTTCAGAATGAAGAACACAAGCAGTGTAAGCTATGTAACGTTAGATCCCTCTTAATAAGTCAGTTTGTTAATGGCTCATAAATTTCTCATTCTCTCACAACCTAGTTTATCAAATTCGTCGGCAAACGAAAAAAGAATTGTGTAAGAATTATGGATGTCAGAGGCTTAAACAACAATCCCAGGCAACTTAAGTTTGAGTTTAGAAAAGAGGAAGTGGAATTAGAAGTAGTTTAGATGAGGAAACGAAAGCAGCAGACATAGATTTGGCAAAGAAGCGTGTTGGTGTGACTCAGAAAAAACACACACACACACACACACACATACATACACACACACACACACATACTTCTCTCTCTCTCTCTCTCTCTCTCTCTCTCTCTCTCTCTCTCTCTCTCTCTCAGACTCACTTTCTTTTTCTCTGTCCCAAAGAAGCACAGAGATATATTAATAGAGTCCCAAGCTCGCCTGTGTGTGTGAGTATGTATATTTAGCTTTGTGGGGTCTGGGCCCCCAGCCTAGCCTGCTCCGTTAGTGTGGGAAGAACATTGTACCAAGTAGAGTAGCATGCGGACTTCTCACTGAGTTGATCTCCTGAATCAGTGTGTGCGTGTTTGACGTTCTCTATAGGTGTGGTTTGTAAAAGCTGCTCACATGTGGTTTTCCATGCATCTAACTGAGAGTGTCTGTGTGTGTTTCTTGCAGGAGCTGATGAGCAGGACCAGTCTGGAGACTCAGAAGCTGGATCTGATGGACGAGGTGTCGTACCTCAAATTGAAGCTGGTCAGCATGGAGGAGACACACAGCAACACACAGCCACAAGACCCTGTGGATACAGAGCAGAACAAAGCTGAGGTATGGAAATCATGGAAAGGATGAATAACTTGTATTTAGTGTACACCTGTATGTGCTGTACCATCTAAGCAATGCAAAGGCAAATACAAACAAAAATACATTTCAAAATGTTTCAAAATGTGCTTCTCTACCTGAGTGTCATCACATCAGTTTGATGCTGTGTTGGGCAATATGACCATATCTGATGTGAGATACTAGCAACTTGTTATCCATTCAAGATTTTTGTGTTTATATAATAATCTCTCTGTAATATGTCAGGAGAAGAAGTACAATGCTTGCAATAATAATAATATTCAAGATCAGAATTCTAAAATGTTTTCATCTATGTGATTAGGTACCTTGATTTATTGCAGGTATTTAATCTAGTAAATCTAGTAACCAAAACCAGAGCTGGCTGCATCTGTCTGGCTACTACTGGCTTCTATTATTATTATTAAATCACCTCTGTGTACAGCCTCACAGCGCTGCCACAGCAGACCTCTATAGCAGCCATGTTTTCATTGCCCACCCCTGATGTGTGTTATGTAAGTGCATGAATACTGTTTTCTGTGAATAATATGGTAAACTTGCTTAGGCAGATTTGTCCTCTCCCATGTCGCTGCTAGTTTTGCTCATGTGTTACATAAATGGGTCAAACATTCAAACATGTCTTAGTCTTTGTTCCTGACTGGGTACAACCATGGCAGTCATTCTGTTTAGGTCTAGTGGTTTCTTCTTCACCAAGACCTCATGTGGCACCTTGGATGAAGTTACCCCACAGAAAGGCACAAAGATGATGCAGATGTTTTTCCATTGTTGCTGAAACAAGACATAATAAGATGAGCTTTATTATTCCACACATACTGAAAAAGAGACTTGGCATATTTCTCTTGTCTTCACAACTAATGAGCTGATGGAAAACAGTCACATTCCATCCGGAATTATTTGGGGACATATGAGGCTGCTCTTGTTATTCTTAGACCTGCTGGATGAGGATGTATGTCAGTTGTTTTTCAGTTGTCTCTTTTCAGTGTTTTCACTGTCTCTCAGCCAATGAAAGCAGTAGCAACATTCACCATTTGACTGCTGTGGTCACAGTAATCCACCACGACTGCAACCAAAATAAATGGTTTCCTAGACACAGAACTGGCCTCATGAAGGCTGTTGGGAAGAGGACACAGACTAAGATGACTTTTTGGTATATGGTAAAATATCTTGAATTTCATGGCTTACCCGTAAGTTGCTAACTGTGAGATCTGCTTTTTCTCAAACGTTTTCTTTTAATTTAAGGTCTAATTATAGTGCTGTCATGGTGTTTTTAAGCTGCCCTCCGTGGTCACACAATTAAACAGTGTTCCTTTGGATTTTGTTTATGTGGTGCTCTTTTATTTCTATACTCCCCCAACTCATTGCTCATTCTAGCTTTCTCTTTTTTGGTTCAAACAAATAAGCATCACTTCCTGTGTGGCAGAGGATATTTCTACGAGATGTTCAATCTTTTGACAATAGGATGCAAAAGTCTGCATATTTTTACTTGAAAAGTCACAGTGCACTGACTGCTATATGACTTGATGTATTAGAATACATGGAACAAAGTCTCCCAACTGTTATTTGAGTGAACTCACCTATTGGCTGTTGGCAAATGAACCCACTAAAGAGGACTGTGATTGGTGGAATGTGTGTTTGAGGTGAACCGGGTCTGTTCACGGATCTGTTATCAGGGTTGTCAGCTGGTCATTGTAGAGGTGACAGCTAATTCACAAAGGGCATGGACTACAAAGATGAATTAAAGCCACAAGCGGCGATGATCGGGCCCTCGCGGCCACGCCCATTGACCTACGAAAATTCTTTTAATTACTTTTCATCGTCAATGTGTGTAGTACACACCATCCAAATCTGGAGTTGATCCGATTAAAAACCTAGGAGGAGTTCGTTCAAATACGTAGCCCGAAAATCGCTAAAACGCGACGTTCAACGTTAATTTCCGAACTTCCTGTTCGGAATTGACGACGGTCATAAGAGACTTTTTCGTAGGTCTTGTAATGGTTGTTATGTACACCAATTTTCAGGCTCGTAGGTCAAAGTAGCTGGAGGGGCTGCAGTTTAAAGCCACTAGGGGGTGCTATGGAGCACATATTTTAGTGCAAACACTGGATTCATAAATATTTCGCCGGGACTGAAGTTTGGGGCTAGGCGTGTTCACATTTATCTCAAGCTGAGGGCACGCAATTTGGGGTTAAAGTGGGGTGAGAAAAAAAACAAAACAAAACAAACAAAAAAAATCTTTAGGATTACAATAGGGCCTTCACCCCTTTAGTGGGCTCTGGCCCAAATTACAAGTATTACATTCTGAATAATAGTAGAAGGAAAGCTTAATAATAGAACAATGAAAGTTAAATTGCTGCATATTTTCTGTTAGAAAATTTGTAGTATATGGTACTTTTTGACCAAATGAGCCCTTTTATAGGAATACACACACACACACATACACACACTCACATATACTGTATATATAAGGGCAAAAATTTTAAACATGCGTGAATAACCATACCAATTTTTCTAAAAATCTAATGGGTACTCAAACAGTTTCAGTTTAGCATTACAGTTTTTAAGAAAAGGATCAAAATGGATGAAAGCAGAGATATGCATTGTCAAAACTTGGCAGCTACACTAACCCCAATGCATCCTGAACCACTGACACTATGGTTGGTGATTTGAGTCGGGTGCAGAGGTCTGTTAAGATCATCCACATCCTCCGCATTTTGTCATTTTCAAGCTTTCAGTCTTCATTTCATACAACCTTTTCAAATATGCAGAAGTGTTCCCTAAGACCTGTCAGCAGTCTTTGATGTGTAAAATGAGTGGGAGTTCCCCTTATACTAATTTGGACCAGTGTTGAATAATAATAATAAATCTTCCAACTGGCTAACCAACTGACAATTATTGCCATCTTTTGACACTGTAGAGGTGAACAAAGGTGTGTCCAGGACAATCCAAAAATAGCTTTCATCAGAAACTCTAGTGTTGCTTCCAGTTTCCCATTTCCAGTTTGTGTCTTTCAAGTTTGAATTTCCTACTAAAGAAACCAAGAAGTCCCTCACGTCGGGCTTTGCCACAGCTTTTTGTAAGCACCAAGTTACAATCATCCAATAACATCCAAAGTCTAGTCAGCTGATAAAGGGTTGTCCCAACACTATATTGCAGTCAGATCACAACAGACAAATAGTGAAAACATGCCCACCGTCTAACTTGACTGGCTGAGATCATAATGAAATGTGTGTGGTTGAGATTCAGGCTTCAGTGTTGAAGCTCTGAAACAAGCCAGAACACATCAAACGGTCTCTCCAGACAGTTTCAACACCCTGCAGACGGCTTGCCAGACAGACAGCTGACACCGAATTGTAAAGTCAACACTGCACGACACTTAGTGTTGAGTAAAGACTTATGTTTCTTAAAATAGAATACTGTCTTTACTTTAAAAGCCCTGAAAGAACATTTTCTCAGTCAGCCTCTTTACTATAAGCTGTGGCTATTCTCTGTGTTGCTCAGTTGGAAAAATTAATGTCACTCACGTCCATCTTTCACAATTTTAGCAATATTTGAATAACATCTGTTGTAGGTTGTTTGTTCTTGTTGCCACTGTCAATCAAACCACACCTATACAGCCACCCTTAACACTCACTCCAACAACAAAAACACACTTTTTATTATTCATTCATTTATTTAGCTTAATAGTGGTCTCAGATCCCCAAAACTCTATTTGAAAGTGAATGTCCGAAGCTGCTTTCTCTGTTCAGGTCAGCAAGAAAGTCAGTCGAAATAGTTACATTAAGACTTTGGGGATCTCATCAGTTGCATACACAAATAGTGCTGGCCAACTAATCGTATTCACATCGTAATTGTGATGTTTAATTTGCTCGATGTGGAAAAAACATGACATCGGGCAAAACGATTTTCCCCCTTTACTATGGTGATTACGGTAAAACATCACCGCGCTGCCTGTGTCTGCTACGTGCGCCTGCTGCGTGCTTGCCTTTACTTCCTGTTTCCTCTCGCTACAACATGTCGGACGCTGCGAGCGAGTTTGTCCAAAAAAACACATTTGAAATAAATGTCTTTTTCAAGTTTTTACCAAAAAAATTGAAATTAAATCAAAAATCGACTTTTTTGTGAAAAAAATCGGGATTATGATTTTAGTCCACATCGCACAGCTCTATACACAAATAATGGCTTGCACACGCACATACATATACACACAGACACTCGTGCCACCCAAGTCAAGGTGAGCATTCTTTGCTTGTCTTCACTATTTTCTTTGTGTGGACTTTGTTCATTGTGGCACCAAGCCTCTGCTCCCCACTGGCACCACAGGATACTGATGCTGCTCTTGTGGTTTAGCTGTGTGTGTGTAGAGCTATCACAAGGCGTCCAGCACCCAGGGCCCTGCTTTGATTGAATAAACAGGATACAACGTTTTTGACACGCAGAGGCCCGTGGTCTGCACACACACATGGATGAAGCGTGATAGGCATCAACGGAAGTAGACAGGGGGAGAGGAGAGGCGGTGAGGAGAAAGCTCGACGAGAGAGAGGACTGAGGACGGAAAGAAAAGGAAGAGAGGAGCAAGAGGGACAAGATGAGAGACAGTGACAGACAGATAGAAAGATAAGAAGTGACAGGATGCACTGTGGAAATATTGTTTTCTGTCCTGCAAGGCTCAGACATAAAATGAACATGCAGGACAGTCGCACTACATTTCCTGCAGGACACAGTGTTAGCTCACTCTTCTGTTAACATTAACGTCTATGTAGAGCTCACGTGAAGCAAGACTCTTAACTTAACAAAAAGGAAACTATTCTTAGCGGTTATTTTCAGTCTCACTTTTCAACTGGAAAACCACATTTTAAAATAAACGAGCAATAAGAAATGTCCCAAAATGTATCAATTTTTAGTGATATATTTGATGCAAACACTTGTTGCTGTTGTGTTTTTGGTGCTGTGGTTCCAAGAGATCACTAAGATTAGTGAGATTATTTCTGTGGCTTTGGCTATTATTTCTATAGGTTGCAAAAATACTATGCTCACCAAAGTAATTACTGACAAGTAGGAACATGAGCTTGCTTAGACAAAGTCAGACATGGCAAGAAAAATTCAGTCAGACACTCAGACAGGTTGTAAACAAGTCAGTTTGAGGTAAAACAGCTGAGTGCACCTGAATGAATAACTGATAATTAATAATCCCTCATTGTGCAGGAAACTGTTCATGCACAGTGAGTGCAGTAAGTCATCGTTGAGCCAGATAGTTGGTCTGTAAACTGTGATCACATTTACAACAGACAGAGAGTCTTTATCTGTTGCCTTTGCCTCCTCTACCAAATAAGATTATCAGAAATCTTCAGGTGTGACTGGTACGTGTTTCTTTTTGCCTATTTTGCCAAATTCCCCCATTGCTGCTTGATGAGCATGATGTTATTACTTATAGGGATGTTAAGACAGCACTGCCTAAGTTGTAATAAACTGGAATTATCTTTTAACAAGACATTTTACGACATGTTAGTGCCTTTGCAATTGCACGTGCTTTAAGCTAAATGCCAAGGTCAGCATGCTAGCATTCTGGCAATGGCTCACATGCTGATGTTAAGTAGGTTTACTGTTTACAATGTTACAATGTTTACAATGTGAAAAGTTAAGTTGCTAGTCGTCATTCTGTAAATGTCTAAATGTCTGGCCCATAGTGGTGGATTGACCAACCATCCTTGCCATCCCTGAAGCCACACTAACATGGCTAAAAACAGGACCGTGTGCAATCTATCTATCGACCTGGCATAAAGCATCTCAGATCTAGCTTGAGATCAAAATTGCTACACTCATTCATTTCCTGTAGCCTGATTCTCCAGCTTGTGCAGGGATCACAAGGCTGCTTCTCTGAGCCTCAGTCTCCACCACCCAATCCTCCAAACATCAGTCCTGCCACTGGTGTCTGACAGAGCGCTTTTAACATTGACAAGTTGATGCTTAGTTGGTGTAGTAATGAGACACCCTGCCTGCTCGTATACAGTACACGTGCAAACGCACCCAAATCCAATGTATCCGATTCACAGTGGTGGTGTTTTGCTTTGGTCAAGTTACGATGTCAACTGACACCGCTCTACATTTTTGCCAGCAAAGTGTGTGTGTGTGTGTGTGTGTGTGGTTAGTAACAACTGTGAGGCTCCGGTCGGCTGGCAGGAGGAATGGCAGGCATCCACTCTGAGCATTCCTGAAGGCCAAACCCTTTCACCTCAGGAAACCACACACCAACTCACTGCTGTCTGACGAACACTTTGAATTATTAGAACAACAGTTTTTCAGGAACAAGCTTTTGAAAATGATGACCATGCATTTTTTTTGTTTCTTCTAACTGGCTGTGGAAAGGTTTCACACGCCCGAGAGTTGTGACATTCTCTGGCCATACACATGATTGAACCCTTTCAATGTCTGTAAATACAATTTAAAAAATGTGTGTTTCCTTCTGTCTACCTGAGTCTGATGTTGTCCCTCTCTTACTGTCTGCAGCACATCAGTCATCTCTTCCTGTCTAGCTGCGTTGGTCTACATTCTGGGTCATGGTTCTGTTTCAGGGTGGGGCTATTTCATGGAGATCTAAGAGCCTTTAATGCTCCACTGAAAGCCAGATCACATCAGTGAGTGTACTTCCAGAGGTAAACCTTGCTGTGCTTTTTACAGCAAAGTCAAATGTATTGATCAAAACAATACAACAGTACATCCATTTGCCATTCTGAGGCGTCTGCAGCTGCCTGCCTAACCAGTGAGTTTGATTAAACAAATGAGCACTACCTAACAAAGCCATATAAAAAAGAATCATATACAAGTACTAGTTTCTAGCTACTCAAGTTTATAGACATGATTTACAGTTAAAACAGCCCAGTCTTTATCCTGCAATCCTTCTTAGCACTGGATGTGCACACAGAAATAAACACTAGATCCAGCTAGTCCCATACCTGACCCAGCACCACCCATTGTAGATGAGAGAAGGTGTTTGTCTTCTCACCTCTGCTTTCCAAACTCTACTAGACTGCCCACTTTCTGCAGTGACCGCAGAATAACCTGTAACTAAACTCACTGCTCTTTATCTGTCAGTCCTCACATGGCAGCAGAAAAGAAGTGGGGCAGAAAGACTTGTACTGTGTGTGTGTGTGTGTGTATGTGTGTAGTTGTAAACTTGAAACACATATCTGTTTCACGCACTATTTCAACAATGTGAGACGGTGAGGCATGATGCCTCGCCTGCATCTGCCCTGAGGCTGCATTGTCTCACACACTCTCACTGCCCAACAGTGACTCATTTTCTACAAGGAGGATAAATATTGTGGAGTTGTCTTACTGCTGTATACTGTTTGTTTGCTTTCAGGAAAGTTACTTTTTATGAGTTGTGTGTCATTTTGTTTTCTTCCCCCAATCTTTTCTCCTCAAGTTCACTAAGTTCTTCAATACACACTTGAGGTTCCTTCCTCTGCATACCTTTCTGTAATTAATATTTATAAGATGTTTGGATGTTTTGGGTTTTTTTTTAAGCTTTTTCTGTGAAGTTTAACAGCCAATAGTCATGGAGATATCGCAACAGGCATTCCCAAATACTTACTAGATTAACTGATAAGTTCATGTCTGATTCTCCTCTCCTCCTCTCCTCTCCTTTCCTCTCCTTTCCTCTCTCCTCACAACTCACTTTCATCCCTTCCTCTTTTTTTCTTTTCATCTCGTCAATTTATCTCCTCCACTGCCCTTTATTTGTCCTCCATTGCTCCTTTCCTCCCAGTGTGTGGTAAATCTCATCAGTGAGCTCCAGGAGCAGATGTGCAAGTTTCAGGAGGAGATCAGCACCCGTATCCAGGAGAAACGGGCTCTGGAGGAGAGGGAGGCCCAGCAGGGGGAGCCCGGAGGCGGCCAAGCCCAGGGCCACAGCCCTCAGGTCGGGTCGGCCGGCTCAGACCTGAGCCTGTCTGCCTCTGATGCCCAGATGCACAATGGAGGACAGACTGTACACGTAGGGAGACTTGATGGATGAACTCATCTTCCCCTCCTTCCCCATCGTTTCTTCTCCTCTTCTCCTCTCCCTTTTTAACCAGTCCACACACCACCCGGTATTTGGAAATTTCCACAGAATCAAACTAACAATCTCTTTTAGTGTGTCGGTGTGTGTGTACTGCAGGATGCTGGGCTCACACTCTGCTCTGGTTCTTGCAGATATGGAGACTTTTGATGGGTTTTCCAAATACTTCCATACATTTGAGGAGTTATTAAGGTTGTTGAAGCTGAGTCAGTAACAACATGGTAAAATAAGGAACCCTATAATAGCTACTAGTAGTGCAACCCATTGTAATTGTTTCCAATTGTCCTGTCATTACAACTCCTCAAGTATTTGAAGCATTTGTAAAAACACATTTCAGCCGGATCTACATTTATCCTTATAAATCCTTTCAAATTGGGTTTTGGACCAGGTGTTGTGTTTTTATTTGATTTGATGTGGTTTGTTTGCATGACACTGGTTCCTCCCTCTACTAACAAGGTTTACATCTGTCTGTTTCCTCCTACACTGACCAGGTGGATGGGTCATGTATCTGTTCCTATAGTAATATGTAACGCTATACATGGTTGCCTTCGCACAGTGGCAGTGTGCGGCTGGCAGATGTGCAGCCTGGACGGCTCTCAGTCTTGTTCCGGGTCCTCAGGTTTATTCTTTTCCTGGTTGTTGATAACTGCACGCTGTGGTATCTGTTTCAGGAGGATCGTGTTTCCTATATTAACCACTGCACTGTCCAGCCCTGGAGACCTTTATAACTGCACTGAATGTGAACCTGATGTTTGAATACCCTCCCATTCATATGTTAGCATGTGTACAGTTCAGTAATGTTGTTGATTCTGCCATTTAGCTCTGATATATGTAATGTCAGAATTTCAAAATAATTGTGCACAAGTAGGTGAGCTCAATGCTGATTCTGGCTTTGAAAAAGACTGAAGTAAAAGATGCTGTGTGTTCTTTTGTTGTTTTTTTCTTCTGCAGAATTTGCTACAAGAAGTGAAGCAGCTGAAGAGCAGAGTGGAGGAGCTGGAGGGAGAAAAGGGCCAGTATGAGAGGAAACTAAGAGGCACCAAGGTACTTGTTAAACTAACACATAGCACATAAACCTTTGATCTCTATGATCAGCTAGCCTGAAATGATTACACTTATATACATGTACGTCATATGTGGTGTTTTTTACACTGTAGATAAAGAAATATTTATTTTAGGTTGTATCAGCATCACAGATTCAGTGGTCTGGATGGAAAAGTGAGTTGGTAATGTGCAATGTACTGTTCAGAACTGTAGAAGAGAAATATCAATAAATCCAGCTGCAGGGTTAATGTGGTCTCGTTACATCAGATCTTTATCAGAACTTACAAAGGCATGTACTTTAACTATAGCGAATATCAGTACAATCAGTGCAAATGCTCAAATACAGGAACAACCAATTATATTTTTGCACATGAATCTTGTTTTGCTGCTGTTCTTGCTTTCTCTAGAAAACTGACATGAAACTGAACATGTTGTGAAATAATTGATAAATCATTTAATAATATAATAATAATGATGAATAATGATAATGATGCAGATGGAGAAACCAAGCTGGATTCCTCCTGGAACATGTCAATTTTGTTGGCCATATGTTCATGTAATCTGCTGTTTACACATACATGTATGTATGTGCATGCATGGGAATGTCTGGTGAATGCAGAGCAGCTGTAAATAAGGTAAAGATCATTACTACCATCAATACAACCTCATATTCAAAATATACTGGATCAGAAAATTAGCAGTAGTAATGGCAGTAAGTCATGTATGACTAACTACCAGCTCTCACTGTCCTGCTGACACACAAGTGGTCACATTACAGAGTGATAAGGTGGCTAATTAGAGCAACATCTAGGTACTATTATGCCCTGATACAAATAAGATAGCCAAGTAGTATACTGTAATTCTATTATGTGGACTATACATTTACAATACAGCCTGACTCACTTATTAATTTATCCCTATACATTTCTGATTTACTTTTAAATTTGTTTAAAGGCAAAACACTTTTTCTACAGATATATTCTTTATCTACATCACTTTTTTAATAAAGCATCATGATAAAGCATCATACTCTGAACTCATATTGGCATATTTGGTATTTTTGGAAACTTTGAACTTAAAGTTCTGTTCATAGAGATTTCATTAGTTAAAAATCAAAATAATGGTTTGTGAGTTTGAGCATGGTGTTGTGGTTGTATATCACTGTATAACGAGCTTAATGTCTTTTGATTTAAAAAGAAAAAATACAGCTCTTAACACTCTTAAATCTCTTAACACTGGTTCATTTGAAGGTGGTCAAAGTGCCATTGCTTTCTCTATGCTTACAGTGCTTCCTTCCTCCTCTCCTTCCTTCACTCTGTGCCCCCTCTTCTTCTCTATTAACCCCCCTCTGTGGCTTGGCCTCTTCACTTTTTCCCCCCACTCTTCTTTCCTTCTCATCTCTAAATCACCCCCCCCGTCATTACCCTCTTCCTGTGTCTCTGCTCTCTCTAGCTCTCGATCTCTTACTCTCTCCATGTGTGTTACCAGTCGCTCATGACCCAGCTGTCCAGCCTCAAGCTGACTGTGGAGCACACACAGCTGGAGAAGCAGCACTGGGAGGAGCGCTGGCGCAGCGCACAGGTGCCTCCTCTTCCTCCTCTTCTTCTGCCTCCTGCCCTTGTTGCTCGTCGCTTCTCTGTTTGTCTCTTTCCTCTGATTAGTGCTGAGCCATTTTGCTAACACTCTGCCTCCCTCTGTCCACCTCCTTTTCTACACACCTGTGCTCTTCTTTTGCACTCATGCTTTTCCACTTCCCCCTTTTTTTCCCTAATTTCTTTATTTTCCACTTACAGCTCTTCATTTCTTCCTCCCTCTGACCCTCCTTGTTTTCCTTTTGTTTGTCTTGTGATGGATGAGCTGTTATTGCAGGTCACAAATATTCAAGTAGGAAGGAATGGGAGAAAGTTAGAGTGACAGAGAAATGAATTAGACTTTGACAAGAACTTTGACAAGTGTCTGCCTCTGACTGTCTCTCCCTTTCTGTCATTTTGTTTTGCATGGATAATGTAAATCAATGATTGTCATGTGTATATGAATTTATGTTTAATATCAAGCAGATTAGATCATTGCTCCCTCTGTTAAAGCAAGCACCTAAAGATGCACAGCAGGCAGTAAGTTGTAACCATTGACAAGTGCTATTCAAAGTGTAACAGAGCTAACCATCAATTTTGTAGTAGGATAAAAAAGGGGCGTTAATTAGGAATATACAGGAAACATTTCAAACTAACCACTGTACCGTAATTCTACAGTCTCTTTGAATTATTTTGTGCCTCAGCCCACACCACCAATCTATTGTGCTTCTCTTGTTGGCCTCTAGGCCTCTTCGACTTATAGCCTTTTATTGTGAGGCAGCTGCAGGAGGTGTTAATGTATTATAGCACAATGCCATTGTAAACATGTCTGCGCACACACCTGTTTTCTGACACCTGTTGTCTGCAACTGTCGTTCTTCAGCAGCTTTATTCCTCTGTCTTCAGCTCAGACTAGCTTATCAAAAAACACCAACGCCTCTGTTTAGGTGCAAGTGAAATCACAAGCTCAAAAATAGGGCATGCATGGTTGTGCCCAATAACATTTTGCTGTTGTTTTAAACTGAGCTGCCAGTTCAAAATTTATAGAGCTGGAATTTTTTTTCATGATTTTTTGGTGGCATTTTATACCTTTATTTAAAAGCTGTGAGAAGAGATAACAGGAAGGACATGCAAGAAAAGCCCCAGGTCGAATGCAAACTGAGGAAATTGCTGTTCATGCTCGGCACATTTTTGTTATCATTGTCCAGTCAAATAATTAAAAGCAAGACAGCAAAGAAGTAGAGAGACGGGTGTGACAGGTAACAAAGCTGCCTGGCTGGAATCGAAGAAGGGACATTAGAGCACCGAAACCACTGACACATTTATGAATTCCTCAGTCATGTGGGCTTCAGTGGAAGTGATGAGAGATAGAAAAAGTCTGTTCTCAGACCCTGGTGGAAGTGCGACCAAGCCCTCAGGCAGTCAGGTCACGTGGGAGTCATCAACAGCTCATTAATGGAGTTGTGATCTAATGCTGGACCGCATGGTGCATCGAAGGGGCTGTGTTGTTCCAGTGACACACAGACTCCTCTTTCAAATAGTGTGAGTTTTTTGGCCAATACACTGTATGTAAGTTGATGTAGCCTCATAGCTGTATATAGCTTTGGTGAGTACAGGGCTGGGTTTTGGCTGAAATGCAGCCAGGACCAAAAATGGGAAACAATATTGGAATTACTACATCTCATGAGGGCAAAACTAAGTAGAGGAGGCGATTCAAATAAACAAAAAATCACCAGTATACAACAGAAGCCTGATGGTATAGCTGTGAATTGATAGCTGATGGACTTGTTCAGTACCTGGTTTGTCTTCCTCCTGTGTAGGTCTGTGTTTTCAAGAGCTGCACTTGTGTTACCAGCAGCTCACAATGCTGTCAAATATCATCACATTATTTGACAGCAATTCACACCTCATGTGACTCTGGTGGCTCTCACGAGTGCTAAGAGACATCAATATATAAATCACTCACAGAATTAAAATTGTGAGCCGTCCCATCAACCAATCGACCCGATAAAATACTCTTGTTTTTAAGAGGACGCTGCAAGTCCAGTTGCTTTAAACTAAAACTCCTTACAACCCCTAGATATCCAGTGACCTGGAAGACTGACACAGTTCACAGACATGTACTCTGCCTTCCTCCGCAGGCAGAAATCTCAGAGCTGCAGCAGCTCCTGGCCTCCAAAGATGCTGAGATCGAATGCCTGCAGACCCAGCTGCTGGCCAGAGGCGGCACGGCCAACGACAGCGCAGAGAGAGGTACACACAGCTGACTGTCTGACCAATCATTTTAGATCTACGTCTGTCAGAATGGATGTGTGCGAGAGAGCCAGCGATACGCATGTCTGTCAACTCTGATTACTGTAACATCTAATCAACATGTCCCTCTCTCCTCTGCTTTACACTTGACTTGTTCTTGACTCTCTGCTGCTCTCTGCTGTAGAGGAGGTGTATGTCAAGCAGCTGATTAACAAATGTAAGGCTTGGTGATCTTTTTTTTTTTTTTGTGGGTCTAATTTTCAACCAAACTCATCTGCCTCTGATGATTTGATTATTCAGTAATAGTGTTTTCAAGTGTCAAGTGTGTTTCAACAAATCTGGAACATAAAAACAGTAAGTAGTCACTTTAAATGTTGAACTTTAGTAGTCTCTTTATTAGGTGTCTGATAGCAGTGCAGTGTGTTTGGTTTGAGATTTGGACCACAGCCGAGCTTCAGTTTGTGTTGATTGTAGTAAATATTCCAGCTCCACTATTCCAAATGTTGTAAGTCTCTATATCCTTTCCAACCTTCTGGCTGGCAGTGCAACATGCAACACACATACTTGGAGGATATTATACCACTTAAACTTCTCCTCATCTCCTTGGTCCTCTCTCCTTTCCTCTGCAACCTTTACTTGCCAGTCTTTGGCAGAGTTGGACAGGTCACGTCTTTACCATAGTAAGATTTGTAATTTAGCATCTCTCAGACAATGCAGGCTTCTAGGGTCACCTTAGCTAGCATTTCAGAAGTCCTATTTCCTCCTACTGTTACTAAGTCTAACAATATCAGGAACATTTGAAATACAATTTTGTCTTATAATTGAGAGGCTGTTTCTCTCTCTCTTTTATATATTTTTGTAATCTAATACTGGTGCATTAACAAATTGCAAACAGACACCTGTGTCATAAGTGTCCCATTATACTGTCTGCTTAACCACACCTTCCAGCCAATTAGAATCAGAAAGAGTGGCCTTGGTGTCAGTGTGTATAAACCTCAGCTGCTGTCTAACATGTCAGATTGTAGCTTGAGTCTCTTTTGGTTTGCCTGCAATAAGCCAGATATTTTAAAGGGTTAATCCAGCTATTTATTATTGCACTTCCATAATAAGTTGTGGCACCCCAAAGAGACAGCAGAGTAAATTGTCAAAATGGATACAGCAGAAGCCAAGATATCCTTTGACTTCTTAGTATGGGTCAAGCTCCACAAAACAGTTCCCACAATAAACTGCCTGTCTGATAAATGGCCGCATTTTTAAGCGTCAGCAGCTTTTGTTCTAAATTCATAGTTTCCAGCAGCCCCGATGATGTCACTGTGGCATAATTTGGGTTGTTCTCGCAGACTTCACAAAGCTCCTCTGAAGCCACACAAGACTCTTGTTTTCAGTTGCTATTGTTGGCACCGCCACAACACACAATGCCAGTGATGTCATGACGAAAAGCTGCAGTGTTTGTCCCAGGTGATGGTGTATGGCCAGGCGCGCTGTCAGTGTCTATTTGTTTTGCCTGCTTATTCTTATTAGCATGGCTGTCATCCATCCGCCAACATCGCATCAGGCACCCATCACAAATCATAAATTTACACCACATGAGGTCAAGAGTCCAAAATCATATTTTAATGCCTCATTTTTCATCGTTAGACCAGGAATACCAGAGACTGAAGGTGGGGATGGAGTCTTTGTTAGCTTCAAATGATGAGAAGGTAAATGTAACCTGTTTTTTTTTTTTTCATTAAAGTCTGTTTTTTTTTTCATGAAAAATAAAGGGCCCTGTCATTTTACTTGATTTACAAAAGGTAAAATGTTTCTTGCTGATAACAGGATCGACGTATAGAGGAGCTGACCATTCTGCTGGGCCAGTACAGAAAGATGACGGAAGTCATGGCACTCACACAGGGTAGGAATTACAGCCTTTTCTCTTCTGAAATGAACTGCAATGTAGGAACCACTGCACAAGGTTCTTTTTCTTTTTTCCTTTCTATTTCTTGAAATGGTGTTGCTCTGTGTGATATTTGTGTTTCTACCACCCAGGGAGTAGCGAAGAGGAGCTGAGTGGCAGTTTAAGACTCCGAGCCATCACACACAAAGCCCACTCTGATTTCCTTAGGTCAGAGGTAAGATGATGAAGTATACAGTCTTTTTACAACCTCTAACAATTGACAGCAGTTTTGAAACAGATTTGTCAGTAATCTGGGTACAATTTCACAGCAGTCATTCCCTTAAAAAAACAGATGTGGACCCTGATATTTTGCCTGATGAACTGTACAAAACTGAAGAAACAAAATTGTGTTTTGTCTCTGCATAGATGTCGTCAAGAGGGTCTTCTCCACTTATGTTATCCTCGTCTCCTTACCAGAGAGAACTGGACTCCAGGTATAAACACTCAAAATGCACACACACACACACACCCACACACATATCTAGCAACATCCTATTATTCTTGCCCCTCGTGTGCCATTTGTTATAGTATCCAGAACTCTATGGACACATCGCTGGTGTCCACTGGGGATACAAGCTTCTTTAATGGATCATGGTAAGTAGACGCTTTGTGTGTTTGTATGACCTTTGTTGAACATTATAGCATTCTGCGTTGTCCGAAAAATAAAAGATTGCTTTCACTTAACTTAAAGTGTAGGCCTTGATCATAGGAATGATAGGCTCTTTCCATTGTGCTCACTCTGAAGCCTGTTGTTTTTCCAGGCATCAGCGCAGGTTGCTGTCCAGCAGTCTTGAAGAGTTGCAGAGTGGATCCTTACAGAAGGTTTGTTAGTGCAGATCAAAGCAGTGGTTTACTGCTACTGATTGATTTCATAATACTATCATCTAATCAAACTAATCTATTTGTCTAACCTTCATCTGCTGCTTAAATACCCGATCAACCTGCACACTAACTCTGTTCTTTTCTGATTGCTAACCTGCTAACTCTGGGTTTGTGTGTATATGTGTGTTCTTTCCTCTCTCCTGTGTCTGTGTTGGCTATAGGCTGTAGAGATCCAGCCAGTTGAAACTGAATCAGATGTAGGGGCAGAGGTACTGATATGCTGCATGACTTCACACAACCTAACCTTCACCTGACCACCAGAAACACACACACACACACACACACACACACACACACACACACACACACACACTACATATTGCTGTTCATGACAAAGCAGGGAAAGGGTCCGCTTCATTTGACTTCAGTCTTCAATCAATTTAAAATACAATATATGCAATATTCAAAACAAAAATCTAGATCAAGCTTTGTCAGACTTTAGAGACTTCACTGAATTAAAGAATTAAAGTGGAACTGTTCCAGTTGTATTCCAGTAGCCATACAATACATACACTTTGAGAATTTTCTGTTGTCACTTCTTCACATTGATTGTTGCATGTGAAATGCTAATTTTTTAGGTAAGGATGAGAGTACTTTATTTTAAAGATTCTAAACTAAGATTTGCGCAGTAGTACTATGTCTTGTTGTGGGCCTTGTGTCGTCGAGCACAGAGAGTGATGTAATTCTCCAGGTGCCCTTTGACCTCATGTTCCCAGTGTGACAAGCAAAGTTCACAGCTGAGTTTTCCTCTTGAGTAAAAGCAAAAATGTCTCCTATGTGATCACACATTACATTCCGCAGATTTCCATGCTGCACAAACAGGCAAATGCATAATAAGACTGTGTTCATATGCACATGCACATAAAGGGCCAAGACCCACCTGAAGTGGCTGTCAGTAGCGTTTGACATCATAGCTGCCTCCCAGCTGTTTCTTTCTGCTGGCTTTTCTCCTCGCATTCAGTGACTTTGATGCCTAGTCAGATACTGGCATCATCAGCCATCCACCCTCCAAAGGACACTCTGTTATGCAACAGAGCAAAGGAGCAAAATCAAATCAGAGCTCTGCTGTTATCTTATGAAAGATGTTTAGATGTGACTGGCCAGCCTGTATATAGATGTAGAGGGAATGTAATATACATACAACTCCAAAGTCTGTGATTTTCAATCTATTTAAGCTATAAATTATCATAGAGGATCAGACACAGAAAGAAAAACGTGTCCACTTCATTAGGATGAAAGATGTTTATTAAGAACTTTGTACATTTGAATTCAAAGCAGGAATTAATGATTTATGAATACATGTGTATGCAAGTGTGTTACCATACGTTCTTTACACATTATGATTGTTTATTTTAAATGGGTGCCAGACCAGACTAAAAAAGTAACACTTTTTTTAATATATTCTGCAGAATCCACCCATGGAGCTGAGCAAGTACCAAACTCTGCCGGGAAAACGGAGTAAAAAGAACGAGCTGCGGTCCGAGCTGAACGGCGAAAGAGAGGGGGACGGAGAGTATTTATCTCCTGTCCAGCTCTCTCCTGTCCACGGCCACAACCAGGACTACACACTCAGTGAGTCTCTACGTCACTAATCAACAGGAGACATATGAAGTCTGTTTCACTCCTTTTGCGGTCAACACACAAAGATCGTCTTCAGTATTTCCTACTTTTAAAAGCAAACAGTTTAATGAAGGTGATGTCTGTGGACTGAGTATGTGGGACATTGGGCTTCATGCAAGAATCATTATTAGTATGACCAAATTCATGGTTAAGTGGCACCTACAAGTTAGTTCCTGAATATAGAATTTTCTCTTAGCACTTTAATGCAACAATATTTTTTGTGTTTGTCGTACAAGTCATATACAGATAGTCTCTCTCCACAGGGAAAATACACTATTATAATTCCTTAATCTGAATAAATTTTGAGTTTAAGTATGACACTGAAATCTATTAAGATAAAATTACAACTGAAACAAACTCAATGCTAAAATGAACATCCTGTTTGCCATATCATCATGCAGTGACTCCAGGAGAACAGTTGCCATGCCGTTCACACCACCATGTTTTGCCCCAGACTGAATGTTGACATGACGGTACACAAACTACACATCTGTTCTCAGACCAGTTGCACTGATTACAAGATGACTGGAGAAATCCAAGACAGGATTAAAAGATCATACTAGAATCAAGCCAGAGGTGACTGTGGAGCATGTCACCCTGTATCACAACAGGCACCAGACATATGTGCTGTTTATATCAAAATTTTATCAAACAAAAGAGCAGCTGTGAAAATAGCGCACAATGTATTTACATAAGCCACAAAGAAGGTTATGATTGAAAAAAGAAATGCAAATTGACTTTTAATCTACAGGTACATCAGTAGCAACAGACATAAAGTGAGTGCACCACACAATGATCTATAACTATAGGAATAAAAGTTCAACTAAAAGCCATTATTTGGAGGAATTAATCATATCTTGAACACTGAAATCATTAGAATATCACTGCAGACTGCAGCTTTGCCTCAGTGCTCTACTGAGACATCAGATATGTCACCACCATCTCACCTTCAACTGCTACACTCAGAGCTGCTGGACTTCGTGCTCTTGCAGCATCTGGGACAGCTCAGGATGACGTGAACACACAAGTCTCAGAACTGCTGACGGACACGTGCGCGGGTTCTGTGCCAGGTTTTAATCTCAGATCAAAGAAATTTGTCTGAGATAGGCAAATCATGACACTAGTCCTCAGTGTGACAGCTTCCTCAGGGTCTTTATGCAGGTCACCTACTATAGGCTGTAATGTTCTCTCCTGCATGTGTCTGCAACTGTCACGTCTGCTTTACCACCTCTCATATTCATCATGGACAGTTTTGTTTAAGCAAGACCTTTTCTGAAAAGCCTTGATGACTCATTGTTGGCAGCTTAGTAATATTTTATAGCTGTTCTGGGTCTTTATGCAACTGCTAATGCTGCTACATGTGTTCTGTTGATTTGTCATCTGATGATTTCTGACAGCAGGACTTGCATCCCCACGTCTTTTTCTCTTTGGTTTTTTGTGAATGGAATTGGCCCTTTCAGTCTCACATATAGTATATAGCAAGTATTCTTGCACGAGCCCCATGTTTCTAAACAGAGAGCTGCTGTGATCACTGCAAATGAATGCTACTCACCTTAGTTGTAGAGAACTAGCTCTCAGATTAATTCAAACAGAAATTGTCTGTATGCCTAAATACCATGAGGATAATAGTGGGAAGTATGTTCATTAACAAGCCTTTAATTCAATAATCTGTAACTGTTGAATAACTCATGGCCAACTAACTTTGCTCCAACTGCTTCCTTCTCTCTGTCCTTTCTCCCTCTCTCCTCCTCCTGTCTGCCTGGCTCTTTTCTCTCTTTGTGCTCTGGCTGCAGTTCGCTGCAGGAGTGCCAGTGCTCCGGCTTTAGGTACTGTATGCTCACACAATATTCAAATGTCAAACACTGGCAATACACTTTCAGGAGAATTGAGCCAGTTCACTAATGTTGTTGCTCTGACTCTGAAGTTGTGCAAGCGAGTCTTCTGACAAACACAATTCCGTTATCTCACGAACAAAACCAGATTGTCCCTGTCAGAGCCGAACCTCAGAGGTGAGCAGAGTCAGGGTGAGTAACTGTTTTCACAGAGGATCAAGCCGCTCTAAAGCCAGGATTATTAGGACTCCCTCAAGACTCAGGGAGCTGTCAAAGATAATGCCCAGCTCTCTTGCATCAGCATCCCCTGAAACACACACATACACACACTTAAAGCTAATAGGCATATAAGCACACAGAGCCAGAGCTTAAAGCAGGAGGGTTATCAAAGGGCTATGAGAGGGCGAGGAGTGCAAGCTTAAGGATGTGTGCACTTCAATTTGCTTAGACAGTAAACAAACAAGGATGTGACCTGACATCCCTCTCGCTGCTTCACCCGGCACACGCACCGTCTGAAGCAGGCTGCCGCTGAGAACGAGCCAGTCAAACAAGTGGCCAAAGTAAACAGGTGTAGAATAAAAAGAATCCACTGCTTCGCCATGACTTACATGTGTTTACATGTAATGAGGTGGCAACAGAATGGCTTCATGTTCTGGCACCACCTTGGTTAAATTCCTCAGAGAGGGTCTTTTGTGCCTCTGGTCAGGCTTTTGAGGAGGTTAAGAATCAAGAAAAACAATGGGCATGGGCTGACCTCATTCCGCTTTAGGTCGTCCTGTCGGCCCAGGTGACCTCTCGTATAAGGCTTGCATGCTGACAGGCGTCGAGGCTAACAAAGAGCCACCCACACTCTCAGTATCTGTGGAAACAAATATGAGTTTCATGTTAACAAGTAGACTTAATGTGGTGTGAGTTTCTGGCCTACTTTGGCACCTGCCTGAGGCTTGCAGATATGCTGCTTTAATACACTTAACATGTGTAAAACATTTATTTTGGAGAAAAAGAAGGTGTGACTACTGCTCACTTCTGCTTTCTGTCTGCTTGCTTTCTTCTCACTTCACTAACCTCCCCTGCCTCAGGATCTCCTGGAAAACATGACCTCTATGATGTTGGTGGGTATTGCATCTCAACCTCAGTGTGAAATTCTGTTACCATCCTGTTGAGATCAGTGACCTTGGCATGAGACGAGGGAATAGGAAGGTGTGCCTGTAGTTCTTTGTTGTGAGAGTATGTACAACACAGAGGAGAAGCCATAGAGGCTAGCCTGGAAAACACGAACTGAATTCTTGGATAAATTATTGTATTAATTCAGAATTATTGCCTAGAGTTTGTGTGTGATTTCCATCAAATGGTGGGCACTGAAGGACCCAAAATGAAAACCTTTTGTAGCACATGTTCTGTGAGTTTTTCATTTTAAGAGCCACTGTTCACATTATGCAGTCATTCGATCCAGCTGAACACAAACAGTATTGATTAGTGCCGATTTAAAGTTATGGTGCTTTTCAGGAAGCAATTTATTCTGAAATATAATAAATGAAAAATATCAGTGTAAGAGACAGTACAAAAGTGTGCTTTTACCTAAGAAAACGTACAGTAGATATGAACTGTGTTTGTGGTCCATGCCAATGCGAAGTATACGTATGTGCACAAATTTATTTTGGATCCCAGATTTCTCTTACTTTGCTAAACCCGGATCTCAATGATTGTATTCTTGTGTTTTTGCCTGGCAGGACGTTCAGAGAAGCTAGAGGAGTGTCTTCTTTCCGACCAGTCCCCTCTGTCGTCTGGAGTGGACTCTGGACAGCAGTCCCCTGTCTCACCAGAAAACAGGAAGACTCACAGAGGCATTAAGAAACTCTGGGGGAAGTAGGTTTCACACTACAGCACTTACACAATAAGAATATCTTTTTCCATTTTTCCTTCTCACACTCATCTGTGCGTGGTTGTCCCCAGGATCCGGCGCAGCCAGTCAGGTAGTCCTGCCCAGGTTCACGACCCCGAGCTAGGGGAGTTCAAGAGGGGAGGCTTCAGAGCTACAGCTGGACCAAGACTGGCCCATTCAGGGAACACACGGTATAACACAATTATAGTCACACACAATATCCCGAGGGCCTGAGGCCATTGTACAGAAGATAGTTGTTCTGTTTACGATCACAGTTCAACGCTTATTTAAGCAACTAACTAGCCTAAAAGGCCATTCACCCACCACAGGTTTGATCTCATATCTCTGTAAATCACAATGAGATTACAGTGCAGCACTGGCATCCTCGACTGTCCACTGGTGTGGAGATGTTTGACTAATGGTACCTTCATGCAACATTATATCGAATGTACTACCTCTCTGTTTTGAATATAGCCTTTTTAATACAAAAGCAAAGTTTCCATGATTCTTTGCATGGCGTCCACTTTCAATAATTAATTTTTTTCTGGGTATTTAAACTGCATGTAATCAAAATACACTTTCAGCTGCATTACTTTCAACAACACTAGAACTAAACCCCATAATTACTTTAAAGTTTCACGTCTCAGGAAAGTCATTTTCTTGTTTTACTGACATGAAATATGAGCTGTAGCTACCTGGATGGAAGTGTAGCACTAATGCGTTAAAACATTACAATTATGGTTTCATTAGTCTTATTTAAAACATGATTGTCTTTTCAATGTTAATCTTTTGTCTTTTCTTCTCACCATGTCAGGGACCTGAAGATGCCTTTTTCTAAGTGGAGCACAGAGCAGGTGTGTGACTGGCTCGAGGAAATCGGGCTCGGTCAGTATAACATCCTCTGCAGCCACTGGGTCAACAGCGGTCAGACTCTACTGTCAGCCACCCCGCAAGACCTCGAGAGGGTACACACACACACACACAGACCTCCTACTTTATATGGAACGTCTTTTGTAAAATGATGTATCTGAGACATCTGTCCAGCTCACTTGGTTTACCTGACAAAATAATCTTCCATTCAGCATGTCAAATATTTTCCAGTTCTACCTGTCTGATCATTGTCGCTGTCTGTCTGTCTATTTGGCATTTAGCAACGCCTGTCTGTGCTTTTCAACCTGCTTGTTAGTTTCGCCTTCACGCTCATGTCATATTGTCAACCTTAGAGCCCCCAGAAGCTCTCTGTCTCTCTCTAAAGGATCATTTTAATTCGACAGTTCAGTGATGGCATATTAATTTTTTTTCAGGTTTTCCCATGATGCCATCTGTAAGATTTATGTAACTGTGATGAGATAAAATAAGTAATTTCTCCTCCACTGTGTCTCCAGGAGCTGGCCATGAAGAATCCTCTCCACAGGAAGAAGCTCCAGTTAGCTCTCAAGACGTTCAACAGCAAGCAGCCCGAGAAGTCTGCAGAGCTCGATTACGTCTGGGTCACTCGTACGTACTGAAATCACACATTGAAATAAATCACTCGCTGACAGAGCTTTATTCTTCTGACATGAGAACTATGATATTCTGTGTTCCAAAGGTTGGCTCGATGACATCGGCCTTCCTCAGTACAAAGACCAGTTTAATGATGGCAGAGTGGATGGGCAGATGCTGCAGTACCTCACTGTGGTGAGTTTGTAATTAATCCTGTGAAGCTAGTTTAAAGCTGAAAAAAAGGTTTCATGGAATTCCAGATTAGTAAAAGTAACTATGCTAATACATGAATTTGAAGCACTAGTTTCACCCCCTAGGGGCTAATACTGACATAACAAAAAGTGTGCAGAGATTCTATGTTCACTTTCTTTTTTCCTCGTTGTCGTTGCACTCATCTCTCTGTCCTTTCTCAATTTCAGAATGACTTGTTATTCCTTAAAGTGACCAGCCAGCTGCATCACCTCAGCATCAAGTGCGCCATTCATGTTCTCCATGTCAACAAGTTCCACCCTAACTGCCTCAAACGCCGGCCCAGCAATGAGGTAAGGAGGTGTGTGTGTGTGTGTGTGTGTGTGTGTGTGTGTGTGTGTGTGTGTGAGTGTGTGTGTGAGTGTGTGTGTGAGTGTGTGTGTGAGTGTGAGTGTGAGTGTGAGTGTGAGTGTGAGTGTGAGTGTGAGTGTGAGTGTGAGTGTGTGTGTGTGTGTGAGTGTGTGTGTGAGTGTGTGTGTGAGTGTGTGTGTGTGTGTTCGTGTGTGTGTGTGTGTGTGTGTGTGTTCGTGTGTGTCTGCGTGCGTGCATGTGTGTGTGTGTGTGTGTGTGTGTCTGCGTGCGTGCATGTGTGTGTGTGCATATATGTGTTGATGGGCAGCTTTCTCTGAGCCCTGAGCTCTAGGTTTTTTTTTCTGACCGCTAGGCGATGATCTCTCACTTAACAAAGTTCAATGTTTTTCTTGCCGTTCCAGGCAGCCATTGCTTGATATCCCATTCTGTACAAAAATGAAATCTGTTATTATATTAGACCCTGAAACTTGCTTGATGTCTCTAATTTATAATATTGAACATCCAATAAAAATTTCTAAACTTCTAGAATTCTAAAACACACTTGCATGGAAATGTTTAAAATGTGTGACATAAAGTATAATACAGGATGCATTCCTGTGTGTGTGTGTGTGTGTGTGTGTGTGTGTGTGTGTGTGTGTGTGTTTTAGAACCAGTTCACTCCCAGTGAGGTGGTCCAGTGGTCCAACCACAGGGTCATGGAGTGGCTGAGATCTGTGGATCTGGCGGAGTACGCCCCAAACCTGAGGGGCAGCGGTGTGCACGGAGGCCTAGTAGTGAGTCCACATAATCACACAGTTTACGAGACAAAAAACAAAAACGCTTCACACAGCAACTTACACTTCTCTCCTCTCATAGATGCTGGAGCCTCGGTTTAACTCGGACACATTGGCCATGCTGCTCAACATCCCTCCTCAGAAAACACTGCTGAGACGCCACCTAACCACCAACTTCAACAGCCTGGTGGGAGCACAAGCTCAGCAGGAGAAGAGGGAGTACATCGAGGCGGCGGGGTACACCCCACTCAGCATCACAGCTAAAGTCAAGGTAAGATTAAACAAGTACAGGGAACCATTATACTGCTCAGAGAAGAGGAAGTACTCAGAGCAACAATGCTGCATAAGGAGAACGCACACAAACACACACACACACACCTCTAACCCGTTCTCTCTTCCTGCATCTGTGAGAGAAAGCACCTTAATCCGAGGTGAAACCTTGGTGTGTCAGCTCAGTTTAAGCTGTGAGCCCTTCAGTGTGTTTAAGCCTGTGAGAGCAGAGTAAATGCGGGACTGCTCTGCTCCTTCTCGCAGTTTTAAGACCCAGCCATCAGCCTCAGCTCTAAGTCCCTGTGTGCTCTGCTGAAGAAAAAATGGAAAAATAATCCACCCTAAAATACAATGCACACTTGCTGTTGACCCATTTATGACCTTGGACACTTGGATATTAAATTTCTTAAGCTACTCCATGAGCACTAAATATTTATGTGGATGGTTTGGTGGACCAATATAACCTGGAAGGCTAAATAGACTGTGGATCTAAAAGAAAAACACAAAATAGATTTTCTATTTGTCTGTGTGGATTTCCTCCCCAAGGCCCAGCCAGCTACTAAGTGATATCCTATAGTGCATTGCGATAACATCAAAGTGGCTTTAGTCAGCAAGAGTGAGCTTAGGGCACATTTCAATAAGCTGCTGTGTGTTGCCTGAAATCATGTATTACTCACATGCAGTGAAAGCACTAAAGCACGGATACAAGAAAACACATAGTGATCTTTAGAATAGAATGGTTCTCTTTAGATCTGAAGAGGGTTGATTTCAGCTTGATTTCATGTATCCGAGATACTGAAATCGATCGATCGAAATCGATCCTAAAGATACTAATCACACTTCGAAACAACAAACTGTAAACGCAGCATTGACGTGTTAATACATTGATAAAACAGCAATAGCTAACAGTTGGCTCTGCACACATGAAAGGAACATGGAGAAACTTTAGCATTCATCTGGAGTTGTGTTTCTATCCACTGAATGAATCCTTTTAGCTCTGTTTTGGGCTCAACTTACTCCTGAGAGAAACATCTGGCTCTGCTAAATGAACAACTGCAGCGCTACCAACCAGTCGCTGACTTTGTCTGCCAGCTGTTTCCTGCTGAGCATGTAGTGTATTATCAGAGCTTTTATGGTGAAAACAGCTCTCTGCTGTGTCTAAAAATGGCACTGGACTCACAATGTGAGTGAACCAAACAGGCTATAAAACCAAACCAATTAGCTGAAAATATAAATTTGAATTTGATGCATTTTAATGTAAAAGTATTGAATAGACCACAATGATATTGTTAAAATAAGTCAGACAAGACAGGCAAGAAACATGAGCAGACAAATCAGAATTGCCGGAGGAGGCTTAACAAAGTCAAAATGCAAAAATGGGCAAAATTACTACTCAAACTGTCAGCTTTCTTCAACTTCAAGGCACTGTATTTGTTGTCAACATTTCATGTGTTGATGGTTCAAATAATCTCGAAATGTCTCCTCCTTCTTCTTCTTCCTCTTCTTCCTTGATGTAGCCATGTTGTCCCTTGTTTGATGCATACAAATGTATCATAAGCAATAGTAATGATAGCAATAGTAATGATAAAATGCAAAAGTAAGACCTTGTTTTGAATCTTATTTGTTGCTCAGTTATTTCCAGTCCAGTCAGTTGGTGTACAGATCAGTGATATCATATCAGACAATCATATCTCTGTCATTTCTTCTCATTGCAGCCGAAGAAGTTGGCCTTCTCTAACTTGACCCACCTCCGGAGGAGACGGCCGGATGAATCCACGGACTACGTCTGTCCAATCGAGTCGTCCTCGCCTCAGTCAGGACAGTCGGCAGCGAACGGGGTGCAGGTGCGGCCCTACGCCGGCTTCAGAGGCCTGAGCCCCATCCTGGACCGAGAGTCTGACCGCGCCAGGGACCAGGTGGGGCCCAACGACAGCAGAGCCGACCCGTCTCCATGACAGCTGTGACAGCGACATGATGACACTGTGTTGCCACGCTTTTCATCAGCAAATCGGCTGTCACTGCTATTACTGCTTCCTTTGCTTGCTGCCCATAATACCTCAGCCCATCCCCTCCCTGCTCCTCTAAACCCCCGCCCATCAAGCTGACCCTGTGCCTTACGAGTGAAGAGATTCAGAGACGCCCAGATAAACCTGCCTGACTGTTTGACAGTCACAGCTGCTTGTCATGAAGGGTGTACTGAGATGATGAATCTGCACACTTGAAGTATTTTGATTTCAGTTCCAGTAAGATGCCTAATTAACTCGACCTCAGCCTCAAACCTGTGCCATGATCTAACTCATCATGAGAGAGCACAGCATCTCTCTGGACTTCACTTCCTGTGACATCACTTCCTGAAATCCATACAGTACATATGGACATCTCTTGTACAGTATTAAGCCATTATTCTAATGTTTGTGCACCACCATTAGTTGATTTTATGTGTCTTGAGTCTGTCATTGCATCATTTACAGCTTTGATTTTCCAATTTTGTCACATGGTTTAGAAGAACTTGTGCAATATTTGCACAATATTATGGAGGGATTTTATTTAATATTTATGTCATTGCAGAGGAAATTATAAAATAGCATGTTCAGTTTCAACCTGAGGTGGTGATTTTGTACTGTTATTTTCAAATTTTCTGTAATAGTATTTTTATAGTAAAGAAAATCCTGCTCCGCTGAGGAAGCTTACATGTGGTCATGTAAATGTAAAAAGATTTATCAAATCATTTAATAAATAAAATCATGCGTGTGTAAAGTTGATTCCTTCTTTCTACCCAAAAGACAGAAAGGTCAGAGTAGAAGTAGACATATAAAGCAGTGGATTTCATTTAGGGAAGCAAACGCTATCCTGCATTTCTCTTCCTGAATCCATACCAATCCCAAAGATAAGGAAAGAAAGAAAAATGTGATTTGGAATGTTTTTTAAATTTCAAGACAACTGACGTGGGCAAAATAAAGTAATGGACTCTAGGGGAAGCCACAGTGGACGGCATGCCTGAGTAACTAGCATCAACCACTAACCTGCTTTCATCATCATCATCCTCACCATCATGGCTGTTAATGGCATCAGCTTCCCCCTCGGCGGACCAATCTGAGCCAAGATGGCTGCTGACCATTACCATGGTAACCTTGTTAAAGATGATATTGGAGGTGCATGTTTGAGTATGGCTCAATGGCAATGTTTACTTCACTTCAGCATACGTATGTGAATGCAAGTTGAATTAATTGCTATACTAAGCCTAGAAAACTCATTGTTGTTTCACTCAAAGTCTGTAATTGTGACTTGTAATGGGTTCATGAGAGCCTGTGTGTGTGTATGTTGCAGATGGCGATCACAGAGGGTACCATGTTGCAAATAGAAGCTCTGTCTGAAAGCATCAACAACCTCACAGTAAGCACCAACACACACAAGCTGCTGGTAATGACTTGTGCAGCTGATTCGCTCACCAAGCAACTGCTCCTCATCGGTTGTAACAGAAGTGTGAGTCTCTCAGATGGAAAGCTTTGGAGTTTATCTGAGGGAGAAACCACATTAAAACACCACAGATACAGACTGTGTGATAATGATAAAGGAATATGATCTCTAGAGTGAAAGCTACTCACTGGCATATTGCTGGTTATCAGGCAGATGTCAGTCTTGGTTCTTTTGTTCTCCCATATTGTTTGCTGAAGTCATCTCAATAACTGAACCCTAAGGCTTTGGATGACAAACGTAAAACCACCTCTTGACAGCAACGTGTCCAGTGAACCAGTTGAGATTTGAGATCTTAAAAAAAAAATATGAATGGCCCTTATTTTAATAAAATTTGAAGAGCTTTATTTTAAATTGAGCTATTAAGTGTAAAGATTTTATTTTTGTTCGTATTTTTTTTTTATAATTTTCAAAAAACTATTTTTAAAGGACCAGTGTGTAGGTTTTAGTGCCATCTAGCAAATGACTACAAACTACACCCTCAACTTCCAAGCATGTAGGAGAACCTGTGGTGGCCTTCAATATGAAAGGCTCTCTCTAGAGCCAGTGCCTGTTTTGTCTGTTCTGGGCTACTGTAAAAAGCTTACACACTGGACCTTTAAGAGCAAGCAAATAACACTGACACTGTTAATTTATCCTGTCAGAAATATGTATACTTCCTCTGGTATTTACAGGGTCACAGGCCCAAACAAACTGACTGATAAAAAAAAAAAAAAGTACATATTTTTCACAGCAGACATTCATGACAGCATGAAAAGCACAGGTGTAACTAATAACATTAAATACATCAGTGCATTCTGTATAGGTTTGCTGGTTGAAGGGTATTGTGCATGCTGGCTTACTGACACACAGTAAGAGAGTAAGTTATATCTTTCTAAAGATAATAATGCCATAATGAAATAATAATCAAAGAAAAAAATCTGAATCCACAACGTAACTAGTAACAACAGCTGCCTTTCTGAAATTCATTGGAGTACAAATGTGGCAGAAAAACACCTTTGATTGTATTAGTTCCACCTCTGTCTGTGAAATGGCCTCTTGCTGCTTAACACTGCAGTGAAGCTGGTAGTGTGCTGACTTGGGATAAGTTTTCCTTATTCATCTGGCAATGTGCTATTTGCTATGTTCAGCATTTCAGACATAACTGGCATCATTTCAAATAAGAAAGGAGGCCTTTGTTGACACAGTTGATAATAATCCTCCCATAAATCCTTGTCTTAAACTCAAAGTTACCTGTGTTGTCAAGGTTTTCTGCTGAAATAAATAAATAAATGTTCTCTGTTTCTTCTGTTTGAGGCATAAAGACACAAAAGAAGAGTCTCTGATGGCCTTTTCTTGATTACAATATCCTCCTTTATATTGAAACTAAATGTGTTAACTGATCCCAGCTCAGTGGTAACACCAACACCCAAGCTTTCTAACCTATTACCACTCCCATGATGCTTTGCTTCCAGTACCTGCTCAGCCAAGACGAGCTGCGGAAGGAGCTGAGGCGGTCTAAGACGGCGCTAGTTTGAAGGACAATGACGCGACACCATTGGCTCCACTAATGCTGTCAATCAACCACAGAACACACACAACCTGTAGCCACCAACCCGACACCTGTACCTCAAGCTCCGGCCTAACACTGCAGTGTGGAGCTGTTCCATCTACTTCTACCAGCCGCTGATACCTCATGTAACACAGTCACCCTGCAGATACAGTGGACCTAGTGAACACCAGTGGACTCACACAGTGTGGAAAACAACCATCAAGCTTGCTTACAAATTTTTTTGTTTTAATTTCTACAATAATGAACTGAACTGTTAATCTATAAACCTTTATTTTGTTTGGGTTTTTTTATTGCTGCTTTCCCTGTTTCCCTATGCAATGTACCGTCTAATTATCATACTGATCACTGTGGACTGCATACTGCGCTGGTATATGACATGGGAGAACAGGGCCACATTAGCCTTGTTTCATGACACTCATATAATATGCAGAGTCTCATTTCTTAGAGAGTAGCTCAAAAACAGCCAGGTTCAAAACTGGAACACACACATACACAATGACAGCTGTGTTAAATCAAGTTCCTAAATATTATAGTTTTGAAAAGAAGAGACATTACAAGCGTGTTGAAACAAATTGGTTATTTTATTAGACGTGATCTTCTGAGGAGACAATGTGTAAAAGGGCTGAATAGAAAAAAACCTACCTAACCCATGTTATGTGTTGGAATAAGTTCTATTATTTCAGTAAGGAATGATTCAGTGGAAATGAATTCTTGTGTTTATTATAAATATGTGTATGAAATTTGTGAATGAGCTAAGCTTTAACATAAGAAGGTGGAAATGATATCTGGAGAATCTATTAACTTCCATTAGAGCCCAACCAATACATCAGTTTGGTTAATATTGTTAGCCAATATTAGCTTATCACTCCTATATTAAATTGCCTTTTAAGTCCATCAACATAGTAGAAAGAATACAAACCGTGTCGCCATAACACAGATTGTCCACCAGAGAGCACTGATAAATGATGATCGAATGAATGACACAGACAAACAGAATACTTACCTTAACCTTTGGGAGGTTCCCTCAGGGAAATTGACATCTCCATTGCTTCTCATATATTGCACTGTTTAAAAATATCGAATACAAGTATAAAAGTATAAAATAGAATATAAAATAGAAAGGATAAAATCTAAAAATAGACACAATAAATTAGGCAATAGAGATAACAGAAATTTGAATCAGTAATAGGGAAATGGTTACCTATAATGAGGAACCCAAAGAGAAAGATCACCTGGCTGCAGTTCCCCATTGAGCTTTTCAGTGACTTTTAGCTCATTGTTATAGTTTTTTACCTTTGCTGTTTTGGGTCACTGGCTGCTCTCGTCAGCCTTGTTCTATCTACAGCAGGCAGCTTTTCTCTGTGAAAAAGCTCTAATAAACCCACTCAGTGGAGACCAAAACAGAGCTAAAAGGAAAGTGAACATTGGATGTATATTCATCAAGTGAACAGAAACATGACTCCAAACGGATGCTAATGTTGGCTGTTGCTGGCCCTGGATGTGTACATGAGCAGCTGTCACAAGTTTGATATATCAGTTTTATAGAATTGTAAATTGTGACAAGTTCAGTTTTTTGCTGGGCCCAAGAGCAACACACAGATGCAGGGGACTGAGAAAAAAGGATTTATTAAACACAAAAAGCTCCAGGACTTACAGAAAAGACAAAAAGGTGACCAACTAAAACAAGTCCAGGTGGTGAGGAGCTCTGCAGTGGCTGGAGGCTGGTAGGTGAGTGCTGAGGCTGGATGGAGGAGACATGAATGTGAAGGTAGGACCGAGCACTGGAAAACAAAGGGGGACACTGGAATATGCTGGAGAATGACATGAAACACAGAGCACAAGAGCTCACTAGAAGCATACGCCAAGAGTGAGGGAAGGAAGTGAGGGGACGATCAAGCAGCTTCCAGGTGGAACCACAGAGCTTTAAAAGCGGCCGGTCGTTAGGGGGGAATGAGGGACAACTGCAAGAAGGGAGAGGGAACCCAGCACCTGCAGGCCACACCTCCAGCCACTGAAGCAATACCTGTACAAAAAGACAAAACCAAAAACACTGGAGCAAAAGGCTGAAAATGCACTGAAAACAAACCAACAAAACACAAGAGGATCCAAAACATGACAATAATATGTCAATGTTTGATTTGGACTTGTTCAGCTGCCCTCAAGCGAAAAAAAACATTTCAAAAATCTTTTTCTTAGATTCTATTTTTAGTGTTTTGTGTTTTGTGTTTTTAATGATTTTGTTTAAATTTTTTAATATGAATATTGGCCAATGTATCATTTTCATATTATCTGAGCTCTTAAATCAGCCCCAAATGAATTTATGTTTGTTGACTTCCATGGATGTTCAACAATTTAAACATGACGAGACTCTTTTGTCTGGTACAAATTGCAGCTCATTTGACCCTGTTCTCCCTTATTGTATTGAATATGCTTAAGTCCATTTAGGGAAGAAATAAAAATCAAAAACAACTCCTGCAAAGCATATATATGACTGCACAAAGAACTACAGATTGGTACTGGAGGCCAGTAGATTGTTATTTTTGGTTGACAAAATAAAAGCATTTTGATGAACTGTTTCCTCTGAGTGGTAAACAGTTCATATTTAGGGATTATGTAATATAGGCTAATGTAATATACACATTGATACAGTAAACCATAAGCCACTAGCAGCTGGACTACCTTACAAAAAGATCAAGTCCTATTGGTCAAAACATACAAACCTACATCCAGACAGCCAGACCCCTACCTAAGTTAAACTCCCCTCTCATTCTCTTATGT
Source organism: Centropyge bicolor (assembly GCA_037975185.1). NCBI lineage: Eukaryota > Metazoa > Chordata > Actinopteri > Pomacanthidae > Centropyge > Centropyge bicolor. The sequence continues at coordinate 505,910 of JBBMOC010000104.1, read as the reverse complement.
GACATTACAATAGATAGCTAAACTAAAAACTTCTGACTCAACCTACATGTCGCCATTCACGCTCCTTCTGAAAAGGGACAGTTACGCCTTCTGTTTACCCATCAAACCCCTCAGGCTTACCCCAGTCTTCTGCAGCCAGTTAACTGGTAAGATGAGTCTTCTGTTGACTTACTTAAAATTTGAACACCACACCCATGCTAACACACAGGAACGTCCCCTTCGAGCCTGGGAAAGAAAATCCTCTTTATTCTACCTAAAGTTCTGTACACGTCAGGAGACCGAAGACTGTACCTCACACACACACACACTGTGTATTTCAGCAGGACAGGGGACAGGAGCAGAGGGCAGGTGGTGGACTTGGAACCACAGAAACATCCAGACCCGTCCTGGTAAGTATCTGGAATCAATTTTTTTAATAGATATCAGACTATGTTATGCATCAGATAGGTGGAGATAAGAACAGTTGATTTTTAATGTGCAACATGGAGACATAATCTTTAATTCACCATTAAATGAAAGACCAGACAGTAGCATTGGTTCCATATGATGGGTTTTCTTTTGTACCTCAACATCAAAATACTCGACCCAAGATTTACCAAGATTTCAGATTATAGTCCAAAATGCATAATAATGATACAAATCCTATCTTTCCAGTATATCAGAGAGACCACCCTCTGATCTGCCACCCTCCATCATCAGTCCACCATGGGCCAGATCATCAGCAAATCCTCGTCTAAGCCCTTCCAGAACTCCATCTTACTCTCGTCTTTCAAGCGTGACACCCCCATCCGTCCCTCCTATGATCATAACCTGTCCACTCAACCGAGCATCTTCTCCACACTGAGGAGGCCCCCTGTCGCCAAACCCAATGATTTCATACCTCTATTCAATGACTGCATCTCTGCCGCCTCGTCCAGAACTCAAGAGTACCTCCTCTTCAAAGACCCAGAGGACAAGTTCCGCCCGAGCCCCGAGGTGCTCACTCAGGTAGGAAACTTTACTCTTTCAACAAAATGAAGACAGCACCTCTTTCACAGAATTGCTTGTAGGTGTAACATCTTGTCCTCCATCAGGTCTTCCTCATGACGTACATTTCTCAGAGCGTCAGCCTCAACATGACGGACACCTTCAACTGCACGGCCATGACACCCGAGCAGCGCATCCTACTGGGGGCTGACTGGGTTTGGGCTGTGCTGGAGAAACCCACCAAAAACCCTCGAATCCAGATTGCCGTGCAGGTCCTACATCTGTCCGACAGGGAGGACAGCGAGGAGAACGATGCCCCCCCAGAGTCCTGCAGCGAGTCCGTCCAGATAGCCCAGAAGGAGTCCAGCAACAAGACCATGTATGAGCGGATGGTGGACTTCTGCACCTCCATCGGCAAGGACTGCTACGCTCTCTTCTTGTTCATGGGGAAGAAAAATGACAAAGGGAATATCTATGGCGTCCTCAGCAACAACTTTGAGGCGGCCGTTGGGAAGTGCAACAAGATCGACAGAGCTTTTATCGAGAACTTCTTCAAAGGCTCGAGGTATCTCCATACACCTTCAGGAATGATGCAGGCAATTGTCACCAAGAAAGATGGAGAGCCTCTCACTCTCATGATTAAATTCAGCTGAACCAAAGGGACTCATAATATTTAATGGCCAATAACATGATACAGTGACAGAGTAATAATCTTTATGTGATAGAAGTGTGGGGGATATTGATATATCTCTTGAGAAACAAACTCCAAACCTACTAAGATGAAAGTAGAAGGCCTTTGAGAGAAAAGTTATTTGACCTATCCCAGTTGTTGGTGGTGCATCTTTCAAGTATGTCACTTCACTTGTACAGTTTCCTGCTGTTTACTTAAAGTCCTGTTTTCCAACTAGAAACTCTTTCAAACATGCCATTTAAAACAAGACCAAATATATTGCACTTATACGCTTCTTTCAAGAGCTGCAAGTTTTTTTTTATCATACCAGGTAGTTTTAAAATATTTTTCAATTTCTAAAATAACACAACATCTCAAGTATTAATGTGTAACTGAAAAGATAAGTGAGTCCGACTGCTGTGTCTGAACATGTGTCACGGAAAAAAATGTGTCACAGTGTGTATTTGACAGTGTGCCTTTTACTAATAACTACAGTTTACTACAGCAATAACAAAGAAAAATTATACCCAAAGTTAAAAATAAGTGGAATTATCCTTTATGCACCTTATTGTATTGTACCTCCTTTATGAACTTCATGATGCATATTTGGCCAAGGATCAACATAAAGCCAATTTGTCCAAATCATTCAGATTCCTTTGAAAACATCCTTCTCACATTTTGACCTGTCAAACACAGGTGTGACTTATAACATAAAGGATGGATGCCTTCCATTTACATGTTTTACTTCAAGGCCTCTTCCATGCATCTTTTTGATGGCAGACAACTTGACTTTTAATAGAATCAGGACCCTCAAACTGAAGCAGCTAAATGGAATTCAGCTATCATTCATTTTATTACACATACCTGTGCTTTTTGTACGAGATGTTAAATATCCACATTTTGACTCATCACCCACAGGTCTAACTAAGCTGCATCCCATACGTGTTTTACTCCCCCATTCCTGTAATGGAGACATCATTATTACTGTGACACATCCAAATATTTAAAAAAAAAGACCTGTTAGATATGATTTTCAGAAAAATCACTAACCTGTCTTCAGATAATACAATGGTGCTCTAAACAAATATCAGTAAATGTTACAAGGTTAAAGGTGTGAGAGTAGGACCAGGCTTCCATGGTTGATCAGGTGGATATCATCCATCCTGACAATAACAAACACAGACAATAACACACACAGTTCACTGCATGTCAGACTCATGCATTACAATATAAGAGCTGCATTTGAATTAAACTCTCAAAAATAACATATTTATTTATAAGATGTATTTATTTTAAGATAACACAGTAAAAATATCCAATGCAAAGGCAAAACAAAACAGTAAACATATCAGTTTCTTGCATCACTAACCAGATCTTTACAAAGGTACAAAAAACAACACATCACACAGTATTAAAAAACTAAGAGTGGTATAATTTTGAAGGCACTGTCTTGAAAAGGTTGAGGGCTGAGTTTCTGTTGTAAGTTCCTCAAACTTCCTTTACTCTCCAGAATAAAAGCAACAATTAGAATTGTAATGCTTCACTGCAAATGGTGAAATTCACATTTTTGAGCATCATAATTATCTTCACTCTTCAAACACCAGGAATGTTTCAGAAAAATATGACAATATCTAAAGATGGATGCCATCATAGTTCATCCTTCATGCTGGTTTCTTCTTTGTGGCTTTTACGCTCGCATGTACAGACAGCAGTGTGGTCGTTTGGCTGAGGCACCAGCTCCATGTCTGGATGTCGTGTTGGCTGTCCTGTCTGCCGCTCTGAGTACATGTGCAACACTTTGTAGTAGTAACAGTACAGTCTGCTGGGCTGCAGCAGCTCTCTGGCCGCTGCCTGACCCGCTTTGGCGATCTCTTGCGCTTCAGCATCATTCTCTTTGGCCCATTTGATTTTCTCCAAAAGATCCGACAGGTTTCTCTTCACGGGAATGTAGTGAGTGCCTGCTTTAAGACGGCTGTAAAAATATTCATAATACTGTGAGTCCTGCTTCAGAACCAGACTGTTCCCGAGCATGAGGTAAGGAAAGCGATACGCTGCCACTGTTCCATCCACGTTCACCTGATACTTGTACTGAAAGGGGGAATAGTAAAACTATTTTTAATCAAGTGCTTCTAAAAATGTGTGTCTATATGTAACTGCACTAACTGCTCTAAGTTGCTGGACAAAAGTAAATTATTATATATTCATTTTCAGTATTCATTTTTCCTCACCTTGAAGAAGTCAAAGAATCCAACAAGTGGTGCTTTGCCTACATGTTTCTCCCTGTCTCTGAAGAAGAACCATCCTGTGATGCCTGCGTCCAGCAGCTCAGGGTTTTCCTTGGACAGAGAGACCAGGTGAAGACGCTCCTCTCGACTGTCCCGGCCACGGAAAAATGCCCGATCTGTTTTGTTAACCCAAGGAGGCCCTGGAAGAAAGTGATCCTGGTAAGTGGTATATAAAACCTGGCACCCAGAAGAGAATGCATTTTCCCCAAAACTATCTGTACATGCCAAGCAGGCTTAAAATAACTTGTATGCACTTCCATAAAAAATACTTATTATTTGTAAGGGTTTAACTTGGACTATAAGGGCACATTAAGCCTGGGGTAATGGTGGCTACATCTCCTTACTCATTAGTTAATTCAAATGTATGAACTGCCAGCTTTTTTCTCACACTCCTCTGATTGAAAGGCAAAACCAGTTAGAGCATGAAACACACCTGATGACATGGTGATGACATCATGTACAATAATGTAATATTTCAAATATTACACTACAAAGAGTGCCATAAGATGGATTTATTTATTAATTGGACACTAATCTAATCAGGTTGGTCTCCTGTGACTAGAATCTCACGGATCTTGGTCAAGATAAAAAAAAAAAAAATTTCCCAGTTTGTGTATTCGTATACTTTTGTTTAAAACCAACAAACAGATTTTTAAAGAATTGTGTGAGAGTCCATCAACCTGACAGTTCCTGATCTGACCTGGTACCACTGAGATTATAAAGAGTCAGTCATGTTTCTTTAGCTACTGTGGTCTACATTACTAAAAACTTTCAATAAATCATTAAAACGTTCTGCACTGTGCTGACCTCAGCGCAGAGCCGCAATATATTTTACCACCTTCACAGCTGCAGTTACTGTATAGTACAGCTTGTTCGAAATTCTCACTGATAGTATAATTTTTATAAATAGTTAAATACAAATAAGAGTCTACAGAACTTACTGACAGTTTTTTAGATTTACATTTACAGATAAGATAAAAATAAAACCTATGCTTTTGCCAGTTTTGATACTGGAACGTCTCAGTCATAATTACTTGAGTTTAAAAAGGAGTGCTGACTAACTCTGTTAAAGTAGCACAGGGACAAAATTTATGAACGTCATCCCCATTAAGAGAGAGATACAAAATTCAATGTCTGAGCTTCACTTCTTAACTACAGCAGGCTTCACAGTGGCACATGAGTGTGTGTGTGTGTGTGTGTGTGTGCGTTACCTGTGTTTCCCTGCACAGATAGCAGGTCATTGGTGACTCCTCTCATGGTCTCCAGGGTGGAGTGTGTGACCTCATAAGTGGGGAGGACAATGTCCCTTGCGTCTGTAGAGCCACACCAGGACAAGACTGGAACAGGATCCGCTCTCCTTGTTTCTAATGGCCAGTCGCCAACATTGATGTAAAACTCCACATCAGGCACCCTCACCTTCAACAGCAAAGATTCCAGGAGATGAAATCAGCCATGTGTAATCACTAGGCAGTGATATGAAGATACTACATGTAGCCAATGCACCAAAACATGCAAAACACCTGTATGATTCTCTAACACCCCTTCAACAAAGAGAATACCTTTCTTGTTAGAGAGAGCAGCATTTCATCAGAGAACATCTTGAAGTCGGTGTATTTTCCCAGAGTGCGGCGGTACAGCTGGTTGTTGATGACCACGTAGTGAATGAGACCTCCCCTGTTGGTAAATCTGTGAGGCACTTCCTGTCTGAGATGCTCCAGGTCGATGGTTGGAAAAGATTTAAAGTCCGCCAGAATCTGAGGCTCCGCAGCAGGACACTGCATGGTGCTCTGCCAGACGGAAGTATCAGGCTCTGGACAGTCACAGTATTCATGATAGACTGGACCTGAGTATGAAACATAATTCTCAGGGTGAGGTTAGGGAGCCAGAGCAGGTCAAAGCAAGGTTGCATTTGTTCTATCTGTCCTGCATCACATTGTGCTGTTGTCATGTGTTCACCAACTTCCACAAAAGTAATTATGCATTTTCTAGATACTGTCTATAGTATAGACAAATAGTATATAACACTGTTATACGTATAGACTCTATACGTATAACGGTGTTGGTGTTAAACTCTTGCTCTTAGATTTGTGTACAAATTAAATGATGAAGACAAACAATATGTAGTCATATTTGAAACAGTGGTCATTTCTAACATTTCTGACAGGATAGAGTTTTTTATGTTTGAAAGCATTTTCATGTGCTTTGTTGAGGGCAGATTACGATGTGAAGTGAAGCACACAGTGGCCTAATAATGATCGAATAATCTAATAATGGTGACAATGATGAAATTACACGATATTTATCAAATCTTCAAACAATGATCGTGACCGGCTCAGTGAGGCTTTGCTTTAAGACCAGCACTCATTATGTATAGATCTGGTCTATCTGGTGATGCAGTTGTGTTGCGACACAGCCCTTTAGTGTGTGATGCATGTCTGTCTGCATGGAAGAGGGATCCTTCATCAGGTTTATTCCTTCCTCTAAAAGTTATTTTGGGAATGTGTCTTACCTGTATAGACAGTCAAGGAAGTGCTATAAGAATAAATAAAGAGAGCTTGTCTATTGAACATGTGCCTGTGCTTGTAACGCATGGCACAATACAAACCTTGGATGGTGTAGGGTGACTTGGCCACAGCAGCATCTTGGTGGAGGACTTCAACCCTCAGACCCTTCCTCACCGTGCCGTAGAGGCGGTACCTGACCAGGAAGGAGCCGTCTCCTCTTTCCAGAGGTGGAGGGACGTGGATGCGGACGTGCTCCTTCTTGTCCAGGGGACCAATCTTCACTTTGAAAGTGTCTCTACCTGATCAGCACATATAGAACATTTCAGTGACCTATATGACTCAGGTTCATCTTGCTGAATGGCTTAATGAATGGCAAAGCCTCCCATTACATTTCATACAAGCCTTGGTTCATGATCATAGACTGTATATGTATGTATGTTCATGATTCTCTGTTGTTAGCTGACCAAAGACACTACAGACAGTGAGACAGTTATAACTACCGAACCATCGTGTTTAATAACCCCGTCTCGTCGAGAATAAAACGAAGACGAGAAGTGTAGCTAGCTCACATCACGTCTGTTGACTGTGTACAAAATCAGAGTTAGCTTGAGTAGTGAATTAGCTAGCAGCAGCAGCTCCAGCGTTTCAAGCAGTTTAACACAATGACAGTGTTGCTCGTGGTGTATTTGAGGTAAGTTTACCTGGAGACAGAGTCAGGTTTTGTCCGCTTGAATTGACCGCCTGGATGATGAAGTGGCGGACGGGTAAGACCATGTCCGGGTCCAGACCTGGACCCCAGACCAGACATCTCTCTGGACTGACCCGATCACAGGCACAACCCGGCAGCTTTAAGCTTATAAATAGCACTACAAACATAAACCTACTACATAAGCCACGCTGTAAAGGCTTAACTACGTCTACACCTCGCTGACACACCATGTTCCTCCACCTGTTGACCGCCAGACGTCTCAACTTGACACTAACTGTAAAGTTTAGACAGAAACTCTGAGCCGACATGTTGGTGAAGAGAGACACGCCCATCATCCGGTGATGCCTTCACGGGATGCCGGAAATATTTGACTTACATACTGTACACCGCACAGTGGAGACGTCTCAACCTCTCACGATGAATTTCCTCATTTGTTGTGAAGTTTTTGACCATACCTAACACTACAGATCACAGCCTCGTGTGTAAAGCATTAAATAGAGCTCCCCTCTCTCACACAGTTCCATGTAACCAAAGAAGTGGAGTTTTGCTTCTGTTCTTAGGTTTTAATCTTAGTCTGTTGCTGCAGTGTGTTTTGGAATGATCTTAGATGAAGATTATGGATGAAATCACTTAATGTTTCATATTAAGACTGGAACACTTATATATATACTATCAGAACAAGTAAAATAACAGAAGATCAGTAGAAACTGTAGAACTAAAATCTATTAGTGTTTTGACGTAAGAGTAAGTAGCTTTGTGTATTAATGTCAATGATATCAATGTCTTTATTTCACAAACATTTACATTTTGGTCTAAAAAACATCCTTTCATTTTAAAAGTGACTGTTGTCTTGTGTGAAATACAATCACAGATAGAAGGTTTCTTAACATACTGTATATAAAAATACAAGTGAATCCCATTTCATGGTGATGCTACTGGGTAATTGTAATAGCAATTACACATTTTTTGGTACAGGTTTATAGTGTAGTTGTTCACATTCTGAATTGAAAAGCATGCATTGTGGATAGCATTAGACCATCAACAGTGTTCATGCAATGATTGTTGATTGAGTGATTGAATGATGACAGGGAATAGACCAGTTGTGTCAGAACACTAATATGCAAATATGTTTTCTGTTTTGTGTCCCAGCTTGTCCAGATTCGGCAGACAGGCATACTGGATCATAGGTGGAGGGCCGCACAGGACAACAAGGACATCACTGGACGGAGCAGGGAGGTGGTCCTTGATCATGTCATGGGTCACGAATCCTGAACTATAGCTCCAGCCTTGGGGACAAGACAAGAGAGAGGAAGAATGATCAACCTTTAACTTCAGAGAAAAGGATTTTAAACACATTGCTGTGTAAAATTTGGAGTGGAATCTCTTTCCCTAAAAAAAAAGTTCCAACACAGTTGTGTGTCATATTTCCCATCCTGCCTCTGAATAATGTGGCATTTACCAAACAGCAGTAACATCAATGGCTCTCCAGCAAAGCCTGGATTCCCTTTTTCACTTCATCTCTAAATACAAAATATTAAACACTTACTGTTTCTATCAATTTTAATACATCTTTCTTTCCTTTTTGCCTTTGCAGAGGGATGCCCAATGGTGAAGGGTGAGCCAAACATTAGATAGAGGAAGAGATGGGAAGTTAAAAGACAGAATAAAATCAGTAATGAAATCAAACAAATGAAATAAGAAACGCAAAGAGGATTGTTCAACTTGTGCTTTCATCTGCAGATACTCATCTTTCCCTGCAATACAGCCAAATAATGGCACTGCTAACGAAAAGCAAGTACACCATTTTAATGAAAAATGATCAAGGGCTGATACCTTTCTATTCTGTGTGGAACTAATGATAGACAAGACTGAGTGCAAGCAGCAGAGATTATGTAACAATATTATGCTCATTAATTTCTGCTTGCTTTAAGGATTATGCAAAGGAAGACATGAGCAGTTTGCTAAGCTACTGTAACACCTTGTTGGAACTATCTCCATCCTCAGCCTGCAGGGATTTTCCCTCAGCCGAAGAGTCTTTGTTTGGTTTCCCACTCTGAATATTCAACAGTGAAACCAAAGGAGCAGGCTCTCAAACTTTAGAGAGATTTGACATTCATTCAGCTTTATATAGCCTGGCACTGTGCTGTATATCCTTCATGGTAACATGATAAAATTAGTCATGGAAAACGTTTTCACCAGATCCCACATGATGAGAAGTAAGCACAAGTCAGTGTTTCACTGTGTTCTCTTTAAAATTTAAAAAGATTTGAATGAGTTAATTAGACAAAATTGAATGCAAAGACAAAGATAGAAACACATTTTGAAGATCTTTCTCTACGATTTTTCGTCTTCTGTTATAATGTTCTGCTGGTATGCAGTAAATAAAGTTTATTATGTAATATAATTTATATTTAAATTCACTCAAACTATGCTACTGAAAAAAGCCTGCTGAATAATTTGCAATGTATGAACTATGATACCTTCTTCCTCCAAAAAGACAATTTTTTAAGTTTGAGCAAAGGGATTTTTTTCTCAATCAAGGAGCAAAAATTGCGCTTGTTTTGTGTCTTATCTGCAGATGGGGTGGGATTATTATTATTACCTGTGTCCAGTGTAATTCACATTGTGTGCTGTTTCTCCTGAAAGATCAGCACCTGTTCTGGCTCTTTAAATGCTACAGGGTGCACTTTGAACATCAAAATGGGGGAGGGGCCCATCAGGCACCCTGTTGCTAGGGTCCCTGGGTTCATCTGGCCCCATAACCACCAGGCTCACGGACAAGTTCATCCAATAGAGCTGAAGCACCAGGTGGTAGTTTGGTGCTAGAGGCCAGAAAGGTGTTGAACTCTTAAGCTCTTGAACTTGTCACTATGTCACTTTAACCACGGCATATTAATACATGGATGCCCAAGTATACTTTATGTAATTGTCATACTTATACTACACTTGTACTGCAACTATATATATCATATGTACGTACATTTAAAATTCTACATTACTATGCCACCTGTTTATATACACTCTCTCCATTTTACTGTTACTCACCTGGCTACCACAGTATTATATTATACAATATTCCTATATTTTAGCTGCTGTTTGTGTCCTTGATTCTAATTAGACATTGTTCTACTTAAGTGATTTTTCTTTATACTCATTTTTTATGTATATACATACATGTAAAAGCACAGTTGTAGCCTGAGATCTGAGTATTTCATTGAACAAATGCTCGATGACTCATGGTATCTATCTATCTTTATCGTTTGATAAAGTCATCAAACTTAAGCTTGAAATGCTGCCTTACCCTGTGGAGGTTTGTCCAGTGTGAACCAGACTTTAACTTTGTCAGGATGGTTCTTCTTCACCTCCTCCAGCTCGCCCCTCAGTAGGATATCTTTCTCAGTCTAAGAGGGAACAAGTGAAAGAGACTTAATTTCTCCAGAGTACTTCCATTTATGTGCAGTACAGTCATACTCTTTAACAGTGAGACACAAAGAAGATTTCCCAAAACAATATACTGCACAGAGCTGACCTGGTTGGCAAATATGAGAGAGCACTTTGTGTTGTCAGAGGGGTCTGCGGTGATTCTGCGGATTAGCTGCAGCATAGGGGTGATACCTGAGACGGTAAAAGACATTAAGAGACATTATAGTTCATGTCAAACTCAGGGTAAACAATATGTTGTCAACACTGATGCTACAAAGAAAACATCATCAAATGTTCCTGAACAGTTAAACTGGATGACAGCTTTGGGAGTAATTCATGTGTTCTAAGATAGAAAAGCCACAATAGACTTGCAGAACTATTTTTTTGTGATGGTTCATCTGGAAAACATGTATGTTAGACACACATGTACAACTCACTTATACAGCCATCACTGTGTGATGCAAAGTATACGAGTGATTTGTCCCTCGAAAAGAAGGATATGTCTTTCTGCAGAGCTTCAGCCTGCACAGCCTCTGTGGTGTTCTTCTGAATGGTACGTGTTAATGTACTTAGAGTGATTGAGAAAATGTAAATTAACCTGTTCCTCCGGCGATCATTCCAAGATGCTTAAACTTGCGAACTTTTGGTTCTGCCTTCTTGTCTGGTTGGATGGAAAACTGGCCTGAACAGGAGAGAGTAAGTTTCAGTATTCGTGAGTATTGGAAGCTGCAGCTGCTTAGACTTTTATTGTACCACAGTGACATCTGCTGGTGGCAACAGCTTGGTTTGGTTTCTGTCCACACACACCGTTTCCCTTATACACAAGCAGTCCATTGGGTCCTCTGAAGTCAATGGTATCACCAATAGCCATGTTATCCAGGTACTGAGACATTTTGCCTCCCTCTGGGAAGGAGGGGTGGCTGTTCTTGTAGTACACCTGGAGAAAGTGCAAAAAGAACACAACCATTTTAGTGCCTGTGTCATTGGCTTGTCCCTGCCTCTACAAGGTATTAAAAATCATTAGAATGGAAAATAGTTTGTCCTGTTAACAAGTCAGTTGTAAGGAACATGAGAGTGGATGATTTGTTTGAGCAGCATCAAAGTCTTCTTCTTTTGTAATCATATCACATTGAATTATCACTTTCTAAAGCTGATATGGCAAACATATTAGCAAGCAATAGCTTAGCATTCATTTGAGGTCATTTTTCTTCTTCTGGCATGAAACTTGATTTGCCTTTTAATCTCTCTACTTCATCAGGGATTCCTTCAGTAGACTGGAAACGAGCTGCAGAGCATCTGTCTCCACTGTCTATTATTTATTAAGGACTTAACACATTTATAATTTTTACCGCTGCAGACTTGACAGATCATTAGAAAGTGAGAAAGTCTTGATGCTTTATTGAGGCCTTGCTAACTCTCTGACAACCAATATGTAATATAATGGCTTACAACTGATCTGTATTAAATCAGTAAATGGTTCATTAATATTAATAAAGTCAATGCTTACAACTTATAAATCCTTCCTTGTGAATTTCCCCACTGTGGGACGAATAAAGGCTTATCTTATCTTATCTTATCTTCCTATAGGTAAGAGGTGCTGACTCAAGATAGTAAGATAATTATGACAAAATAAGCCACACAAAACCCTCTGCAGAGAACATATGAGTCAGCCTGTGTTGGTCTGTTTGTGTTGCTTTGTGGCCTACATTAGTAATGCTACTTGCCTTGACCACAAGATCAACATATCCCTGGTCCTCGTCACTGGACACTGGAGTGTAGGCTCTGACCACCAGACTGCCGTTCACCCTGGCTGACAGGTACACATGCTGACCTGGTCCAGAGGATGAGCAGGGAGAAGAAGGTGAGGTGGAGGGTTCAAGGGGGAAAGAAGGAAAATGTGGAAGCATGTGAGAAGCATGAGGACCGTCCTGTGATCACATGACTTCTCTCACCTCCTCAGTTCCTGACCTTTCCTGACCAGTGACCTTTTATTACTCCATATCTCATGTTTTACCTGTCACCTAGTATCCTTTGCTGTGTTGCAGTTCAATTAGTGGAATAGCCAGCAGTATTATAAGCAGAATAAGTGATGGCGTCTTTGACTGGCATATTTCAAAATTCTCAGACTCAAAGATCAAGTCGGTCCAACATTCAGAACATTTAAGGCCTGAAGTGCTGGAGCTTCACAAAGTAATACTACTGTATGCAACTGCTGCTCAGACATGAGTGGGTAAATGCTGACTTCTCACCAAGGTACTTGATGAAATGTGAAACTCTTTTTTAGTTGGAAGGAATTTAATTTGAATACAGAAGAGAAGAGAGCTGTTTCAGTACCTACTGGCAGTCCAAGGACATGAGTTGCAGAGGGAAGGCCAAAGCGAAATTTCTTTGTGTCATGGCTGATTTCCTGTACAAGGACACACACAGGTTAGAAAAAAATAAGACGAAACAAGATGAAGAAGAAGATGAAACAAGATAGATGTCCTGAAACTTCACTTTGAGACTGTGTGGTCCTGACAGTATATTGGACATATATTTGCTGCATGTACTGCTGAATGCATTAGGATCTAATTAGGAAAATCTATTTGACCAACATGTAAACATTAAAGGGCAATTTCACCAACATTACAAAAACTATTTTCTCATTTACATCACTGTTTCTAGTTTTCAAAGGTTTATTTATTTTTAAAGAGAGTAGTTCCAGAATAACTGTTTCCAGAAAGTGATGCTGGCTTTCATTTTTTCAATCCTGCAAGTGGCACAAGAGAAATTAAGTTCACCTAATTAATGTAAAAAGGGCGGTTGGCCAACTTGATATAAATTCACCTGAAATCATAAAATGTTTTACCTCAGGGTTTCATCAGTTCAATATGGCGTGAAATGGCAAGACTGCAATCTCATTTTCAGGTAGTAATAAATTCCTGTGCAGTCGAATATTAAGTTGGTGTATAATCAGTTTAAATGTGAATGTGTCTGCAAGAATAAAGTACTGATGTCTGTATGTGATCTACCTTTTTGTTTATAAGGGGAAGGGCATATTTGACCGTAGAATCCTGCAGAGTGACAGGCAGCTTCTTCTTCTTCTCTCCTCGCAAAAGGAAGTACAGCACAGTCCCAACCACCACAGACACAGCTGCCACCACCGGGATCATCTATAAGGCAAAAATCACACACAGAGAGCAAGCTTACAGGCCACAGAACAAACAGGAAGCTTCTAGTTTTGTACAAAATGAATCATCTGTAAGTTAAACAACAGTTAAATTAAATATGACAATCCCAGCAAGATCAAGCAGTTCTTCAATTACTATAATATGCAGGCACTAAAAGATCAGATCAATTTGAATATTTCAAAAGAGAAATATGTGAAAGTTCATTCTCACCGAGCCCTGGTCCATAGTTAACCAAGTTTGCTGGAACTTCCTTCTCCTGACACAGTCTGAGAGACCAGAGTCCACACACAGTCCACTCAATGACAGCTTTCACAATCTCTCTCTCTCTCTCTCTCTCTCCCTCCCTCCCACACTGACACACATTTTTACACACACAAAGTCAAGGGCCTCCGAAGGGGGCGTGGCCTACCCCTGGGGGAAAGGTGACACAAGGTCCAAAGCACCAATAGGAAGACAGACCGCATCATAGTACAGAGGTGGTGTTCAGACAGTGAGAAGTCAGTGCTGAGATCACACCACTGAGAGGAGGGAGGGGGAAGAGAGAGAGAGAGAGAGAGATTACATAACAAACCCTGAGAGAAAATTTACATTAGTTCTTTCTTTAGAAGAAGTGACAAGTACTTGTATTTTCATAGCTGATAATCCTGGATGTATGAGCATAAAGCATACTAAGCAGAAAATTTCATTTCTAAACAAGTTGAATCTGTATATAACACATGATAGAAAAGTCTGCTGTCCAGTTAAACAACTTTAACAGTCCTGAGGGAAAAAAGGAAGCGTGAGTTCTTAGAGGGTTACAAACATTGCAGAACAATTTTTGAGTGAATGCAAAGTTATAGAAACAAGTGGTATAAAAATCTGTTCTACCTGTAGAATCACCATGCAGTAATACAAAGTTCATATAAACTTTATCTACAGGCCTCAGATAGATAGTGTGCAAAGTACTCTACATAAATGATCTTAACACCATAACCATAAGGAGCAGACATTAAAAACAAAAGACACATCACATAATGTAAATATAATCATGACACTTTACTTTATGTGCCTCTATTTACAATTATAGGCAGCATACACACATTTAGTTAATGTTTTATTATAACTCACTATAAAATAGTTATATGCAGATATAGATATTTGTAAGTGTTAAGTGTTGCACTAATAACTAATGTATTTGTCAGCAATTACATACTCTCCTCTGAAGATTTATTTGATATTATTGCAAATGTGTTTTTCTATATTGTTATTCATTATCTGTTTATACACCAACCTCTATTTCTACATAACCACATAGACAGTAATAGATGTTGACCAATACTTTAATAAACACTTAAAAGTACATTATAGTAGTATTTTCAAACCATCTCATAAGTGCTAAAAAATGGAACATAGTGTCACAAGAATAAATTATATAACAGTAAGAGCATGATTTTGAAGTGTTTTGAGAGACCAGATTTGTTACATGGATGTAAAATAGAGTCAATCAGGATTACATGGAGCTAATTGTGCATAATACTGGACAAATTCAAATTTTGACCTGATGATGGTACTACATGATCTGAAGATCATTAAAGCTTTTAACATTCACCCATGAATGCCTGTACCACATTTTATGGCAATCATCCATCCAGTAGGCATCGAGACATGTCACTCAAAAACACAAATATGATTATCAGTCAGTTTTGTGTGAAGAGAAAATCAAAAAGTGGGACCATATTGTCAACAAGTGCATTTATTTCTCCCTGTTAGGAGTTTCTTCTTATTTTATTAAATTAATTATATTAAAATGAATCTGTGATCAGAAGACTCAAATTAATATTTCATGGTAATACATCCAGTAGTTGTGGAGACATTTCACTCATATGGTATATGTTACACACTTGGAAATGTACTTTATTTCGAGAGGTCTTCTTTCAGTAGATCACTACCCCCTCCCTGAGGATTGTCCACTGTAGTCTTCATCATCTGAGCCCATGTCCATATACAGTCTGGGATCCTCTGAGCTCTTCTGGTCCACAACAGCGTGGTGGGACAGGGCTCTGATGCGTGACTGCTGCACATCTGGGTCTGCTACATCCAGGTTCACTAGAAACAAGTTTATGTAGATTTATGACAGGAATGCAGATTAAAGGGACAGTCATGATCTCGAAAGCCCAGACAGGATAAAGCATGACCAGTGCATTAAATGGAAGCATGCTGTACATTATATCTCTTATGACATGTCTCTGAATATGAAATAACAGGGGACTTCATCACCTAAGTTATCTGTGTATTACACTTTGTAAAGAAGTTGTTGTACGTACTATAAGCGTTTACTCTAAAACCTAGAGGGCAGAATTCAGTGTTAGTTAATGATTTCCTTCATGTCCTAAAGTGGCTTTCACTTCATGACAACTATGATTGTTGTGCATGAAGCTGAGTAGCACAGTCTAAAATGTTACAGTGTAACAGTGTTTGAAAGATTGTAATTTGTCTCCACTGTATATTTCCAGAGCTTATAATAATAATAATAATAATAATAATAATAATAATAATGATAATAATAAAGATGTTGCAATAGAGCACTTCAGCCAGTTGAGTCCATTTTGTGACACCACCTTACATTTTTACGTTGATTACAACACAGGAGAGAAAGATCCTTAGTCAAGATGACAACCAACAAGCTCATCAGTACCACTCTCCTCTCTTACAGCTACTGTGAAAGTGCCCCTGAGCAAGGGACTGATCCCCAGCTGCTGCAGTGGAGCTGCTTGGTGTGAGTAGCAGACGGCTGTAGTCACACTGCAGCTCAGCTCCTGGTGTTAACATGTTGCCCCTTATATATGAGATGCAAGATGTTTTTTACTCCTGCATAAAATCAAAGCTGAAAAAATAATTAGAGAAAGAAACAGGCCTATTTTCACAGCAGATATTTGGACTTGCCAAAGCACGAAAAGGACATGTGCTCTATTTCATCAAGTGTCCTAATGAGTCATGTGACTGACTGATCATGCACAATAACAGAGCTTCTGTGAATGGAACGTGGCAGTTATTAATGTTGTAATTTCACCTGTACTTTTCCTGCTAACTGTTGGCTGTAGAAAAACATTTCAAGGAAAGTCTATTTAAGTACAACCCTAATTCCATTTTGAGATGCTGAGTAAAATATCAGTAAAACAGAATGTGATCATTTGCTATTCCTTTTTGACATATACTTAATTGAAAACAGTATGAAGAGAATATATTTGATGTTTGACCTCATCAACTTATTAATTTCTGTAAATGTATGTAGTCTAACAGAAAATGTATGATTGATACTAGTAATATATATTTTCATATAATCACGATTAAAACAAAGACATACATAAACATACACATCATTCAGAGTAGTTTACAGTCGTACAGGCAGTTACAGCTTACTGCCACTAGAGGGTGCCCTGTGCCAACAGAAGACAGTTCCTTTCCATGTAGTTTTCTTCTGAACCAAGAGTTGTGTTAAGAGAATGAAGGTCAATTCCTGTGGCATATGAAATGAATGATTAGGTCATAAACAATGTGAAAGGCCCCTTCACGTTCCCTGTTTGGATGCTGGTGATGGTGGTGGAGGTAAGGGGGACTAATGTGTCCTCAACAATCACAACTGACGCCTGACTTGGTGGAAAATTCCAATCTCAGACAATAGTTTGTAATACATCAAAAACTACAGAAAAGCCCACTTTTGTCATCATATATAGCACGGTGATCACATTCATATCCCAGGGCAGTGCTTCCAAATCTGGGGAGCCCTTTAAGGTGTTGCAAGGTAAATTTGCCACCACCATACGTGGTCACAACAGTAGACCCGCATATTCATCTATCTATTTATTTTTTTAAGATGGCCTCTTCATTGATTGAGTTGGACACCCCTGTCCTAGAAAGACTAATCACTCTTGGGTTGACTTTGTTATAATCTGTCAACATATGCAACCTGTGATGGTTCACAAATAGACATAGTTTCATTTAAGGGGGCACAAGCCAAAAAGGATGGGAACCACAGCTTTAGGTGATCAATTACATTTATTTATTATATTTGTTATCTACACTAACATGAGAAATGAATCATTTGGCAGTGAAGCTGACTAGATCTCCAGAGTTTAATATCCGGATATAAAGAAATTAGAGTGAAATAATGTCTTATTTGGGGGAAACGTCAAAGCTGTGCTGTCAAAACACTGGGCATGCTGCTGCCTGAGATATTCATCTCTGGATGCCCTGTCCATGTTGTGTTCCCTGGCACTGTGACAGGCTGGGAAAACACAGAACTGTTGAGTGTCTTTTGCCTGGGGTCCTATTTTTATTATAATCCTTGTTGGGGGTTATATAAAGGGTTAAATATAATATTATGTATAACCCTATTATTAGCTGTGCTAACAGTAGAATGAGGTGGCAGGCTAATGGCTTTGTTGTTTGCTATGTTAATCATTTGTCTAAGAGTCACTTTCATGCTCTTATGTAATTAGGATACTTATTGAATCATATGACAAAGTTCTTATGAAAGACTGTATATATTATAGTCCAATATGAGGGCTTTAATGTACGTAAAACTTTTGCCATATATCTTGTGTTGACACTAAACAGCAGGACCTTCACACACACTGATATAATGAATAAATTATCCATTCATTATAATCATCCAGTTTTCAGTTATATAATGCACACCTGGATGGGTGGAGACTAGTTTCACAGGAAGAAGAGCTAGAGTAGGGAAAAGGTGCAGCAAAGCAGCATGACAGTCCCAGAGGAACTGGTGTGGTGAGGGTGAACCCTGAGATATGATGCCTCTGAAAGACACACACAGACGAAGCATGAGAAGAGGCACAGAGAGCTGACAGGTTTACAACAGGACAGAGACAAAGAGAGAAGACAAGTGACGAAAAGCAGACAGCTAAAAGAAACCAGTCTGATGAAGGAGGAGGGAAAGACTGAGCAGATGACAGAGGAGAGAAGAGTTTCTCAATAGAGATGTATAAGAAATTCCCAATCTGAAGACAAAATACTGCCATTCTTCACAAGGAAACCAGCCAGAGCATATCACCCAGTTTGAGTTCTAATAAACCATCCAGAGCATAAAGAAACACAGACTAAAAAATAAATCACTAAGGAAAAGAAAAGTACAGATGAGGAATGAAGGACAAAATAAAAGATAGACGAGTCTGTAAAAAAAAAAGGAGTTCATGGAACAAATGAGAGTAAATAAAAGCCTCTCTGTCATTCTCTGGAGGACACACACACACACACACACACACACACACACACACACACACACACACACACACACACACACACACACACAGGTCCTGCTGTCACCACTGGCAACCTGTTGAGGGACTTAGTCTCTCTGGCAGGGATCAAGATGAGTACCTACACCCACACACACAGGAACAACTCTGTACAGAATGAGTAGTTTATGTGTTCTGTGTTTGTTTGTTTGTATGTGTATCTCACAGTATGGAGATGCAGGTTACAGGGGGTGTGGATGAGGAGTTCACATAAATGACACTTAAAGCTGTCAATGGGGATATGACAGGTGGATAAGATGTGCTTTAACACGAGTATGTTTGTGGTTTCAAGGTCTGTATCAAGACAAGGATAGCAAAGTTGCTATTCACAAATCAGCAAATTGCTCAGGAGAGGTTATTTGAGGAGAAGCTAAATTGCATTCTTTCAGAACTACAAATTATATTGCCCATCTTAACAGGCATCATTCTGATGATTACCACAACTTTGGGAAGAACAAAGAGAAACAGGCACCAGCAAAAGAAACCTGAAAGAAACGATAAGAGTAGGCATAATAATATGTTAATTCCACTACAGTTATATTGAGTGGACATTTCCCCCCTTATGGGACAAATAAAGGAATATCTTATCTTATTTTACAGGAGAAACTTGATGTTCTCTGCAATCAGCTGGACGAACTTATGCGCATATCAGTATCAGCAGCAGCAATTGGTCAAAATGAATTGGAAAATATCAGCATATTGGTTCGGTTCCTATGGTCTTACCAGCTGAGGCCCCAGGATATGAATTCACTCGAATTGGTAAGCACATTTAGTTATCATCGCCTGCTGACTGACGCTTCCTGTTTAGCGTATAGACATGTGAGTGGTATCAATCTTCTCATCCAGCTCTCTGCAGGAAAGCATGTGTATTTCCCAAAATGCCAAATTGTTCCTTTAAAGAGGTTCCTCAATCAACCAGTGGAATACTGAACTACTATATTTCTGGTGTTCTTGACTCAGCACGACAAGAGAGGGAGCTGACAATAAAACTTATAAAAACAATAAACACAACTTTACAATGTGTGACAGAAGTGAGATTTTTCCCCATGGACACATGGACTGAATTCAATTCCTTATCATTTTCAGCACAGCTTGTACTTAGTGTATTTAGTTTGCCGGACTTTTTGAGATGGAGATAGAGGAGAGAAAAGAGCAATAATATGGTCAGGGTAAAAATATTTCTAAATCATCTCACACTTACTGTAGGTCAGTGTTAAATGTCCCATGGCCATTCTAAATGCCAGTGATGCTTGCTGCTTTGTTGAGCCTGTGACTCAACTGGAAACAGAGAAGAGCAGTTTCCTCCTCCTATATTTCATTATCATTTTGCTGATATGTCCAGGAATGAAGCTCATTCTTGAATGTAGCCTTACTTCACTCACAGAGTTGCATGAGACACATGCCGGCCGTCACCATCCGTTTCCACTGCTGACAGCTCCAGCTCCAGTGCAGCAGCTGAGCTGTCAGTGCCTTGCTTAAGAACACAAGTGCTCAAAGTACGCTTACATGACATTTTCCTGGGACTCAAGATTCTTGCCCTCTTTCTAAATCCAAAAATAAGTCAACACATGAAAAAGAGGGCAAAGAGAATGCAAAGATCAAACAAACCACCAACCAAATGACGCAGAGTACCGCTGGTCAACTGCCAAATCATCTTGCTGATCTCTCACATCGTCTCCTCGACTCTTCGCACCTGATGTGTCCTGATCATGGAGGTCTGTACAAAAATAGAGGAGGCAGTTTGTGCAGAGTCTCTGCTGAGTCTTCTTTATAGTTTCTGATTTTATCTTAGTTCAACTGTAGTTTGTTTTCTGTCTGGGTTTGGTCACTTAATTCTGTTTGAAGTTTTTTATATATTTAAGGTGTACAGTACAAGTTCAGAACAAATATTTCTATATATGTTTGTCAAATGCGTTGTGTAATACAAGACATTTAAAACTAACATTTAAAATATTTTAGAGTTTCAAACTCAATGAAACCTAAAATCAACTCTGTATAAATGAGCAAATAAACACAAAATGATCTCTTACACAGTTTAGTTCAGCTATAGCTTTTTTTTCTTTGTCTCTCATTTTTTTCTTTTACAAGGTCTAATTGTGCTCAATTTTATTACAATGTAAACAAGATTATTCTTGTCAGAGTTGTAAAAGCCTCTAAAGACCATCTCATTTAGACCATCATGGAACCAGTCATTCACTAAACCCTGTCATTAAAAGCATCTTGGATGTACCTGTTTGGCTGATGAATGAAAGCGAAGCACTGAAGCCTTGATGTGTGATGCTGCTGTCTGATTTGAAGTGAAGCACCATGACGCTGTGGTAGGACAGGACAGGGGGAGGAACACTGCCACCACACAGCATAGCTGCACAAAACATCAGAAGAGAAACCTTGTATTGGGGGTAATGTTAGGAGACAGACATAAACATAGCAGGACAAGGACAAGGCGAGAAAAAGATGGGATGAAGCTTGTTCAATGTAGTTTAGGATGAAAAGTTCCGATTGAGATTCATGTGCCCCACCGATCTCCTCTGTTCCCTCCACATCTCCCAGGACAGTGAGGGAATCATACAAGCATCTGTCTGACTCCTCCAGGTGAAAATCTGCAACATCAAGCTGAAACACAGCAAAATAATCAGCTGAGTTACAGATGAGGTTGAGAGAAAATGCTGAAGAGTTTCAGTCATTCATTTGGATTCAGTGGAAGATTTTGTGCCTCACCTTAACAACATGACCCTGTGGAGCAAAGACAACCCAGCGGAGGACACAGTCATTACTGTAGGACTGTGGGTAATTTGGGCTGTGGACATCAGTCTGATCCTCAACTAGAACAACAGTCCCACATCCTGATTGCACACACACATACACACACACACAGACATAAACAGAGGCACCAATCATTACCTCACTTAACAGAAGACCAGTTGAACACAAACACACGCACTCATCTGCACATTGAAAACAAAAGACCCATTATTAGCAGCTGGTTCATCGTCTCCACAGCTACTCAACCAAAGTCTGTGTGTGTTTGTGTGTGTCTTGTGCAGCTCATTATTGTGTCATGGGACGTCTGCCCCCACAACTCCCAGTTTGCTTCAAGAGCTACAATCACCAGACACAGCAGACGATGAAACTGTCAATGAACTGTCTATACAGTTTGTATAGACAGTTGAAGCCAAGTGAAGGGCAAAGAGCAGAACGCATATCAACCTGCAGTACTGCACTGTACATATACCTCAGTATTACATGTATGTGGCTGTGCACTGTATAATATATGTGTGTTTGCATTGTGTGTGTTTCCCACCGGGATCGGAGCGTCCCTGGACGGCGCGATGCCTGATGACAAAGCCGCTTCCTGCTCTGTTAATGTCAGAGGATAAGAGAAGTGTAGCATTCTGGGAATTATTTAGGAGCACTGGGCCGGGAAGGACACTTCCACAGAAATACCCTGTGAAAACAGAGGAAAAGGCAAAAATGACAAGAGATGCATATATGTAACCTGCTCATGTATTTGATGAATGATTCTTAGCACTTTATTTAACTTTTGCTTCTCTCAAGTAGTTGCAGAATTTGTAAAAGAGGTTCTTTGGCTCTGTCGACTGGGGTTTTAAAACCCTTTGAGCCCTAAGCTATTATTCAGGCCTCTGCTCGAAAATTACATACCCATAGTAAAATGAGTGTATCTCTGCAACCACAAGGTCTACTTGAATAATTCTTGTGTCATAATAAAGGGAACACTTGTAAGTTTTGTTCAGATGTGTAAATATCAGTATATATGTTACTGGGTAAGAGTAATAATAATGCCTTTAAAATGATCCAGCTGCAGCTCTAAACTTCTACCAAATCATAGCACAATATGTGAACATTCTCTCTGCAAAGTTTGACTCTGATAAAGTGAAGCAGAACAACTCTCGTGTCAGCAACAAAATCAACACTTTAGAACTTCCGGTGGCGCCATGCGGTAAGAAACAGGGAGAAAAGTAGCTCTCATAGAAACCAAGAAAATTAACAGCAGAAAGTAACTCCAACAGTTCGGGGTTTGACAGAGAAAGTTAAAAGAGAAAAATGGACGAAAAAAACAGGACGACCAAAAAGAAAGGCCTAAATGAAAAAGGCTCTGACACAGCGACGGGGAAAACATCGGGAAAGATGGTCGCTAATAAAGAACAGGACTCTGTGATTTTAACAGAGTTGCGCAGGCTACGCCAGGCACATACAGAGGCAGCTAATGAAAACAAAAATGCCCTGACAAGGCTGGAGATGAATATGAAGGATTTGGTGGACAGAACAGTGTCTTTGGAGCCACGAACAGGACAGATGGAGCTAAGGCTGGGAGAAACGGAGGACAGGACAGCGCGGTTTGAAAGGTCGGTCGCCTTTTTGCTACACCAGGAGGCAAAGTTGATCGCGAAATGTGAAGACCTCGAAGCAAGAGCAAGGCGCAATAACATACGAATACATGGAATACCGGAAGGTACTGAGAAAAATGACACAAGAGGATTTGTTACTAATTTTATTTGCTCGTCGGTGCAAGTGCCGGAGAACATGGACATCCGTATTGAGAGAGCGCACCGCTCACTGATAAGGATTAAGGATAAGGCGGCTCTGCCACAAGAAATCATTGTGTAAAAGTTCACTTTCTCCCTCCAAGCACTGGCAGACACAAGTGGCTTTCTTGCAACAGGTTTATTGGATTTTGTCCAAGTCCACCGTGAAAACTTTGTCATGTAAACAAAAATAAAACACAACACAGCACTCAACATAAATAATGTGTACCGCATGTAAATCATAATAACCTTTGACAAAAATAAAAATATACCTCGTTGGCTGCATGCTGCAAAGGGAGGCTTGAGGTGTGCGGGCGGCTTGGCAGTCTTAAAAGGTTTGAAAGTCTGTGATTGCAGTGTATTTACAGGTGATGTCGATTTTAGTCACGCGAGGGCAGCCAAACGAGACTTGAAAAACAACTTCAAAATAAAAGCGCCACTACTATATGTAACTCAATATCAAACTTACATTTTAATTTACAATGGAAAGGTAAACAAAATGATTACACTCCCACCGAATCACACAAATCTTAGTCTTAATGTGGGATTCCTTTAAACACCACTGTTGTTGCAAAAATCTTCAACTTCTCAATAGAACATTTCTTGTTATCATCCCTTTAGCAAAACAAACATATAACACTGCTTCAAGCAGAGTAACAATCTTTTGTACAGGTCTTTCAAGAAATACTGTTTTAGTAGTGGGTTTCCCTTTTTTTATCAAATGTGTTGTCGCTGACAAGCAGTCTTAGTTTTCTCACTCTACCATCTGACCCTGGATAGACTTCTGTAATTCTGGCCAGCCTCCATTCATTGCGTGCTGTCAGATCGTCTTGCAGTAGAACGATGTCATTGACCTTGGAGTTCCTTTTGGTTTTGTTCCACTTTTGTCTTGGTTGTAAACTCAACAGATATTCCTTCTTCCAGCGAGTCCAAAACTCATTAGCCAAATACTGGACTCTGCACCACCTCTTTTGAAGATAAAGATCTTCCTTAACAAATTTTCCAGGAGGAGGCAGAATGATTGTTGTCTTCATTGTAAGGATGTGGTTTGGAGTTAAAGGTTCAGGTCCAGAGGGGTCATTCAAATGTTCAGTGGTGAGTGGTCTGCTATTAACGATAGCCATAGCTTCATATAGGAATGTTCTTAGAGAGGTGCTGTCAAGCCTCTGTGCTGACTGGTCGAGAATAGCAGTAAGAACACTTCTAATAGTTCTAGTTTGTCTCTCCCAGACACCACCCATGTGACTTGCCGCAGGAGGATTCATGAGAAACTCACATCCAAGAACCTTCATCTTTTCTTGGCCCATTCCCTTCATGAGTTCTGTAAACTCTCTCCTTGCACCAACAAAATTGGTTCCTTGGTCGCATCTTAGCTGATGAACATTACCTCTTATGGCAATAAAAGCTCTCAAAGCATTGATAAACGCATCAGTTGTCATGTCATCAATCATCTCTATATGTATGACTCTTGAACACAGACAGGTAAGTAAGAGACCATACTTTTTGAGCTCTTTCCTTCCTTCTTTAACAACAAATGGACCAAAGCAGTCTATGCCAGTGTAAGTGAAGGGCGGAACAGTTTCCATTCTATCCAGTGGTAAGTCACCCATTATTTGCTCTTTAGTAGGTCTTCTGTACTTTCTGCACTTGACACATTTAAAAATATATGATGAGACTGCACTGCTGCATTAGCTCGCAGTTCGTTTATAGTCATGCCACGTCCTTGATGATGAATTTTCTCATGAAAGTGCTTGATAAGTTAAGCTGACATATGGCTGTTTCTTGGGAGTATTGCAGGATGCTTTATGTGTGGCTGTAAGGCTGCCTGACTCAGACGTCCTCGTACTCGTAAGATACCTTCTTCATCCAAGAATGGACTCAGTTTGCTCAATTTGTTTTTTGCCTAAACTGCTTTTTTTTTTTTTAGTTCCAAGCTCTTTATTTCATCTGTGAGTGCTTCTTCTTGAACCAGCTTAATAATCGTAAGCTCTGCTTCTTTCCTTTCTTCTAGGCTTGCACTTCCATCGGTGGTTCTTTGCTTGTCACCTTTGTATTTTTTAGCTTGTCTTTTCAGTCTAGCAACTGCTTTTACAGCCCTTGACCAATCAGAGAATTTTTCTAGGCGATCCAACAGTGATCTCTCTTCCTTTGCCTTGATGTTATACACAAAAGCCTTGCGAAGTTCAGGGTCATCTTCTTTGATTTCTCCCACCTTGCGTTCTCTGTTGGGTAGTTCTTTTTGCCACGGGAACTTCGGTCCTGTGAACCAGTTGGAGGTCTTAAGTTGCTCTGCAGTCAAACCTCTAGAGGCATGATCTGCTGGATTACTGTCAGATTCAATAGAACTCCACTGGTCAGGCTGTGTGCTTGACTTGATTCTCTGTATGCGGTTAGCTATAAACACTTGAAACCTTCTGGCATCATTGTTTATATAGCCAAGAATAACTGTGGAATCTGTCCAAAAAAAATGTTGCAGATCTTGGATTTCTAGTTCTTTCTGGAGCATGTCGCTGATTCAAACTGCTACAACTGCAGCAGAGAGTTCAAGTCTTGGTATAGTTGTGACCTTAGTTGGTGCAACTCTTGCTTTTCCTATTACCAAAGTGCAATGGACTGGGTCAGACTTGTTAATGGCTCGGAGGTAAGTACATGCACCATATCCAGAAATGCTTGCATCTGCAAAGTGGTGAAGCTCATATGTTTTGACTTTGCGGAAACTTGAAGGTGAGAAACATCTTTTGATTTGCATTTCAGCCAGATTAGGTAGGTCTCTGATCCAGGACTCCTACTGAGGTCTTAGGCTTTCTGGAAGTTCCTCATCCCAGCTGATCTTTTCTCTGCACATCTGCTGGAGTATTTGTTTCCCCAAAAGGACGAGGGGTGATATGAATCCTAGGGGATCATACACAGAGGCAACAGTGGAGAGCACACCTCTTCTTGTTAGAGGATCTGACTTAACTTGAACTCTAAATTTGAATGAGTCAGATGTGATGCACCACTCTACTCCTAGAGCTCTCTCCATATATGGTGAACTCAAGGCCATGTCTAAACTTTTGACTGTTGTTCTCTCTTCCTTTGGGATGGTTACCATCACGTTGTCAATGTTAGAAACAAACTTATGTAGTCTTAATTTGCCAGTGTGACAAAGTTCTCTTGATTCTTTGAACACTCATGAGACCATCGTCCACATAGAAATTTACTTGAATAAAGTGTATGGCGTCTTCACTGAACTGACCTTGTCCTTGTGCAGCCAGATGTTTAAGGCCGAAGTTGGCACAGCCAGGAGATGAGGCTGCTCCAAACAGATGGACCTTCATTCTGTAGGTTGATGGTGTGGTGTCCAGATTTCCATTTTCCCACCATAGGAATCTTAAATAATCTTGATCTTCCTTTTTTACATGAAACATGTGAAACATTTTTTCAACGTTGCACATGACTGCAATGGGTCCCTTTCGGAAGCGGCACAGAACACCTACTAAAGTATTTGTCAAGTCAGGGTCGGTGAGCAAATGGTCGTTGAGGAATGTTTTCCTGAAACTTGGCAGAACAGTCAAATACTACACGTATTTTTCCTGGTTTCTGTGGATGATAAACTCCATGATGTGGAATGTACCAAGCCAGATCGTTGACAATTTCGCATGAAATGATGTTGTTCATAAAGTCTACATAGTCTTTATAGTACTTTTGATCTTTCTTTAATTTTTTTCTAGACAATTTAGGCGGTGTATGCCACGTCTTGTTGTTAGGTAGCTTAGGCCTTTCACCTTTGAATGGTAATGGCATCTCATAGTGACCATTGTCCTTTTGTGTGATGGTTTCTCACAGGAACTTGAGGTCTTCTTGGGAGATAGGTCCATCTTCTCCAGCTTTTTCTGAGAAATCTGATTCAAGGACACTTATGATGTCTGAGGGAGTGATTTCTCTTACTTTGGTTTGGCTAACATAGTGTACTTCAGTTCTGAGGTTGGGAGAGGTGACGCTGGGGGTCACTTGCTTCACTATTATGCGATGACTGATTCCAATGGCATCACCGTAGTCCACACAGGGGTTTCCATGGCCAACAATACTCCATCCAAGATCAGTAAGCTGTGCATAAGGCTCATTATCTTTACCTGACACCAATTCTTTTGGAAGTAGGGCTTGTGAGCAGTTGTATCCAATGAGCAAACCTACTTCACAGTCTTGCAGAGGTGCGATTCTTTCTTCTTTCTTGGAGATGCTGTAGATGGGACCAAGCTTTTGCAGTTTCATCAGTAGGTATGTGACTTCTGTTGGCTGGAATAAACTCACGTGTGTAAACTGGTGGCAGGGAGATCTTCTTACTTAAATAAAAGCCTCTGACTTGTAGGTTGTTTATTCTTTGAGAGCTTACTACTGTAGATTTTGAGGTCATAGTAGAAAGTTTGAGCTTGACTTGCTTTTCTGCTTTTATGAATTTGACCCGGTCCGAAACTGCTTTCTCCATGAATTTCCTGCATTTGTGTCGATTATGTCCATTCTTCCTACAGAAAATGCATGTTATGAAAATCCTTTCATTGGAGCATGTGGTCAATGTCTTTGCTCCAACATTTGGATGTCTTTGGTATTTTATTTTCTCAGCTTCACCTTGTTTCAGTGACTGCAATGATGTGACTGGGTTACAGGCAACTTTTGCTTCTTTTGTCAGGAATTTTACAAATTGGCTGAATGAGGGAAATTGGTTTGTCTCTTCTTCTTCTTCAATTACTTTTCTGTTCCATCTTACTGTTAGCCAATCTGGTAACTTTGAAAGAATTTTCCTATTTTCATTACAGTCGTTCAAAATTTTTAAAGCTTCACAACTACGAAGAAAATCAACAAAATCTCTAAGCTCAAAACAATCCTTAGAGCCTATCTTTGGCCATGCATGTAGTTTGTCTCTGTATGATTTTGCAATTGTGAATGGGTTTCCATATCTCTCCTCCAAAACCTCCCATGCAGCGACATAGGAAGGTTCAGTTCCAAGTAAAAAATAACCCTCAAGTGCTTTCTTTGCATGTCCACTTACATATCTTCGCAGATAATATATCTTCTCGTTGTCTTGAATGTTCTTTTGGTCAATCAGTATTTCAATTGAAAGTTTCCAGTCTTTGTATTATAATGGATCCCCACTGAATATTGTAGGTTCTGGAACTGGAATTCTGTTAGCACTCAAAGCTCCTGCTAGCACCTTAATGAGTTCTGCTGTATTTTCATTTGAAGAGATATTCTCATCTTGTGGTATGGGTGACAAATGTAGAGGCAAAGAACTTGTAGGAGCAGGCTCTTGATTTTCTGGAACCATTTCATGCTCTACTATGTCTTCTTCCACTTTTACAGCCTTCACTTGATGATCATACACCTGCATTCTTGCTCGTGCTGCATTGAGACCTTTTACTGCCTCCAAATGCTGTATCTTTCTCAGTTTTTCCTTCAGAGTCCTTTGTAGAGCTGTATACTCCTCTTCCCGTTGAGCTCTGATTTTAGCTTCCTCCTCCTCTCTCTGTAGTCTTCTTTTCACCTCTTCCAAGCACAGGTTTATTGGATTTTGTCCAAGTCCACCGTGAAAACTTTGTCATGTAAACAAAAATAAAACACAACACAGTGTCAACATAAATAACGTGTACCGCATGTAAATCATAATAACCTTTAACAAAAATAAAAATATACAAACTAAATTACCTCGTTGGCTGCATCCTGCAAAGGGAGGCTTGAGGTGTGCGGCTTGGCAGTCTTAAAAGGTTTGAAAGTCCGTAATTGCAGTGTATTTACAGGTGATGTCGATTTTAGTAGCAGCCCAACGAGACTTGAAAAACAACTTCAAAATAAAAGCGCCACTACTATATGTAACTCAATATCAAACTTACATTTTAGTTTACAATGGAAAGGTAAACAAAACTATTACACATTGTCCGCTTCCTTGATCATCAGGTGAAAGAGTGTGTGATTCAACAAGCATGAAAACAAAAAATAACATATGAGGACAAGATGGTCTACTTCAATCAAGACTACACAAACGAGACGCAAAAAAAAAAAGACGCAGGAAAATCAGATACCAGGCAGGCCACCACAGATCAGGACACGCAGGCAGATTCTCAACGTCGAAGACAGGCAGAAGGATCAGATACCAGGCAGGCCACCACAGATCAGGACACACAGGCAAAGAGGAAAAAAAATACTGAACCAACTAAACTGCTCAATTGCTTTAATTCAAGAAACCCACTTAGCTGAGAGTGAATATAAGAAATTACAAAGGGAATCGGTAGATAAAGTATTCCATGCATCATGTGGCAAAAAGAGGTGCGTAGTTATATTAATAAATAGATCTATACCATTCCCATACCATACCATAGCCTCAGTCTGCATTGTTAGCATTAGCCCGCTAGCCTGTTAGCGTATCTCGGTATTTTACCTGAGCTCTTTCTGTTTGCACCTTTGTTTCTTTCCCCCTTTTCTCCTACTCGGCATTTAGCCTGAGTACCTTTAGTTTGCACTCATTATTAGCTTGTTAGCCTTTCTCAGCATTTTTAGCCTGAGCACTTTATGTTAGCGTTTGTATTAGTTAGGTTGCCCTTCTCAGTGTGTTTGCCTGAGCTCCTTTTGTTAGCTTTTGCCCTAGTCCGTTTTGCTTACTCAGCTTATAGTTTGAGCCTCTTTGTGTTTCATTAGTTCGTCTTTATTTATCACTTCCTTGCCTGGTGTTACCAGGTTGTGGTCGTTCCTGTATAGCTTGTGTTGTAAATAAACTGTTATCGCTGATTCTGTCTCCTGAGTCTTCGTTGCTCTGCACATGAGTCTCCGCCCTGCCCATAACAGTACGGTCTGGCCAGAATGAACTCAGCAGGCAACGAGACCGGCTCAGACACTGGTGACTCTATGCGGCAAGCCTTAGCCAGTGTTACTGGGCCAGCATGAGTTGCTGTTACATAGTCTAGTTGAGAGCAATCGGGCCTTGTTGGATCAAGTTTCTTTGCTCACTAGTCAGGTGACTTAGTTATCTAGTAATCCTGCTTCGCCCCCTAGCTTGGCCGCTGCATCAGCTCCTGTCCCTAGCACTAATGCTCATGTTTCTGTGGTCCAGGAGACTCGGGAACCCCATGCTCCGGTTCCTGAGAGATACAGTGGAGATTTAGGCACCTGTCAGGCGTTCCTCACCCAGGTCTCCCTAGTCTTCGACCTTCAACCTTTCTCGTATGCCACTGATAGGGCTAGGATAGCATACCTAGTTAGCCTATTGTCGGGCACAGCGAGGGAGTGGGGCACCTCAGTGTGGGAACGCCAGGACCCCATCTGACACTCCTACCAAGCCTTTGTGTGCGAGATGAAGAAGGTGTTCGATCAGCCGGTACGGGGCAAAGACGCTGGACACCAACTAATGACTACCCGCCAGGGAACCCGGAGTGTGGCTGAATACTCTATTGAGTTCCGGACCCTAGCTGCAGCAAGTGGGTGGAATGATGATTCCCTCCAGGGAGCCTTCTACGCTGGCCTTCACGACGACATCAAAGATGAGCTGGCGACCCGTGAGGAAACCACTATGCTGGACCAGACCATAGCCCTGGCCACACGGCTCGATAATCGGATTCGAGAGAGGCGGAGGGAATGCCACCAACGGACCGAGGGTCCCCGAGTTCCAACTGCCACCAGGGGAGCCCTTCCCCCTGCATCTCGACACCCGTCCGAACCTGAACCCATGCAGCTCGGCAGGACCCAGCTGTCAGCTCATGAAAGGCAGCTTCGCCGGGACAATAACACCTGCATGTATTGTGGAAAAGCTGGTCACTACATCACCTCCTGCCCCAGCCGCTCGGGAAAAGGACCGGCTCACCGGTAACTGGGGAATTCCTGGTGAGCCAAATCTCCTCCTCTTCCCCCCGTCGGTTGCAAGTCACGGCCTCCCTCTGCTGGCAGTCCCGTCCAGTTCCTGCTCAGGCGTTGATTGACTCTGGGGCAGATGAGAGTTTCGTGGATCTCCAGTTTGCTGAACAAATGAACATTTCCCTGGTTCCCCTGGAGCCCCCTCTGTCTGTTTGTGCCCTCAATGGTCAGCAACTTTCCCTCGTCAAACTTAAGACAGCTCCTGTTTCCCTGATCCTGGCAGGCAACCACCACGAAACCATTTCATTCTACGTCATCGACCATTCCAGCCCGCCTTTGGTTCTTGGCATTCTCTGGCTCCAGCTCCATAATCCCCACATCGACTGGAAGAAAGGGAAAATAATTTCCTGGGATGCCGGCTGCCACGAGACCTGCCTCCGTTCCGCGCTGACCCCCTCTGCCTCACCTGCCTCCAGCCCACCTGTTCCAGTAGAATTGGACTCGGTTCCCAGTGAGTACCGTGACCTGGCTCCTGTCTATAGTAAAGAGGATGCCCTCTCCTTGCCACCGCACCGGCCATATGACTGTGCCATCAACCTTATTCCCGGAGCCCCATTACCCACCAGCAGACTATATAACCTGTCCAAGCCTGAGCAAGCGGCCATGGAAGACTACATCCGTGACTCCCTGGCCGCCGGAATTATCCGACCAACTTCCTCCCCGGTGGGCGCAGGGTTCTTTTTTGTTGACAAGAAGGATAAGACCTTTCGCCCCTGCATAGATTTCCATGTACTCAACGACATAACCATCAAGAACACCTACCCTTTCCCTCTCATCAACTCCGCCTTCAACCCCCTAAACGAAGCCACCATATTCACCAAGCTCGACCTACGCAACGCTTACCACCTCATCCGGATCCGTCAGGGGGATGAATGGAAAACGGCCTACAACACCCCACTAGGACACTTTGAATATCTGGTCATGCCTGTTGTACTCACCAACGCTCCAGTGTTTCCGTGTTTCAAAATCTCATTAACGACGTTCTGAGGGACATGATCAACCGGTTCGTTTTCGTCTACCTGGACGATATCCTCATTTACTCCAGAAACGCCCAGGAACACACCCGTCACGTCCGTCAAGTGCTGGAGCGCCTCCTGAAAAATCGCCTGTTTGTTAAAGCGGAAAAATCATCTCGGCTGGGGAGATCAAAATGGACCCCGAGAAGTTAACTGAGACCCGCAAGCAGCTGCAGCGTTTCCTGGGGTTTGCTAAATTCTACCGCCGGTTCATCCGCAATTACAGCCGGGTAGCTGCGCCACTCACATCCCTCACCTCTGTTAACAAGCCTTTTCTTTGGACATCTGAGGCAGGGGATGCCTTCAATAAGTTTAAATCCCGGTTCACCTCCGCTCCCATCCTGGTTCAACCCGTCCCCAGTCAGCAGTTTATTGTGGAGGTGGACTCATCGGATTCTGGAGTAGGCGCCATTCTTTCTCAGCGCTCTGTCGCTGACCAGAAACTTCATCCTTGCTCCTTCTTTACTCGGCGATTATCCCCCGCCGAGCGGAATTAGCGGGCAACAGAGAACTCCTGGCGGTCAAGTTAACCCTAGAGGTGTGGCGCCACTGGTTAGAGGGGTCAGAGCAGCCCTTCATTGTGTGGACCGAGCACCGGAACTTGGAGTACATGCGGTCGGCTAAAAGACTAAATGCTCTCTCCCGCTAGTTCTCTTTCCAGGAGTCATCGGTTAGCCCCGAACCCATTCTCCCCAGCTCCTGCGTGGTGGCATCCCCGACCTGGGAAATCGAGGCCAAGGTCCGGCAGGCCCAGGAGCAGACCCCTGATCCAGGTAATGGTCCCCCTAACCTCTTGTTTGTCCCTGATCCTGTCCGTTCTCAGGTGCTGCAGTGGGGCCATGCCTCTAAGTTGACCTGTCACCCTGGAGTGAACCGTACCTTGGAGGTGATAAAACAGCGGTTTTGGTGGCCCACCATGGACAAGGACACCAGGGAATTCGTGCTGGCCTGCCTCACCTGTGCCGCCAACAAGACCACCAATCGACCGGCCTCCTGCAGTGCAGGCCTCCCGCAGTCACTGCCGGTGCCACACCGTTCTTGGTCCCACATCGCAGTGGATTTCGTCACTGGGTTGCCGCCATCCCAGGGAAACACAGCCATCCTGACCATTGCCGACCGGTTCTCTAAGGCTGCCCACTTCGTGCCCCTGCCCAAGTTGCCATCTGCCAGGGAGACAGCAGAGTTATTGATCCACCATGTGTTCCGGCTCCATGGCATCCCGTCTGATATCGTCTCTGACCGTGGCCCCCAATTCACTTCAGAGGAATGGAAAGCTTTTTGTGCCGCTCTTGGAGCCTCTGTCAGCTTAACCTCTGGTTTTCATCCCCAGTCCAATGGGCAAACTGAACGTACCAATCAATCCCTGGAGACGTTCCTTCGCTGCATGACTTCGGGGAATCCTTCTGCCTGGTGTAGCCTCCTTCCGTGGGTGGAGTACGCCCACAAATCCCTGCCCAGCGCCTCTTGCCATCCCTTCTCTGCAGTTATTCGTTAAGAGGTGCGAAAGGACCTTGGGACATGCTAGGGCAGCTCTGCTGAGGTTCTCGCAGAAGATGGAACTGCAAGCTAATCGCCGCCGCTCCCCCGCTCCTGTGTACACTGTCGGACCTTCCCTTAAGGGTTGAGTCTAAGAAGCTGGCCCCTCGGCTTGTGGGACCCTTCCCTATTGAGCGCATCATCAACCCTAGTGCGGTGAGATTAAAGCTGCCTGCCTCCATGAGGATAGCGTACTGCGGCATAGAGAGCATAACTGTAAGTACTAAAGTAATAAAGTACTCTGTCTGTCTTAAGTGATCATGCCCCAGTTACATTAACTATAGATTTGGGAATTTAATTTAAGGATGTATCTTCGTTTAAATACTGGAGACTGAATGTGTCTATTTTATCAGATGAGAAAGTGGTAAAGGAATTAAAACAAAGTTTAAAAGAATAGATTCAAATAAATGACAATGGTGAAGTTTCACCATCAACACTATGGGAGGGAGGGAAAGCAGTTATGAGAGGGAAAATAATAGAAATAACATCCAGACTGAAAAAAGCTCGGGTAGAACAGCAAAGAATATTAGAAAATAAAATCAGAGAATTGGAACTGGAGCATAAAAGAACATCACGGGATACAGTACTGCTGGAATTGAAAAAACATCAGACATAAATGAGATGAGCTTTTAACACTCAAAGCTGAGGGTGCCCTACGCTTTATAAATCAAAAATATTATGAAAGTGGCAACCCACCTATTAGCATTTCAGCTACGAAAAGCTCATTAGAATAGGACAAATTTAAAAATACAACGTCCTATATCAAAACAAATGGTAGTGAGGCCAACAGAGATAACGGAAGTCTTTGCAGAGTATAAAAATTTATATGATGATTCTGATTCGGATTTACTGGAAAAAAGAATACAGGATTTTTTTTTATAGCAAAATACAGTTACCATCATTAAAAATAGAAGAAGCATCTGAAATGACACAACCAATCACATGAAAGGAAATTTCCAGTTCTATAAAAACACTAAAAAATGGTAAATCTCCTGGCACAGACGGGTTGCCAGGAGAATATTATAAATGTTTTGCAGAAGAGCTTACTCCAATTTTATGCAGAGTCTTTAATCATGCTTCGATTTCAGGGAGACCGTCCTAAAACCTGGTCAGAAGCTATTATCTCAGTTATATATAAAGAGGGCAAAGATGCAACCACCTGCGATGAATATAGGCCTGTAAGTTTGTTATGTAATGATTTAAAAAATATTAACACACATATTGGCACAAAGAATGAAAAAACAAATAACAAAGTTAATCAAACCTGATCAAACAGGTTTTATCCCTGGGAGGCAGAGTACAAATAATATCAGAAGAACATTAAATCTTATTTCATGCACTAAAAACACTACGGGGACCAACATGCTTCTCAGTTTAGACGCCCAAAAGGCATTTGACCGGGTTAAATGGAGATTCTTGTATCACACACTGGAGCGGTTCGGATTTTATTCAGTTTTTATAGACTGGATGAAAATAGTATATAAAGATCCTAAATCACGAATTAGAATTAATGGTTGCTGTTTGAGATTGTTTGAGTCAACTATTATTTGCCATAACCGTTGGCGGAGTTAATAAGACAAAATTGTTTGCAGATGATATATTGACATACTTAAACGAACCGTCTACATCAATTCCAGCACTGATGAAAAATCTTATTGAGTATGGAGAAGGATATCAGACCAATGAGTCAAAATCAGTAGCCATGATGCTCTCAGGCAAATATCCAACTGAATTAGATGGAAGATTTCATTTCAAATGGACTAATAAGGGTTTCAGATACTTGGGTATAATTGTCATGCCTCTTACATCACAGTTATTTGATGCAAATTATGGAAAGCCGATAAATGAGATAAATGACCAAATGGATTTGGTCAAATGGGAGATTTTGCCATTAACTTTGATTGGAAGGATAGAAACAGTGAGAATGAATGTGCTGCCAAGATTGTTGTTCTTGTTGTGGTCGTTACCTGTCATAGTTCCAAATTCTATTTTCAAATCAATAGACAAAATCATATTAAATTTCATTTGGCAATATAAAAAAGCCAGAATTAAGTATAGGACACTGCTGGGCCCAAAAGAGAAGGGGGGGGGGGGCTGAATCTACTGAACATAAAATATTATTATTGGGCAGCTCAATTGGGATCTATGATTAGGTGGATAACTAAAGAGATAGATACAATTTGGGTGGAAATGGAACAAAGTTGCTGCAAAAATGTACCAGTGGAATCTCTCCCATTCTGGCCAGAAGGCCCACAGAGGGAATTTGGGGCTGGTGGTAAACAAAGCCTCCCAGAGACATCTGGGTTGTTTGCATTGTGGCTAAGGAAGTAGCGCTAACTGTTTCTGGTGAGGATTTACCGATAAACAAATTTTTCATGGCGAAACAGCTAAGGTAAGAGAAATTTTACAACTATAGTTTGACAAAGCGATTTCGGTTTTTGCTGTTGTTTGTGTTGTTTCTGGCTGTTGCTTTGGTTTTACAGAGCTTTGATGGATATGGTTTGAATCTGTGGACTGTCTGCTTTCGTTTGAGGGGTTATTTGTCCGTGGCTCTCGAGCTCAAAGGGTTAAAGGAATAGTTTGGTAGACACCATTATTCTCTTTCAGTCTCATGTCTCTGTATTAAGGGTGGACCTGAAGTCAGGGATGTATAAAGAGTGTGGTTTTAGTAGGAGTTACCTGCTGGAACTGTTATTGAACAACTGACACAGTCGCTGTGAGCAGAGAGCAAAGCAAGAAACCTGTTTGTCAAGAAATAGATCCCACACCTAACGACACCTAAAATCAGCACCATACATATCTGTTCAGGTATGAGTTAAACAAACAAAGACTTGTGTGAACTAACAACTAGCAACCTTCCATGCTCCACTTCTCTGACCACTCGTGCACCATCTCTCCAAGAAGGTGTGTAAGATGTTGAACTAGTCCTTTAACCCAATTGATTTGGACATTTCCAGAGGTCCTGCGTGGCTCCGCTCCCTCTGATAAACGTGAATGCCATTGAAATTAAGTGCAGTCTGTCTGAAACTCACCAACAGGCCTGTGGGTCCCTACTGAAACAGTGAGTCGGTCGTAGCGGCAGTAAGAGTCGTTCTCCAGATCAAAATGCTCAAACTCCAACAGGATACCATAACCTGGAGGAACACTGAGGCTCCACACACACAACCTGAAGAGACACAGATAGAGAGGTTATCCCGGGGATGTTGAGCACACATCCTGCTTTGATTTGATTACTTTTCTTTCTTTCACATTCAAACTATTCTGAACTGAAATGTAAATTTTGAAAATTGCATATGCAAATTATTCAAACTGCTAAAAAACATTGCAACACTTCAAGTGATGAACAAAGAGACTTTCTGTTTATGTAAATGCCAAGGATAATTATTACTAACTTCTCATGCACTGGATCTAATCTGGTCTAGTCTCATCTACTGCTAATGATATTTTATTTTTATGGCAGTTAAATCACAGTTACAACCATTTTTTATTAAAGCAAATATCTTCTTTTTAGGAGTGTCACTCACTGGTTGTTGTCATAGTGATCATCGGGGCGGGCAGGGTTTCTGATTACACCCTCACTGTCAGTCACAGGCCCATCTCTCACACTGCAGAGATCTAACACACACACACACACACACACTGCGTGAGTACTGCGACATCAAAGAAGCACGATGAAATATAGATGAATAAGAGTTGCTGTGAGGAGAGGAAAAACAACTCACTTGATAAAGTCGTTCCCTGCTGCTGCTCATCAGCTGAGGCAAACACATGACACATTTTTCAAACATGAGAAATAGAATATAAATAAGAGAAAGTCCTTATTAATGTCATAACAACTGTGTGCAGACACCTACAGTATATATTCATCTATACCCACACACAATCTTATATTTGTTTACCAAAGGATTTTAAATGACATTAGAAAGATCACATTTCACAAACATTAAGAGGAGCAATTATCTTAAAACTATCCACACTCATGTTGCTTTTGTGCACATATATATATATTCAGTGGTGGGATATATTAAGTAAATTTACTCAAGTATTATTCTAAAGTACATTTTTTAAGTACTTATACTTTACCTAAGTATTTTAAAAAATATGCAACTTCATGCTTTGTGTCCCCCAAAACAATGGCTTCACCACCAAGCTTCTCATGTGGTTTGATTTAAATGCAAAATGTTCATACACAATGAGATGCTTGAAAATATGTGTAGAAGAACTATTTATAAAAATATTGATAGTTTTGATCATTTTTGTTGCATGAGTCTGTACTTTTCATTGGTAAGATTTTACATGCATTTTTCTGGAGAATTTCTACATTGTTGTTTTGGTACTAAAGGATCTGAATTCTTCTTCTGCCGCTGTATATGAACCTACCATATCTATTCATATTCTACTTGATGGAAATACCAGCTGGTCAGGAAATGTAACAGTGAAGTTTAAGATTTCAGTTCTTAGTTTGCTAAAGATGGTGAGGAAGATTACTCTAATATTTACCTCCGCCAAGGAGGTTATGTTTTTGCCAGAGTTGGCTAGTTTGTTTGTCTGTTTGTTTGTTTGTTTGCAACATAACTCAAAAAGTTATGGACAAATTTTGATGAAATTGTCAGGAAATGTCCTTTCTGGGACAAGGAACAAATGATTAAATTCTGGAGGTGATCCGGAAAACTGCCATTACTTAAATGTCGATTTTCAGGTATAACTATTAAACCAAAAATAATATTGATGCGATTCCAATTGCTAAGGGTATGTTTTTATGGTCCAGGAATCCATTGAAATAGATCAATCAAAGGTAGGACCAATATTTTGGGGTGTAAGTCACAATAAGCTGGGGGAACTGTGCTGCTTGGCGGAGGTCTGCGCTCTCCGAGTGCTTTTCTAGTTGATCTTGCTTTTTCTCATGTGTACTCTAAATACGTGCTAATAAATTCTAGTTAAAGTTATTCATGGGCCGCTCAGACAGACAGAACAGTAGGAGGGCAATCAGATATCTGTAGGAAGGGTTTCAGTTCTGGGCTTGGTTGAAGCCATGTCAAGTAAGTTTTTAAGTCTTAAAGAGGCTTAAAGTTGCTTTTTAATATTAACAATGGGTCAGATGACTGTGTGTGATATGAACAGAGTTGTAGTGACAAACTCAAAGACCACCTGGCTCTGCAGTTTCCCTCAGCTCTACAAACTTTTTGAACTCAACATCGGTTTCCCAGCCCTCATTAACTCTTTTTTTGTCACTCTGTTTTCAGGAGCTAGCTGGTGAATATAGTGATGCATTTAGAGCAGCTAAACAACCAGATATTTCCCTCAGGAGTGGGTGGAGACCAAAACCAGAGCAAAAGGAAGAGTGAATACTGGACTCACATTGGCTGGGAAACCTAACTCCAAATGATCAATAACATTGCTCTGTATCTGTTGGATGTGTATTTAAGAAGCTTTGTGGCATCAAGGTTCCTTAACTTCATAAGGTCAATATGCCAGTCTTTAGTTTACAGTTTGTTTCCACTGCCTCTTAGTGTCCAAAACAATTCATTTTTTGCAGGTTTAAGATTAACATAAAAATGAAGGGCAATACTTATTTTAGCTTGGTCAGATAGAAGTTCAGCATAGTGTCACTTGTCTACATGTTTCATGTCAACACACTATGTAACCTTGACCCTGATCTTAGCCCTAGCCTAACTCCAGCACAACACAGACATTCAATACTTTTCAAGGGTCATCTGAAAGCCATTTGACACGTTACAGTCACTTGAGCTTTGCATTATCCTGATAAACTGTAATCCAGCATCCAGTGTCATAAACTTACTGTAGCCTAAATAATTGCTTAAAAGACATTTCTAGCGGTGATGACATCTGAGAGACAATCAGCCTGACTCATCTAATGATAACCTTATCTCTACCTACCCTCTCTCAGTTTACGCTTGATCCACGGCAGCAGCAGCCTGACATCAGTGAAAACCCCCGGAGATCCTCTTCTGGAAGGGGGGCGAATGCTGTTGTTTCCCCAGCTCCGACCACATCCCTTCCCCCAGGAAGTTACTCCCAGTGCTATCCAGTGACCGCCGACTGAACCTGCTGGACACACCAGAGGACCCCCTGAGTCCCCCTGGAGGAGGATGAAGGGAGGAATGAAGGCAGGAGGACAAACACTGCAAAACCCATTCAGAGCTACTGAATAATGGTATGTCTTCAAACTGATGACTCATTCATAATTTCTAGGTGTTAGAGAAGCATCATTGTTCAGGTTGAATTGAGCTCTTGAACTAAATCGAGTGTAGAATAGTGGAAACTCCTTCTCTACCTGGCAGGCATCTCTTCCTCCTTTCTCTGGCCCGGCACACACAACTGTCATGGCTGGCTGAGGTTGAGCTGGTCTCTGGTGAAGGACTGAACTTCTGACCGTCTGGAGGACAAATTTACATTTGGCTGGGTTCACCAAGTTTAAGTGGACCTCTCTCAGCACTGCAGGAAGACGACCCTCTGGGAAACAGGAGAATAGAATATAACAAAATAAAAGCTCAAGTCTGCTCTAACAATGTGAGGTTGGAGTGAGACAATGACTTACTCTCCTTCACCCTGCCCCATCCACCCACAATGCAACTGGTTTCAGGTGAGATTCTCTCATCAGGCAAAGGTAGACATATTGGGTGGACATGGGCTCCTGTTGAAAAATCACTTGTGAGCACCTTAACAAAACATGATCAATGCTACAGTAAAAACTGTCATCCAAACTAAACTACACTAATTCTCAAAATGGAAACCTGCCCAATCGAATGTGTTGATCCAACTCAACCAGAGCTATGTCATAGCTCATAGGCAAAGAATGATGGTACTTCTCATGGACTGAGACGGACTTGATGAGGAAGACCTGCTCATCTTCATCATCTACCCTCTGGTCAAACTCCCCGACCACCACTCTCACACCACTGAGAAACTCTCTGCACAGAGGTGAAGAGGAAAAGTGTTCGAATCATAATGTAATACAGTACACATACATGTAGGTTATATACTTGTATATTATATATTACTATTTTGTTATTAATATTATTATTGCTATTATTACTATACTACTATTATACAGTCACTGCTGTTGTTGATATTGATGTTATATAGCACAGGGCAGTATAATATATTATTATTATACTACACATTACTATTATTATTAGTAGTAGTATATTACTACTATTATAATTATATGTAGTAGAGTGTAGTACATATAACATTACAAAACTATATAGGGATGTAGGGAACCTCCCAAAGGGATTAATAAAGTACTCTGTCTGTCTGTCTGTCTGTCTGTCTGTCTGTGTGCACATCAATGTCACAGTAAGCAAGAACAGTACTTCGAGAGGGATGCAAAGCAGTGTGCAGCCGTCATTATCCAGCGATCGGTCAGGATGGCCCCACCACAGAAATGAGAGCCCCTGTTCTGCAGGGAAACCTGAGCACAGACAACACGAGCCTGACTGAAATTCAACATTTACACAGCTGAAAAAGATACATACATGCAAGCCTGATGCAAGAGAAGTATCTGAATGTGACTGATTTATCAGTGACAACAAGTTTTTCTGTCAGTTCAGCACCAGCAGGATAACACACAGCAAAGTGTTTATTGTGCATTGTCTCTTACATGTCAGCTA
The DNA here is from genome assembly GCA_037975185.1 of Centropyge bicolor. Taxonomy (NCBI): domain Eukaryota; kingdom Metazoa; phylum Chordata; class Actinopteri; family Pomacanthidae; genus Centropyge; species Centropyge bicolor. The sequence continues at coordinate 464,281 of JBBMOC010000104.1, read as the reverse complement.
ACAAGAATTATTATTATTATTATTTTTAAAACAGCAAGGGAAATAAAATAAGTGTATCCAAATCATCATTGATCACAAAATATTCATTATGGTTTACTGTATATTATTACATTATCCTTTTCAAAATGGAGCACAATATACTACAATATACTACAATTATACTACAATATTCTGGTGAAACTAAATGCCTGGGCTGCACGGTGGCTCAGTGGTTAGCACCGTCGCCTCACAGCAAGAAGATCGCCAGTTCGCGTCCCGGTCAGGGCGCTTGGGATCCTTCTATGTGGAGTTTGCATGTTCTCCCTGTGCAGCGTGGGTTCTCACCGGGTACTCTGGCTTCCTCCCAAAAACATGCTGAGGTTAATTGACTACCCTAAATTGCCTGTAGGTGTGAATGTGAGTGTGCATGGTTGTCTGTCTTGTGTTGTTTGTGTATATGTGCCCTGCGACAGACTGGCGACCTGTCCAGGGTGTCCCCTGCCTTCGCCCGAAGTCGGCTGGGATAGGTTCCAGCCCCCCTCCCCCCGCGACCCTGCAAAGGAGTAAGCGGTAGATAATGGATGGATGGACTAAATGTCTGTGTTGAGTAGGCCGACTGTCTCTGACTGTAGAGAGTTTGTTCTGTGATGAAACAGTTAGGATTCAGGATTCACTTTTCTAAACGCCCTGTAGCTGGATACTCTTCCTCTGGTGCACAGCAAATAACAGATACCAGGGCAGTGGTTAGTCTGCATGAGTAGTGATAGCTATCAGGGCTGAACAGACAAAATAACCACAGCTCAGCCAAACAGCGAAAATATTCAGAGAACAGTGGTTGAACACTGACCAGCCATGGATGTGATCCGTAAGTGGCCTCAGCCCCTCCGACCACCCTCACAGAGAGACCTATGGGACGCCCCACCTCAGGAGCCCCACACTTTGAACCTGGCAGACAGTATGAAATCTTCTCAGGCTTCTCACTTTCAATCCCTTCAGTGTCTCCACAAAATAAAAGTATCTATTATAGACAAGACCACCTCTGCACCCAACTACTCACCTGTTTGAACAGCATTGATGTTTACCCAAAACCAGACACAGAGCAGAGTGGCAATGGTCCTCATCACTGACACACACATGAAGACTGGGGAGACAAACTGGTTTACAGGCCCTGAAGAGAAGGGATACTTATTAACAAGCCAGTAAGAATGTAGCTGTGGGAGCTTTCAAACATCACAACAACATGAAGTGCAGTTACCCACTGAGTGAAAGTGTTGGCGTTCTCAAGGTCAGCCATGGTGGAGTGTCTGGGCTCCGTTCCTGACACAAAGACACAGCCCAGTGGCTGTAAAACATTCCAAGAGGAGCAACAGTCATAAAAGACATACAAAGACCCAGGAGGCTTGCTGTTACTGTAGCATTTGTGAACACATGGTGCTGACGTAGATGCAGGTAGAGCAAAAGAAAAGCAGAGGAACAAAAGTGAGCAGTTTGAAAATGTGGATGAAATTTTGTTTGCCTGCTCTGTGGATTTGTTTTTCTCCATCGCTAAGCTCCAAACAGGCGGTTGCGTATTAGGTTTACAGCAGTGACTGTCTCCCTGAGTCAAAGAGCTCATTGTGAAGGCCTGAAATAAGCAGACGACTTGTATTGGCCAGCGTGACCTTTGAGGCGAAGCTTTATAAGATGGGACACAGGAAACAGAGCTCTTACTCACTTTATGATTGAAGTGGCCTGCATCTGTTTAAGGAACAGCGTGAGTCAGACATGTGGCCGCTGCAGGTAAAAGGCTTTAGAAGAGCTCGGGTTTGGATAGTTAAAGTGATCCTTGATTCTCTGTCACTACTCTTGGTGTATCAGAGCATGCCACCTACTTGGAACAAATCTGCCCTCAAATGACTGAAAAGTCTTTTCTACTTATCCAACAGCAGCTGTGTGTGAAGCAGTGGTGTGACATTCTTGCCAGGAGGAAAAAATGTCACTTTTATGTATCCTTTCTACGAGTGCCTCAGTCAGTGAACTGCATCTGAGGTGCAGAGGAGTACAGGGACTTTATTCTGTTCTTGATAGATAAGCTACTGAAACTATGTACCTGTTTATTTGGAGCAAGAGAAGTTCTAAGGAGTTGGTATAGCATGAATCATACTGATGACTTCTCCTCCTTTATGGAGTAATCCACACTGTACTCACTTTACTGTAGCTTAGTGGTGTTTCTGCACTACATTTCCCAGAGGTCATTCGTCAAGTGGGCACAGTGTTTTGGTGCATTTGTTGCTTTCGTGGGTATTGTACTTCTCTTTATCTTCCATTTACAGAAAGTGCAATAACACATTACCAACCATGCTGAAAGAAGGGGTTTCATGATGAGATAACGTGTCAGCTTTTAGAAAATGTATCATCATGAAAACCTTCCCATTTAAAGCTGCATCTGGCCACGTGGTGGCAGCACATCAGGCTGTCAACACAGCACAGACACATTATCGCCTTGTAGAGCTGCTGTCACAAGCAGTGGCTTGTTTTTACACCCAGCAGGGATGCAGCGACATTAGCATTCATTTCGAGTCGTGTTATGAGTCGTGTGGCAGATGCAAGTCCAGTATTCACTCATCAGAACATTTTTGCAGAAAAAAAGTTTGTTAAAAAGTTTGGCTCTCAAATTTTTGGTAAAACTTGCAACTTTTTGCAACTAAAAGCAAAACACAACCTTTAGAAAAAGGAGAAATTTTGCAAAATACCAATGTGTAACTACACCTCCCTTCTCCTCTGACACACCCCATTTCACTGTAGCCCCACCCTGTAAATTGGCAGGATTGGTTCTTTAGGTATGCTACATATGAAACCCTGGCTGTCTGAAGCGGTTTCTGAGTCATTGGTAGGTTAAAATCTTGACTTTCATTAGAGGGGGTCTTCATTAACAGGTATACAGTATTAGTGGTTCAGAGAGAGCTGGTGTTTTCTGCCTCTGGGCTCCCAGTCTAAGCCCTGTAAGCCCCTGGTTCCTGTTTATGCAGCCGAGCGGCCCAGGCCCCGCTGGGCGTGCACGGCTGGTTGTGGCTCGGTGCTTGGCATGGTTGCTGTGCTACAGTTGCCATGCAGCTTTTCCCAGGTGTTCAGAGAGGACCATGAAATACTGAGGCACCACTGCTGGACCGTTTTCAGCAGCTGATTAACAGAGAATGAAGTGAGGTCAGTTGAGGCCATTTAGGCATAAGTCACTATTTATTGTCTTTTAATTTTTTTTGTCTGTGTAAAGCTGCACAGGAACAACTATACAGCACATAAACTCAGATCACTGTCAGAGGATTTGCCCCTGGCTTCAGTCCAAAGCATCAGGGAGTTATGAAGGCGTTTAATGTCCATGAATTCTTTACAAGCTAAAGAAACAGGAGCATTTTTCATAGTTGAAATCAATTTACTTGAGCTGGGAAGATGCTTCAAAGAAGTTTGACAACTACACAGACAAGGCTAAAGTAAGACAGGCATTTCTGGAAAAGATCAGCTCATTCTTCCTGTCTGTTCACATTCAGGGCCCTGTCTATTACAGGAGAATTGTTCCTCCCATATACTACAGGTGATTATTACTCTGACAGAGGTTTGCTGTGATATGACAACATTAATACAAAGAATATCTGGTTCAAAAAGTCTATCATAGGCTGGATACTGTTGGGATCATGATCATGTTATTTGATCCCATAGACACTCAATAACTAAGCCAAGAAAGTTTAATATTGCCGTTTGACATAGCTTCAAACGGCACCAAATACATAAAGAAAATCTGTCTCTAAGGCATTTATTGGTTTCTGACTCTGGGAAAGTGGGAACACTACTGTATCGCTGAACTATCTTTAACCAGTTCACAGACCTTTAGTCCTTCAATGTAATCTCTTTTAATAACTTGTAATAAGGAATGTAATATTATTTCACTTCCATTCACTATATACAGTGTATACAGTGTTGAATAAATGTTGGTATGGTAGGTTTCTATCACTGTTGTGACATTGAAGATAAATTGCATTTGTTGTTTCTTTCACTTTTGTTACTTCAGAACATTGTCAAACAAATTTCCCTCATTCGTCTCTTTCATTTTAGTTTTTGAAATGTGTAAAATTATCTGACACCATATTCAGCAATGATGAGACTCGAATGATGACAACACAGGAAACTAATGTTGTCTCAGACACGGTCCGATCCTCAGTGTGTTCACTTGTGGTCAGAAACAAAACCTCTCCAGAATGAAACAATATCCAGACACAATGTCCAGCGTCAGTTTGCTTAGCAACCACAATCAAATGGGGACAACAGATCAGACCCGACAGCATTTATGTGCAGCAGTAATCATGTTACCTGTGCCTGTATGGGTCTAAACATTTATCAACATCAACTAATCTTTTAAAGAAACCACAGTTACACAGAAAAGTTTTAGACTTTCAGACTACTAGACACCAAATACATAAATGTGTGGAGGTTAAATCGTCTGTGGCTTTGCTGTTCTTCCTCGAGGCATTACCAGGAACACTGCCCCTCTTGCCATTTCCAGATAATAAAAAGTGACACTGAATGAGGACGGGCCAATCCTTCTATTCATGGCTTCAAGTATAATCCTGAATGGCAGCATTAAATCTTAATGGCCCAATAGCTTCCACTTTAGTCTGGCTTTCAGATACAGTGTGTGAAGTGGAGATCAGATCTGTTATGCACCACAGGAAACAGGTCAGCTGGACAGATTGAGACTAATGGTTCATTTGTTTCACTGTCAATCATGCTGTCATTTCCTGGCTGTGTCTCAGAGAGTGATGACTCTTCTACTCCAACTACAGTGTAGAGAGAAATCAAATGTCTTAATCAAGAAGAGGATTAAACAGTTTATTCCTTCTTTTTGGTTTACAAACAAAAGGCACCCATTGATTTATTGTTTTTGGAGTTTCACACTGACAATGAATGTGGCGAGAACTCCTTCTCAAAGTGGACACAGTGACCTGTGCTCATCATGCTGCTCAAAGTAGGAGCAATGAAACAGTCACCTCAAGAACCACATGACACCAACACATTTAAAAAATGAACATTGACACTGTAACTGAATCTGAGTGCAGTCACAACTTCAGAAGAAAACCTGTTAGCGCTCGAGTACAGCATTAAAGCAAATGGACTCATGTTGTCTTGATTATGTGAAAAGAAGCAAACATAATTGTTGAACCACGAATTCCATGAAAGCTGGAAATGTGATTTTTTTTTTTTTTTTTTAAATAACCACTCCCACTTTGATGCAGGTGATCGACACACAGGCCATAGAATCAGAAACACGCAGGAGGAAAAAAAAAAAAAAAGATTGGTAACATTTCTACATGAAAACAACAGTGCATCAACACAGGCTTTAGCAGGAAAACAGATTTTTTAAATAATAATAAAAGAGCATTTAGTCCTACAAAAGCCTGATGGGGAAACTAAAGGAAATGCAGAATTAGTATATAAATAAACCACTTTAAGTGTCAAATCCAAATGAGAGTTTCAAAAACTGCTATCCATTATTCAAAATGACTAGTTTCCTAGAAGGCCCCGTTTTTTCAATCAGCTTTTTGGTTCAACACAACCACATTTTCTGCCAAAGTTACAAGAGTTTTGGTTACTTCGTGAGATTTCTGGATTTCAGCTCTCACTAGATGTCACGAATTTCTCTGCACCAAACTGGATTTAGCATAATCTGAATCAAAATCTGATGACAGGTCTGGCCAGTGTCAGTCAAATATGATCCAACCACGACCACACACACTTTGGTTTCTGACTGTTAATCGCTCTGAAAGTAATACCACAGGAACTCTTTTTCCTAACTTTAAAATGAATAGTTTGATGCTAATAAATATGCTAATTTGCTTTCTTTTCACAAATTAGATGAGAAATTTGACATCACTGTTTCCTTACAATGTGTGGTTGAAGCCAACAACCTGATGGTTTAGCACAGCACAAAGATTAGAAACAGCTACCCTGGCTCTGTACGCAAGGTATTAAAATCTGCCTGTCAGCACCTCTCAGGCTCACTAATGAACATGTTGCATCTCCTCGTTTAATCCATACAAAAACCCACGTGTAAACGACATGTTTCAGTGTTACAGGGAGGCTTCTTGTCATCATGAGGTTGACAGGAAACCACTGGAAACTCCAGGAAGCTGTCCTCTCCTCACTAAGAAACAGTTAATTAGTGTGCTTTAGAGGTGCTTGTAGGCACGTCTTGTTACCAGCCTATCTCCAGTGTCCAGTCTTAATTGCTGGCTGTAGCTTCATATTTACAGACAGACATGAGTGGCATCAATGTTCTCATCTCTTGGCAAGAAAGTGAGTATTTCGCAAAATGCTGAACTGCTCCTTTAATTTGTATTCTTGTGCATTATTCAAGAATGTTTCATGTTAGAAATACACATACAGATTTAAAACTGTTTCACTGATTTAAATAACTCACCAATGCAACTCTATTTAGGATTTGCTCCAAGGGGAGTTAATGCTGATGTTACTTGTGTATAATGCCCCGTTTGATGCACAAGCCATTGGTATGAATCAGTAGTTCCTGACGTCAAAAGTGAGAACATGAAAAGGACCCGTTTATCATTCTCACTTATCAAATCACAAAAACAAGCTAAACAAACCTGACAGCCATTCACCATCACAAAACTGACCTACTCACTCACACCATCACAAGCAAATGGAGTTCTGACAGCAAAAAATGGTCGCACTGCACTCCAGTGAACAAACACTTGCTTAATATTAAAATTACAGGCAATTACAGCATTGTTAATTTGTTTAAGGAGGAAGATTCTGGCTGTGCAAAGAAGTCAGGCTGTAATTCTATTACATTCAGAGAGAGGAAAAAGTACACATATACAGTAAAGTCAAATGACAAGCAACTTATTACAGTTAAATTCAAATCTGAACATACTCTTTATGTTTACACATTTACTTTAAGTATTATTTACAGCAGTAGAAGTTGGTTCAATAAGCCTTTTGTCAGTAAAATAGCCACGCAATGTTGTTAGCATAAAAATACATCTGTTTTGTTATATTTTGAAGTCTACCTAAATAGAGCTGTACACAAAATAATTAGAAAACATAGATCTTGCTCTCTTTTCACATTGTTAGAATATTGAAAAAAGTTCAGGCACGATTCACACTTGCACATGTCTCTCCAAAAGGGTGGATCTTTCCATCTAGTCACATGATCCTATGAAAAACGGCTCATGCTGCGAGAGTGAAAGAGACAAATCACATTCCTTAATGAATCCAGGACATTCACAGGACATAAACGTGGGGGTTTGCTGTTATGGCCTAAGATCGTCTGAGAAGACACATGCAAGCACAATCAGAGATCAGCACAGTCACAGCCTGCTTCTTCTGACAGTGTGCTCGAGAAACAGGTAACAGACAAGACAAATATGCAAAGTGCACAGGTAAACCTCAGGCATGTTAACTGAAGACTTAATATGGCAAATTAGGGTTAATTCCTATGAAAATTCAGAGAATTTTGATGCAAACTGTAGTCTTAGCTCATGCTGCCAATTCTGTAAGAAACCAACGTTGGTCTAAAAAGGCAAATTTCTTATGTATCACACAGAATGATGAAGGCAACAGAATGGTCCAGGAGTTAACAGCAGGGTATAAACAGCATGAGCACACGACACACCCTACACCCTGCGAGCTACACTCGGAGCTACCTGAAAAGTAGTGTACTAATAAAGACCAATGAATAAGAGTCATCACCTACACTTCATATCATGACTCAGTATGTCAGCTAGAACTCAAAGCATTTGAATTCTCAAGCCTAGTGGAGAAAAAGAAGCTAAAAGTGACGATATTTCTCCTCTCAACTCCATGTGTCTCATCCTCTTCTGAGCTACGAGTCTGTTAGCTAAGAGGTATTTTGGCAAAAATAGCTTTAAGACCATCACAAATAACTGTCAGACATGACAAAAACAAGGAACCTGCTGATGCAAGAATGATTAGTTTGTAGGCACTGGATAAAGCCATCGTATTACAATCTACATTGTGCTTGGTTGTAACTAGCCACTGCAGTTCACTGGGGACATACTGGAGAGTGCATTGTTGTTGAGCGTGTCTCTCTGCCAAGCGGAAAGAGTGAAAGACAGCCAATGACAACTTCTGGTGGGCTGTGGGTCAGTACAACCGAGCCCCTACCTCAAGCCCCTGCAATGTCAACTCTGTCATAAACATTGATTGAAATGGCTTTGGTCTTGGAGATGGGGTTATGGAGGGCAAGACAGAGTTTAAACAATGATTCCAAGGCCAGTCTGTCTCTGAACGAGACGTCACTGAGTCGGTGCAGAATCATCCTTCACCTGCCTCCAACCAAATGTGCAAAACCAGCTCCAATGCCCCAGAGTGTAGCCTTCGCTTTGCAGATGAAAACCCTGCTCATTATACATTTTTGTAACTTGTTTTTAAGACATTTCAATAGGCCTTACTACAGAAAACTGACAAGACCCACACACAAACCTCATGGGAGGAACAAAGGAAAACAAAAAAATTGCAATTATGTTTTCAGGTGACAGTAACTTACACAGTTGGCGCAGTTATTCTTCAACAAAAGATTACACATACAGAAGAGGAAGCCTGAACTGACTCAAAACCAGCTGAGGATTTTTGCAGCACAGCATCATCCAATGCATAGCTTTGTTTTGCAGGCAGGCAGCCAGGCCGGCAGACAGACGAGATGGAGCAGGTTTGGGTGCACCAGAGCTTAAAAGACCGCAGGAGAGAGTCTGGCACCAGAGGAGGAGGACTGGATCGACTTGAAATTAACAGAATGAGGGCGTGTGGTCCTCCTTCTTTAAATAGTCCAAGCAGTGTCAGTCTGAGTGTTGTACATTGTGAGAGAAATCCATGCCCTCTGTGTTTTATGAAATGCTAGATAGATCAAAGATATGCAACATTTAGATGGCTGTGGACTCCAGGATCGTCCAGTGGCTCTGTCTATGTTCATGGGTTTAATGGTTCCATTTAAATCTCGAGTTTCAGGGCAAACATGGGGATAGAGTCAGACAGCATGGTACCGTTTTAAGGCCTTCAAGCTCAGGCACCTCTCATCATCCACAGCCAGTGTTTCCTCATTTCTTTGCCCCTCTGCCTCACCATCTGCCACCCTGTCCCAGGCTCATTATCTCATGGTGGAGGAAGCCCTGAAGTAGGAGAGGAATTTGAAGCAGAGGTTCACCACAAAGTACCAGATGTTTCTGGCCATCTGGGATCGGGCGATGAAGACACGCCAGATGAGCACCACGAGGATGGTGTTGAAGGAATAGCGGATGTTCCTCAGCCTGGGAACAAACACACACAAATGAGACAATTCAATGACTTCAAAAAGAGGACACCAATCTTAGGTTTTGCCATGGTGAAATTATGAAATGTGAGAGAAAAATAACAGCTTATTCTGAACACATAAGCACAGATAACATCCCGAGTCCTGTCCTCTTTTTACACAGATGTTAGATGTGCCATTTTTAATTCATGCTTGTTCCTTTTAATTCCTTCAACATTTTTGCATGCTGAATTATTCACATGAGCTTTGTTAAAGCTGAGAGGATTACCGCCTTTGTGACTGCTATCCACTCAGTATGATAATCTGAAGAACAATCTGGCTGGGAAACCCGCCCCCCTCCCTCATATTCAAGACAAATGAAAAAGACATCAGTTGTTAATGAAAGGATAAAAATCTCAAATCAAAAGGATATTTGAGTGCAATGCAGAGATGTACTGTATGGTGACCTTGATGAAATAAAAGCCACCCACAGCTGCCTATGAGAGCTCATCACACACAGCATTTCTTCCTGTCTCTGTGTATGTTCGCAGAATTGCAGCTTTGATTCCATAGACTCTTACTTGTTGAGGTGTTTGCGTGCAGCAGGCAGACCCGACAGCTCTTCATTGAGGACGTATTTTTTGGTGCCCATACAGTAACTTTCCATGTACTCTGCCCAGTGTAGCTGATGCACATCAAAATTAAACACCTACAGTACAGATAAAACAAACACACAAACAAACAAACAACACAAGAAACATTGTAAGCATCAGTAAGCCTCACAAATTTTAAAGGGTCAACATTCCAGTCAAGAAGTGTAGACTTCAACAAAGACATTTATTATCTAACATATAACTGATCTTTACAAAATTTTCTTGATTTGGTCTCAATAAATGTAAGTGTTTAAAAAAATAGAAAGAAGAACAAACATCATTGCTCAATGCATGTGAAGTGTTTGAGAATTGTGACAAAGATACAGTATGTATTTAGGCAAAAACATTTAGTAGTATTTAAAAAAAAAAAAAAAAAAACTACTGTAAGGAATGTCAGTTTTGACAGTCTTATGTCATCATTTCAAAACTAGGAAAGATCAGAATTTTTCACGTTATGATGCAAATTTTATGGAAATCCATCCAACAGTTGCACATATATTTCACTTAAAATCACTTAAAAAGATGTAAAACTCATGGTGTCACTAGAGGAAAAAACAAAGTCAGCTAAATTCATCCTCTGGGAACCAAAAATATCTGTACAACATATTGTCTCTGGGGACCATGAATGTCATCTAATGGTTGAGATATTTCAACCTGGCCTGGCCTAAAGAGCCATGCAACAACTGTGTCTAAAAATCCTATACAGAGCCTACAAACATTTGTGTACAGTTTTCTATTAGTCTATCTGCTGACATGCACACCAACGTAAGTGTATCTGGATGAGAACATATTAGTGGCCTACCATTATATCTGTTTTGTTCACAATCATAGCTTCATGCTAACATTTGCTAATTAGCAATAAACACAGCTGAGGTAGATGGGAATGCTATTAGTTTTGCACATCAGGCACATATACAAGTTCTGGGAAAAAATTTAAATTGTCACCTAATGGTGATCCTAGATGAAGATTCAGGGCATCACCAAAGTCACTATAGTTCATACTGAGGGGCACATGAATGTTAATACCAAATGTCATGCCAATTCATCCAGTATTTGAAATATTTCACTCAAAACCACAAATGTCATGGTGGCACTAGAGGAAAAGTCAGTGTTGGGACCAGTGAAAGTCCACAGATGAGTTTGTTCATTGTGTGACGTAAAACACCAGATGAGATAAGACATTCCAGCTCAGGGTCTGTCTCATGTCTCATGTGTGGGGCAAAGGAGCCCAGCCCCCACAGTCTTCCTGTTAACAACTAGGTGTTCACTCCAGCCAGGACCCATCTCCAAGCCCCCTCCTCAACTGATTCTCTTTCTCTGTAGCCCTGCAAGGAGGCAGGAGCTGCACGCTCTCTCTCTTCGGTCTGCCAAAGAGGAAAGACCTCTGTCTCTTCAGCCCTGCAAGGAAGCAGGAGCTCCCGGCTCTTCTCTCCAGCTCTGCCAAGGAGGCAGTAGCTTGTCCTCGAAGCTCCAACAAGGGAGCAGAAACCAGCTCTCAGTGTGGCCTGCTCACGGCAGTCACACCTAAACAAGAAAGAACCTACAAGGAAGGTTCTCCCACCAGCAGCTGCAACACGAGCCTGCTTGCCGACTTCAACAAAGGAACGACAAAGCCAGTTGGCACAGAGCTGCTAACTGTTACCAAAGAGCAACCAGCTTCATCTGACCTGGACAACCAAAGGCAGCAACCCTCTCAGTTCAGATCTTCCAAAACCGCAGGATCCCCAGCTAACAAGCTTCCTCTCCCTCAAAGGACCGGTAACTACACTGGGCATAGATAGTTAGACAAGCTAAGCTAATCATAGCTAAGCAAAAGACTGTTTGACTTTCATGAACATGTGTTGATTCAATTTGTCATTGAGCTTCATTGTTGTAATGATAGTAGGATTAGTTCATCAACTGTAAATTGATGTTAGCTATGCTTCACACTGACACAGGGTTCGCATGCTAAACTTCTCTTTACTAACCTGGCACCCTCTATCATACACATTTCACACTCAGACATACAGGCTTTACCAAAAACACACTCCCCTTCCCCCCGGCAGCGTCCTTGGGTCGGCCATCTTGTGCAATTCCAAAAACCTTCATTTTATGAAACTGTAACAACGAAGCGGCTATCATTTTCCCAATATAACGGTGCCCTGTGTAAGGCAGTGTACTGTTGACGGTGGTCCCCCGAGGTGATCCGATGTATATCAGATCCTATTATTTAATATAATTAATAATTAGTTCTGATAATTATTGACAGCCAAACTGCCCATTAAGTTGATTCCCAACATCAGTGTGTTAATAAACTCAACAAAATACAACATGAACATCTCAACTAAGTGTCAGCAGGTAAATGGAATTCAGGCAATTCAGTCAGCAGGAGTTTGTCTAATAAAAATTGAAGAATTTTAATTTAATTTGGTCTAACTTAACCCCGAGTGGTGCCTACCACTGTTAGGGGAGAAAAAAGCTTCATCATTGGCTGAGAGATGAAGACACAGTGATACACGGTTTGTGGTTGGATCAGTGAACAGTGAGGCGCAATTACTGTTGGCAGTCTCAGAGGCAGTGACTGCCTTTCAGTCAGCACCCAGAGAATTAAGGCTCTGAATAAGTGATTCAGAGTAGCCTGTTGCTTTTTTGGTAAGAGAAAGCCAGCATTAACTCATTCTAGACTCAGCAATGTAATATAAAGTGTTAGATTATTTTGCCATTGGGTATGCTACTGTCAATAGAAGAAAGACTCATAGTACAGGAACAATAGATGTAATGTGTAAACAGGACACAAAAAAGTAAATGTCTAAGTCTTCCACTTACAGTCCACCAACATACCCTCCACAAATGCAAATTCCTTCAGACAGTTAGCCTGAACAACGCCTCTGTTCACTACAAACTGACGTCACCAGCGAATGAATGACTCACTCTCTTGCCCACTATAAGACATTAACGCACTGTCAGTGGTAAAGCTGTCTGCCATCTCCACAGTCATATAGGTCTGTATTGAGTGGTGGAGGAGGACATGGTGGATAGAGGGGTGAAGTGTGAGTGACGTGAAGGAGACCAATATTTTCTCCATTGAACTCCAGATCTGAGTCATCTGTGTCCTCCCTACCTTCTTATCCTCGGGGCTCATCTGGGACAACAGCATGGCTACATTGTCAGTGTTCCACACCCAGGAGTTACTGGTGAAATACTCCAGGACCATCATGGCTTTGTGGAGGCGAGTGATTGTCTTCATCATCCTATAATAAATGAGCGGTAAAGGCAAAATGAAAAAGGAAGTGAAGATGCAAAAAGGTGGAAGAAGATGAGGAAAGGATATTGTAATGGATAAAAAGGTGATGGTAGTGAAGGGCCAGAGAGAAGATGATTGGCAAAACACAGAAGAGGGATAATGCAGGAAGAGTAGCAGAAGGAGCAGTGTGGCAAATTAAGGAAGCAGAGCAGAGGGGTGGTAGGACAAGGAAAGATTGGATAGGCAGGAAATACAGGAGAAAGAGGGACGATTAATGAATGAAGAGCAGGGCAAGGTTCCATGTTGTTGGAAAAGGGAAGAGAAGAGGCAGAAGTTAAACCAAAATAAAAATCACAGTTAGAGTAACAAGTGCCTTTGTCAGAAAGGTTTTATGTAGATTAAACAGCTTTGGATCCTAATAATTATTATATATGGTGTTGATTTGAGCAGTACAGTGCTATGTTTGTATACCTCTTGACTTTGAATGATCAAAACTTGTGCTTACAACTTGAATCACTGTCCTGTGAAAACCATACATTTCCAAAATGTCTTTTCAGGAGCCAAGAAAGTATTGCTCCAATTTGAGAGAATGATGCAACAATGTAAGGAAAACTGGCCTTTTTATGTGCGAACTACATCTTTGCTGTGAGCAGTAATGCTTTAAAACTTTGAATTTTTCTCTTTTACTTGTCTTTTAAACAAATGAAATATAACATGTTCTGTGAGGTGCTGGTACTGTAGGCGGACTTTGTTACCTTTGGACAGACCCATACTACCCGTTTCCCCCATTTCCAGTCTTCATGCTGTGCTAAGATAAACAGCTGCTGGTTGTAACTTCAGATTACTTTTACCACACAGATATGAGAGTGGCATTAAGCTTCTCTAACTCTCTGCTAGAAAGTGAATACGCATATTTCCCAAAATGCTAGACTATTCCTTTAATCATTCAGTTTATGTGGGAACTGAAAATGGGAAATATATGGTTTTCATTGTAGAAAAATGTGATTTCAGTTTTACGAGATTTTAAAAGCAGCAAGATGTTCAATATCAATATCATAAATTTCAGAAATTTTCAAATTATGATGATTTTCATTTCACAAATGTTTCAGATACTGAAGAGAGGTACATATCATAACATTATAACTAGCCTCTCCTGGGGACAGTGACAAATCAGATGTGGAATAACTGGATTTTAAGATATATGCAGATCAGGAGGACAGACACATTCACACATGTTTAAAATCTATCCAAAATAAATAAAACTAAACTAAACAAAAAATATAAAAAAATGAATTTTGTTGTCAAGGTGTGGCAACAAAACTATGTTCCAGCTATACAACAGTGTGTCCTTCCATTAGCACAAGTGAATCCAGTTAATCTGTTAGTTCATAATTTAAGTGATCATTCAAAACCAGTTAAAGTGCTGTGCTAACTAAGGTGAGAATGTTAAAAGTGCCAGTGCCAGTGTCAATTACTGTGGAAGTTTAAAGAGGGGCTCTGAGTCTTCAATTTGCACATTTTTTGTTTTTCAGTAAGCTTAAGTATATATGTAATAGCACTTGATTTGCATGGCTGTAACTATGTATTTCAATTTGTTGTTAACCAAAACGGCCATAATCCAATGATAGGCCTGTGACATTTTGGATGAAATGCTGTGATTTGAAACATTTACACTAATCAAGGCAGATTGAAATGACTCAGATTCCTCCAGTGAAGGCAGATGATTCAGTGGGTGTGACAAGCATCAATGGTTGATCAGCACATTGAAGGATAATTACTATTTACAGCTGGCGACATACCCAACCAAGATCAGATCATGCCAAAAGAATGTGAGTTTGCTGCAAAGCCAAATTCATTTCAGACAGCTAAACACCATGTGAAACTCAGCATACAAGGATGCCGTTTTGTGGAGGAATGCATGGCACTGTATTACATTTAATGTCTGAAATACCTTTGGCTTGTAGAAAAGTGAAAACACATGAATGGATATTGATCACTCAAAATGCGTAGGGGGTTGTATTCAGTGGGACATGATCTGTTTCCAGACTGGACACAATGTTTTTAAAAGTCCCCTGGTACACAGGATTTGCCATGATTGGTTGAGAGTTAGGGGATGGCAATAATGGATGTCATGTTTACAGCATGGCTCACAAAACAAGTCCTCTTTGAATAAAAAGTTGTTTTAAAAAAAACACACCAAAAACAGAGCGAAGCTGAAAACATGCTCTGGTAAAAGTCATATCGTGTTGTAGACACAGAGACACAGCAAGCATTTTGTTACTGCTACCCTGGACCCATTCTTCTTCCCACCATCCCACATAACCAGTCAGTGAAAAAACAAAACAAAAAAAACAGCAGGGGAGAGTGGATTTGTAGGAAAGGTGGAAGCTGACTGGCAAGGGGGGAAAAAAGAGTGGGGTAATAGGGGGGGCAGTTGCAACCTTACCGGGGCTTGCGGCCTGTCAGCATGAGATAACCGTCATAGAGCAGGGCTGGCAGCGTGTGGCTGACAGTGGTCCAGTACTGATTAGTAAAGGGGTTGGAGCGCAGATTGACATTGGGCCTTCTGAAGGCCTGCTCTAAGGGATTGGTCTTGAAGGTCATGTTTATACAGTACTCTGTAGAAGAGAGATACACATGACAGGACAAGGAGGACACAGAAAGGACGAGATGAGGAAGAATGTGCGTTTCCTACTACCAATGATACTAGGCAAGATGCAGGCCCAACCTTGACCACTGCCACTCTGTCATGAGCACTTTGACATCTGGAGGGCTGTGGATCTTTACGTATGTGGCTTTAAATGCAACAGATCCAGTTCACTTAACACTGTTATGACAATTCAGCAGCTAGCAGAGGTTTTTCCAAAGGGCCAACACCTGGGTTGGGTTCCCAAATATATCTTTAGACTGAAGTCCACCTTAGTCCATTTATCTGCTGGACTGAGATGACCTTAGTACTTAAATTTTGGGAACCCAACTGAGAAAACTAACATTGCAAGGAGCTGATGTAAAGAGTGCAGAACCCATCAAAAGCCCCTGCATGTGCAGGAGAGCAGCTGGATTATGCATCCTTCTACTCCCAACATAACAGCACCCAAGCATAATGTAATACATTAGCATCGCAACTATGACGTTAGGCTACTACACGAATAGAAAAGGGAAAGGACTAAAGCAGCAGAGATGTGTGCATGTGTGTGACGGGGGTTTTGGCGTTAAAACAGCAGGAGGTGCGGCACATCCGAGTCGGCGATGATGAGGTTACCTGGGCTCTCGTCCAATCAGCCTAAGGTACAGATCATAGAGAAAGGCCGGAGCCTTGTGGCTCACAGCGATCCAGTACTGATTGATTAGGTGATTGGATGTGAGATTAACATTGGGCCGACGGAAGGCCTGCTCAAGGGGGTTCCTCTTGAATGTGGAAATTACATGGTACTCTAAGAAACAGAAGGTTGTTCAACACAAGTAATCAATTAGCAGTTAAATACATTTTTTGGTTCTTCATAACTGACTGAAAGTTTTGGTTCTGCTCCTTCAAAATCCTTCAAACTTGTCAAAAAACATCTTGAAGTGACCTCATCTGATAAGCTCATGTACTGTACTCATGTACTTCATGTTGATTTGCTGCAGCTAACCCAAACACTATTATATTCCCCTTGAGTGCTTAAAACTATCAAAAGGCAAGACTATAATTGTGTACCTCACAAGAGATAAACAAACCAAACAACTGAGAACAGCATGCAAATCCAATTCAACTATCACTGCAGCTTAAAATGTCTAATGTGTTTAATCAGTAGTGCTGATGTTTTCATTAACACTTGAGTTTCACAAAGGCAGTAATCTTTTGGCAAAACAATTTCACCAACATGGCCTATCAATAACTGTTCTGGAGCTTCTGATTGTGTCACATGATCTTCAGCTGATGGGAGTAGGGTTAGGGTTAATCCTAAATCTGATGTCATGAAATTGTAGATATTCCATTTTCCCTTTTTTTGGATGTTTTGTCGACTATAGTTGCCATAGTCAAAAATCAACTTTAATAAGTCAAAAAAAAAAAAATCAAGTGCCTCATTGGGTGTATAGCTTCTAATGTTGTCTGGAGCAACTAGTCTCAAGCAGAGATGAGCAGCAGGCTAGCTTTTTCAAACTTCTTGTCACTTGAATCAACTTCACATAGCTCCCTCTGCAGCCACAAAAGGCTTTATACAACTTTTTCTATACATGCAGTGGTACTCCGCTCGACCTGTAAACACAAAAACCTGGCAAACTCCTACTGAAGAAGAGCTAATCGAAAGCTCCAGAATGGCTATTACTATGGACCTTGTGCTTTCCAAGGGCAAGAATAAATGTCAATAGTATTTTTTGCTATGGCTATTGTATTGGATCAGATTAAATTGTAAGATGTATACAAAAATGCATTTTCATCCTGAATGTAACATCAAGGATCTTTCATTTATCCTGTGATCATTTCAGTTTGGAAACCATGAGCGGTTCAAATAAATAATGTTACCCATGACTCAATAACTTCACTCATGACATACAAGTCACTGAATTTTGAAGTTCAGGAGTCAATATGTGTATGTAGCAT
This sequence comes from Centropyge bicolor, assembly GCA_037975185.1. Classification (NCBI taxonomy): domain Eukaryota; kingdom Metazoa; phylum Chordata; class Actinopteri; family Pomacanthidae; genus Centropyge; species Centropyge bicolor. The sequence continues at coordinate 446,546 of JBBMOC010000104.1, read as the reverse complement.
TCCTAAAGAACTGAAGTGTGATTGTTAAATGCCTGCGGGAAGTGTCCAAAATCACCTCCATACAATGTGTGACTTAAAGGTGGGACTCACTAAGAAAAGTCCATAATGATCCACCTGCAAACCAGGATCCATAAGGAATAGGTGAACAAAAGCTCCTTCATTGTTTGGGTGTGGGAGGCAGTGGATCAGATTACAATCAGGGTATGTCATTAGATGACATGCTTAAACCTTATAAGCTTCCATTGTCAGGGGCCTTTACAGAGGCTGTGTTTAAGGAAGATAAAGAGACATCATACCGACTTCCCCCCAGTGAAATGGATTGATCCCACCAGTTGTGCAGTTGTAAACCAGAATGTTTCTAGGCCTGTAAAAAAGAGGAAGTAGTTCAGAGTTAGGCCACTCAATTTTACTTTAAAAGTACAATCAACATTTCAGTCCAACTTGACCAGACGATGTATGTGAAAAAAACATGATCAAGTGTTTGTGTTTCTCCAACCTGTTGAGCATCTGTGATCCAGAGTACCAAGCTGCAGCCAGCGTGGCATTGATGACCACATCCACAGGCACCAGGTCGGCCACTGCATCATTTGATGCTCTCATTGTACGCAGGATCCCCTTACCAGCCTGGAAAGAGTGAAAGAAAGCAGATTAATGCAACTAATCAGGTTTCCTAGCCTTCAGAATACAATCCAAAATAGGCTGGTGCAAACTACAAAATGACAAAATTACTAAGATGTAATGATATAACTGGTCACACAAATCCGAACACATATTGAAACTTGCTTCCATGTACAATGAAGTGAGACACTCCTGGTTGTGAATTGGCCTGCCTCCTTCGCTTTGTTCCCTGAACATGAACACAGAAAATCAGTGGGTGTAGCCAGTTTGAGAGAGGGGGTAGGATCGACATGTCACTAAGGAAATAATGTACTGCTTGCTAATAATCTTGTTTTAAAACTGCACTATGACATAATGCAAGCAGCTGATAAGAAGGGATGCTGCTAGACTGTAAGGAAAGTGACAGAGGTTAATGACAGAGAAATGGTTGACGAAAAGCTGTATAATCCACAACTCAGTGGACTCACTAGCAATGCTGGCATTGCAGTTTCTGTTTACAACCCTACCGACACCATGTCCTATTCCTCCTGCTTTTTACCACACCATTGAGAGTAAATTTCTCTAGGCAGAAAAAAAAATTCCATCCACAAGGGGAACTTTTCAAAAAGAAAACAGGCTAGTAACCTGCCCTTCGGGCTCAAAGTATTTTAAAAATGTCTATTAAATGGAGCATGTGGAACAAGTTGTCAATCAGTCATTTAAAAAATGTTCAAGCTGCAGTAGGTAAAGCGACTCAGGATTCTAGTTCATTTGTACATAAGGTTTCCTGATTCAGCTTTGTGCTATAAACGGATGACAAGAAAAAAAAGGGATTGGAGAAATCTTTTGAGTCTGATCTGAGATCAGAGAGGCTGTTGTAACTGTATTCTGACCACTGAAACAGTTTTTCTCTCAATACTTACTGCAATGAATATTCCACTAGGTCCATTGAAGTTATCAATCCAACCCTAAAAAAGCAGTCATAGAAAAACAGCATAAAATGAGTACTGAAACAATTAGCTGATGGACAAAAAGTAAAAGTTCTTTTTCCTAATAAATGACTCAAACAGAAATTAGTTATCAAAAAAGGTATGCTGGATTCTGATATGGAAATAAGCTATTTCAGTGCACTTTACCCTGTGGCTGCCTGTGATGGTATTTGTTTTTGGAATATTTCATAGATTTAATGATTAAAGTCTTTCAAGGGATCAGATTGTTAGACACACACACAAACACACACACACACACACACGTGTGTGTTCAGTCTGAAAACTGAAATGTCCCTTTCAGATATTCAGATGGGAGCTGTCTCTGCACCAAATCTCCCCAACTTTCCAAAACCAGAAATGCAAAAGTTCTTCTGCTCTCCACAGTGATTGGCCAGGCACAAAGGTGTGCAGAGCTTCTTTACTCCACATTCCTCACATTCTTACTCCCACCACCAGTGTGTTCACTGCTCAACTGCTCCCAACGCCTCTGTGTTGGCAGCAGCAGAGAGCTTTCAGAGAAGAGACAGAAGGGGTGTGATTGAAATCTGGATTATGTCCTGAGGAATGACTGGGACAGATCTCTGCTGATGGATGGACTTTATCCTCTCTACAGTTTTAAAATCAGTGGAAAAAATAATGAAATAAAATCAGTGGAATAGGTGCTATTCAGCACACACCAGAAAACATGGCTGCTTGTATGCTACCTGTTCAGGAAAAAATGTATTTTCTGTGCTCTGTAAAGTGGAGAAAGTTGTTGTTTATTGATCTGTTGAAACAATATCCCTGCTGGTTATGAAGAGCAGCTCCTTTAACACTTTTCAGTGCATTAAAAATTCAACTGTGTTATTCAACAGACTTGCACAGATTTGAAGGGGACAAACCTAGAAAAAGCTGTGATTGGATGCATTTCTTCCCTCTTTCTTGATACATTTGACAGAGCATCCAAAATTAATCGGGGATAAAGTGAATTTCTATTGAACTGTAATTCTCTCCCTATCTGAAAGTTAGACAAAAAAAAAAAAAAAAAAATCATGAAAAGTAATATGACATTAATAGCCTGAATCACTCACTGGGAAAGGCTCTTTCCAGCTTGCTCCTACTATAGATGGTCTGATGATAGCTACATTGAGGTCTCCAGCCTCCTGCTGCACCATGTACTCAGCCAAGGCTTTGGTGTAGGTGTAGGTGTTGGGACGCTCCCCAATCAGCTTGGGAGTCAGAGCAGACACCAGCTCATCATCCATCCAGCTGGACAAAAAAAACAAAACAAAAAACAACAAGATTACACTTATATTTGTTACGTTTATTTAACCACCTACAGTGCCAAGACAGAGCAATGGAAATTTGTCGTCAATCTTGTGAAATAAACATAAACAAAAGAGTCTACAGCCACTCTAGCAGCTCTGTGAGGATGTACTAAGGCAAAGTGGAGATTTAAGCTAAATGTTCATCAGCATTTAGCTATCAATCAGCAAACTAACATACAACGACAACGCAAGTATGCTGATGTTGTGCAGGTATAATGTTCACAATCAAAGCTAATTGGCTATAAACACAGGAAGTACAGTTGTTGAGTAGAGATGTTGTAGAGATGTTGGCACTAGAGGAAAAGTCAATGCATCACCAAACTCAGTACAAAACAACTGACAGCGTTTCCAAAAGAGCAGCCATGTTCGGCCAGACTCAAAATGGGAAGCAGGGACCAATGACAGTTGTGGTTCGTTGCTCCTTTTATCTAAATTCATGTTGATGAGAATTATTAATTGTACCCTCTACTTGAATTGACACTTGAAAACATGAAACTATCCAAAGGCTTTACCCTTGGATCAAAATATCTTTAACTTTGCATGTTTAAAAAGTCTTGGTGTCAATACAGTAATCTTATTGTATTACAATGCGTTTGTGTTCAGTTCGTATGCCAGTTTGATAAGAATTCTCACCAACTCAAGCAACTGGAGAGAAAAGGTACATGTTTGTCTAGTACGAACCTACTTTCACTCCAATCTTGGATCAAATATTTAAAACAAAGGAAGGGTGTGTTTATCTGACAGGCTGGACAGAGTCAACTGAGCTTTCATAAACTTTCCAGAGAACAAGGAAATAGCAAAGATTAAATGAACGGAATTAATGGCAAACTGAGTTACCACTAAATAATGTGAAGCTTAGATGTGATTACTTATAGTTTGTGAATTTACAGGCAGATATAGTAAAATTGAACCGCCCGGAATGTAAATCTTGAAGAACACGTTTCAGCCCACAAAGTACTAGTTTTGCTTATTAACCAAGCAACCCTGCATCAGCTAGGTCTGTCCTTTCCTCTAAAAAGATCAAATTCGTTTAAATTCCAGTCAAACCCGATATGTTGTTTCTCTGCACACATCCATCAAAGTTCCCTCAAAAGCTTGGCGTTACCATACATACTATCCCTGAGAATCATCCCACTAATCTCTGCTCACTCTGCAGCCTTCTAATGCTTTACTAATCTAGCTCAGCAGCTGAGACTGGCAGCCTCTACAACATTAGTGCTACTAAGCAGCCATTTACTCTACAGCCAAGGCTAAGCTGGCATGCTCAGTGCTTTACGGACATTAATCTCGATAATACCTTTCTACTGGCTTTTTAGGCATATAGCAATCTGAAGAAATAAAGAATCCTTTTTAAAACCTCCACCATAATCCCATACCAATGTATGATAATAACAAGAGACCATCACCAATCTGTATTCATAGACCAGGCCATCCCAAATCAACCACCACCACAACCACTTTGTTGACTGTGAAGTAAGTGGAAACAGTGCAGTTAAACTTACTCCAGAGAATCAATGAGTCTGCGGTAGTCTATGGGGGGAGGGTACACGACTTCCTCAATGAGCTCTCGGTCACAGTTGGCGTAGGCTGTGGAGATATGAATAAAGATCTGCAGGTGCTTCATCCTGTGGGCCAGTGCCAGCATCTTCTGGGTGGCCAGGACATTCAGCTGCATTGCGTCTCTGAGAGGGGGAGAAGGAATAGACAATAAAATTTAACATGTATTTACTGGACGAAATTAACTTATCACATATGCTAAGTACCTGTGGACAGTGTGCAGGTTATTTTGCTTCTGTTACAGTATTTTTGAATTTGCAATTTGGGACTAAAGACAATGTTTTGGCATTTGACAGGTCAAAATATGTGAGATGAAAAAACAGATACCAATCGAATTTAAAAGCTGGGATATAGTTAGCTAGGCTTCTACCTGCACCTCTAGAGCTTACTAATTAACAAAATATATCTCATTTGTTATATTCAGTTTATTAATATATACAGCAGGGGTATTCAACTAAAATTTAAAGAGGTCCGGTTGGAGAAAATATCTTGAAGCAAAGATCCAGAAGATCATAATGTCTAACTATTTAATGTGATATATATTTAAGTAGCCTAGTAGTTGTATCAACATCTGCATGTATTCGATACCTGACTGTCAAATCAAATGAATTCAGGACAATTCCAAAACCTTTTGACAATATTTATTGTCAACTAACATAGAACTGAACAGATGTAAGACTGCTGTTGACTACTGTTTCCGCATTTACTAAATAAAAGAGGGCTGCATTTCAAAATAAGAGAAAATAAAAACAATGTGAAAATTGTGTATGCTCAAACATAGCGCTTAACTTTACAAAAATAAAATAAAGTGAGTAAAGGCTTGAATTTCCCCTTTTCTGTCTGTCCATTCCAGATTAAATGCTCTATTTTTGCTGTCCACTTTTTTTTATATGGAGAGCGTCATTTGTTCCTTATTTTTCTCAACTTTCTCCTTATCTCTCGTCTTTTTCCATAACTTTCTCCTGCTACTGTAAAGACTACAAAAGCTGGGCTGGGTTGAAATAGAAGCGACCCGTCAGGTTTTAAATCATAGCCTTGTGTTTTGGTTGTGGGCCCGGGTCCGTATGGGACAGCTTCTGGGTCCATACCAGGACCGCGGTCCGCCTGTTAGTGACCTCTGATATACAGGAACCAAAATGTAAATAGTAACACAGTGGAATCATTTCACGCTGAACAGCTCGGAGCAGTGACTGTTCACAGTCTTCTCGTCACAGTGAGGTTGCCAGAGTTGGTACTACCATGACGCCAGTATAGAGGCCCATACAAAAACCTGTTACAGACTGGATCTGGCAACCCAACAATGTGCTGCAAGGAAGGACTAGGTATTTGACAATTTCCAGAATAGTGAATTGCTGAGGGAGGTGTCTCAGGTGTCAAATTCAGCAAACAGTGGGCACAATCCGTCCACACTAACATGCTGTCTCCTGCCTGTTTATCATTTATTCGACTGAGTAAACACAACAGACTACGGATCATTACCAATCTCAAAATCAGAAAGATACATTGATAACCATGGTTAATGTCTATGTGCTACCAGAGAGATAAAGGCAGTAAAAGAACTGTAAATATTTCCAAAAAATTCATCAAGAAATTAAGACCAATAGAAATAAAGCAAATACAACCACACAACTCACTTGAGTGGCTCATTAAAGCGGATGGTGGCAGCACAGTGGAAAACGATGTTAATGTTTTCAGCCAGGATGCTCTGATCCTCTTTGCTCAGATCCAGTTCTGGCTGTGTCAGGTCACTGTTCACTGCTATGATCTTCTCTGCGAAGCCCGGCTGCTCATCTTGCAATCTTTCAAACAACTGATTGAGGAAATGAAGTCAAAACAATATCCAGGTTAGACATGAACTCAGACACATAGTAAACTGAAAGCATAGTTAGAAATTATGAAGTGAAAATAACTGGACCGTTATTCAGTGTGTAGTTGAATAAAAGCTTCTATTCCCTTGCTTACTGTTGGTTGTGTCACTGGTTGAGTGCCCTACTTTTCATCCATTCCTCCTGCAACAGACCCCAGCTCTCTATATTTCTCCTTCCTGATACCTCCTCATCTGATGATGTAAGCCTTGTCAACCTACAGTCTCTTTAAATCAGCAGCCTGTTGGGCCAGCGGAACAATCGGAAGTTTCAAATGTAAAGTCAACACTAACTGTTAAGTTGTGACCAGTTAAGTAAACTTCTACTTGCGTAACATCTTAACTGAGCAGAAAGGGGACGTTTCATTCAGTGCATCCTCAAGATAATACAGAACAGAGAGACACTACTAACTTCAGAGGGACATTAAGAACCATTTAAATAAAATACAATAATCTACACTTGAAAAAAAGAGTGTATCCATTGTGTTGTTTCACATGTGAACAAGCTTACATGTGACTCAACTTGTTTTTTTTTTTCTTGTCAAACATTGTCTCAATAATTCAATATTCATTCAATTGCTTGCGTTCTGGCGAGGATAGCTGTGTCACACATAAATACGGTCACAAATAATAAAAATAGTGTCTGAAAAATTCCATGTTGGCAAAAGGATTCCGCTGATGTCAACATCTGAACAGGTAGGGAGACTATGTCCATCTTAAGTGAATGCAGCATCAAATGACACTTGAGCCTTCGTCTAATGTTAGTAGCTGTACAGCACAACACTGAGTGTGCATGCCAGTGTCATCATAAATGTACAGGGATGCAGTCCGCCACAGGAAATGTGCTCAGGCTGAAAAGACTGAAGAAAAATGTCCTCTGGCTCTCTGACAACAAGGAGTGACACACACCTGCTCAGAGGAGGGGTCAGTTTTAAGGCATCTTAACTCCATGTTGGAACCAGCTTGTGTGGTGCACAACATGGAGCAAACTAAGTTTTAACAGAAACCCTGCACTCTACTCAGATGCACACATAGCTGGTACAACAGGCTTGTCACTCACACTCACCCATCACATCACATCAGCCCAATCTTTTAGCCCACTTCTCACCTTGCAGTTGATCATATCAGCGATGCGGGCCTGTGGGCTCTGACCAGCTTTTGACCTGACCATCACATAGACAGCTTTGACTCCAGGGCAGGACCTCAGCAGCTTCTCCAGCAGCACCTTTAATAATGAGCAAATACAGTTTCTAAAATCCTCTTTCCCTCTTTGGACAGTTAAGGCACTGCACACTCCTTATAGTTGTAATCTCCTCCTTTTGTCCATTGCAGAAGTGTAAACTAATGTGTTGTATCAAGAATGCCGGTTCCTCCACTACATGAACAGACACACTGAACTACAAGAAAATCAAACAATGGCTGCTCTGTTTGGTAGCGGATGGCAGTAAAAGGACAGCCATGTGAACCCTTGCTTCGTCAAATCATTTTCAGCGAAAAAATGAATTCTTGTATCTGCTGATAAACTAAGGGTGTTCTTTGTGAACACAAACACAGCATGAGCCCTGCTAACCCTCAAGTTAGCACAAACATGTGAACTCTAATCGTTAAAGACAGGAAGAAGTACAGTTCATTATTCATTTGTCTGCATCTCATTCACACTGCTTGCCTATTAAGCTACTACTGTACCTTGCCCATGAAGCCTGTTGCTCCAGTGATCAGCACATGTTTCCCTGCATAATATTCTGGGATGTTCACCATGATGTCTGCTGTCCTGTTCGATACACTCCTCAACACCAGTCCACCTGCACAGACGGGACAGAAATGAAAAAGACAAAAGTTGGAATTACAATTGTGTGACCAACTTCCCGCCTAAAGTTGATGTGAGGTGTTCCCCATGTTGAGACTGAAGATGTGAATCTAAAATGAATGTGAGCAAAATAAAGAGCGATTGCAAAAAGGAAGTCAACATTGTAGCTCAGAGGGAAGTTAAGTCTTGCCTTGGACACATCAGCATTTGAGGAAATGCTCAAAGTTGTCTGCATCACGTGAGGCAAGTGCTGCAAAGTTTTTTTTTGTTTGTTTTTTTACCAGATCCATTGATCAGCTACACTTAGGCAGCACAGAACAGAGAGGCAAATGACAAATTATTCTATCAGATAAAATAAGATAAAGCTAGTAGTCATTTATCTTTATGAAAGGCACTGAAAACATTTTCTCAATCTGTTTCTTTCTGTGTGATGGAGTCCTCCATGGTCAGTTTTCAGACCTTTGCATAGTTTCTTTTTCTTTTTTTAAAATTATATTTTTTCATTTGAGAAACTGAAACCAATAAATAATTTTCTGTTTAACGAGTAATCAATTAATTGACTAATGTGTCTAATCACAAATCTGTGACAAACATCGCAGCAGGCAAAACACAAAGTTGATTCAGTTGTGATGTGTTGACTCAATGCAGCACAGTATGTGGCCTTATCAGTCGGATCGTGTTAGTTCTTCAGTAGAATGACACCGCAGGGCCGATAACAGGCCATTCAAGAGATAACTCACCTAATCATTTACCTCGGGCTTTTTCCTTGTATCACTTATCATGTAACCAGGGCTGCCAACTTTTGACTTTCAGCTTTGAGTGAGTTTTTTTCATGGGAGGGTGGGGTGGGAGCTGATTGCTTGCCAAGAATGTTAACCCTGAGTAACACCCAACAACTTAAAAAAAAAAAAAGAATTAGACACATGACCATGACATGCTGGTCAAAGTTAACACCCCTCATACACTCACGAAAAAGACAACACGTACAAGCATGTTACATTTGTGTGGGATTCCCCGCTCAGAGATAAGTTGTTCAGTGATGGAGGTGCTTAACTGCTTACTAAAACATTGTTAACAAATGTAACTGCAAATGCACAAAGGTTCCAACACCAAAGATGCTCTATAACAGAAGATGATGCATTAGGAGGAAATAGTATACGCTTCCTGTCTCATAATTCGGCATAATCAGAAGTGTTGGGAGTGTTGTGAGCATTGTGTGGATGGATGAAAGCAGATTGGGTTGTAAACAAATCAAAACAACATTCGACACAGCTCAAATTTAATGTTCCACCTTGTTTTGCTGATCATTTTTATCTGATAGCCTAATACTGTTACAGAGCAACTTTGGAAGAAATGGCTGGGCTAGATCTCACAGGACTGGTACTGACAGAGTAAGGTCTAAAACAAAGCACATTTTTTTGTCTGAAAATGCAGTTTTAGTGTCAGAAAGTGGGTAAAATATTTACTTCAGTGACTACGGGGTGAAACGGATGCTCATAATCTGTGTTCACGTTCACTTTTCCCATTGAAGCGAATAAGATAAGAGATAAGATAAGATAAACCTTTATTCGTCCCACAGCAGAGAAATTCATAATAGACTCAGGACCTGCCGGTAGACTCCTACAGGGGCAGGGTAGTGGTAAAACCAGCATGACACAGACACAGGAAATGACTTTTAGTGCACCGTCTCTTGTAGCCCGTCTGAACTTGGAAAGCAAAGACAAAAAGTCATCGTGGGAAAAGGCAGGTGTGGTATGAGAGTGCAAGATCTGTTCTGTTCATCTCAGCTCATTATACAAATGTTGGCAGGCCTGCATGTGACTGAATGTGACTTATCCAAACAATATGAAACCAGAATGTGCTATTCAAGGCAATACCAACAGCATATTGCTACAACTTAATACTGAACCTTTTAACACTGCCACGACAGTAAACAGAAACATTTTACTCCTCACTGAAAGAAATCATGAATGTCAACCAAAGCATTATATAAACTTTACGAATAACTCTCATTCTGACTTGTAGGAACAAACTGCAGTAATCAGAAATGATAAAACCTGCCACAACATGGCTGATGAAATCAAACATTATCTATTCACAATCCTTTCATCTGCTGAACGACAACAAGCAAAAAAAAAAATGTTATGAAGTAGAACGTAATGAATCTAACTTCTGCTCATGAATCACGAATAACAGGACAGTGTGATGCTGCAGCAGAAACACTCAGAAATTATTATTTATGATCATTAATCATTTTGTTCTGTACAAGCAACTCTTGAATCATTTCTCTGCATGACAGACACTTGTTCTTGTGAGATAGTCTTGTCAATAGTTAACAGGATTTACAGTGTAAATCTGATCTTAAAAAGATAAAGTTAAAGCCATGTGTGATATTCATTTTGAAACCATGACAATAATCCAAACTGCCTGCAGACTTAACAGCCAACCAGTGTTAAATGGTGACTCTTGTTATACTTGATACGTTAGTAGCATCACTGTTCATGCCATTACAGTTAAACCAGTTATTCAGCTTTGCATGCAGTCAGACTTGTACACCACATTACTGATGTGCAGTTTCACTGGGTTTCTGTTCAAAGACCGGAGGTTGGAAGTCAGGAGTTAAGTTTATCTCTATAAGACAATTCTCAGTTCTCATTTCTGACCAGTTTGTCAGCTTGTGTGAAGAGCTTGGCTAACAGGATGTTGAAAGGAAACTATGCCTCACTATGACCAGTCTGAACACAAAAAAAAGTACTGTCAGCCATGGCTTCATGCAGAGCTTTTGTCCTACACAGCAATAGATTAAAAACCCAAATAACACTAACTGTATCAATTCTGAGTGAAAGGGAGGGCGCTACATTGCATTACTATGCACTATGCTGTGAATACCTGCCGACTCTGGCCGCTGCTGCAGATGTACTGTTTGCTGCAACACATCCTGTGCCAAGTGGCCAGCTCAAGCTGTATGTCTGTCAGCTTGGTGACAAAGCGAGTACCACCAAGCTGCACACTGACTGAAGGCAGCTTGTGATTGTGGACAGTACAGTAAAGTAATAAAAGACACAAGAGAAATCTACCCTAGTTGCAACATTTAAAACGTGTTAAAATGGGAGCAATTTTGTGACAATATGACTACAGAATGACAAAATGCACACTCAGTCAATGAAAATTTGCGTATAATCCAACATAAAATAAGATCTGCATTAGCTTTACTCATCTGAAAACATGCCCCAGCTCAGTCAAGTAATATATAAAGATGAAAAGAAAAAAAATTTAACTCCTCCCACAGATTCTACCCCCTACACTCAAAAGGTCTGGAGCAGAAAATTGTCCCCACCGAATGCTGCCAACTCCAGGCTTCAAGGTAAGATAAGATAAACCTTTATTCTTCCCACAGTGGGGAAATTCATAAGGGTGCTGTGCACAGGAACAAACACAGGAATAAGTATGACTATTAAAAAAAAAAACATTTGGGACTCATCAGACCCCTGAACCTTCTTTCTCTCACTTCTGGCAAACACCAGACTAAGTGCTGTGTGTGGGTCATTCAGCGATGCGACGACGACAGTGTCCAACAATGCTGCCTCAGCTTGCAGTCTGCAATGTATTCTGTCACCATTCTTCCACTACACACACTCAGCTATTCCTGCTTTGATTCATTTGGGCCAGCTGAGAGTGAAAGTTTAGGATATATTCTTGAAAACTTTGCAAGAGATACAAAACTGAGTGTAGGCATTGCTGTGTATATTGTGATAATTTGAATGATTTTTACATGCATTTATTTGGTCATTTATCTACATTAATGGTCTATACTCTTGCAGTGCACCATATGCTTCGATGAAAAATGAAGGAAATATGTGAAACATAACTGTCTACAATAAAGCAGTCACCAGGTTTGAGTTTGACCAGTACTACTAACTCAACCAACTAGTATGGCCAATCACGAAGTACCAACTCAAGAGCAGGGACCTATGGGGGGGTAGGAACCGAGGTCCAGGAGACATACTCCTATAGTATAAGGAACTCTTCAAGATCTAAGTTCCTCCTCACTTCATCTAAAATGGTTACTGTGTTATCATTTAATATCAACAACACAGATTGAATGTTGTTAGGCCACAACTTATGCATTATACCTGCCAGAGAAAGTGCGTAAAGTCAGGGTGTGGTCCTGCAACTTGCGTATGCAGTTTGATCTACTTCTGTCTGACTACAAACTTGGTGGGATTGTACGTCTTGAGGGACACTCGTCTACCTCTCCATGTATATACACTCAACAAAATGTCCAACATTCTTGACAACAGAAAGTTCACAAATGCTAAAAACCAGTCTTAAGTGACAAGGCTGCAGATCAGACCAATAGAGCTGAGGTGTGACAACGTCTTTGGCCAGGATCAAGAATTACTGCAAGCCATTGAGATAATGCTGCATTCATTGGCAGGAGTGTACCTAAGCATCATGTTTCCTCCAGCTTCCTTGTCTGCAAACACAGTGTGTCCACAATTGACTAAACAAACAAGATGTGGTCATGACCCAATGAGAGAGGGAAACTTCATGATCACGTCCTAAAGATGTCCTGGAAAAGAAATCTTGATACACTGTGCTGGTGTCCTGTTTAAGTCACTGCATTTGTGTGCATTAGAGGGAACAATGCAGAAGTGGGACACAAGACAACAGCTAAAAGCAGCATTCGCTCTGCAGTATTCCCTGAACAGAGAACCCTGCACACTCCTATATGGATGCCCTTGAAAGGTGGAAAAAGGGAGACTGAAAAACTAAAATCTTGTTCTGTTTGTATGCTAACAAAACTCAGAGCTGCTGTGGCCTTTGATCAAGTGTCTGTTAAAGAGCTACTGTAGCTTACAGTCAGACAGGCAGCAAGTTGATCCCTGATGCCACGTCTTCACTCTGAATAATTGATCAGATGCATTAGAATGCTTAGACTGGGCACCTGAGGTTAAACAGTTTACAGACAGGTGAAACTTTAAGGTTAGCAGACTAACCCCACTTCTAAGCAAAGGAAAACCTTTAGAGGTTTCCAGTAGAGGTGGGCGGATCGATCCAAATATCGATATGTTTGGGGGAAATTTTTTTACTTACTGCTCTATTACTTCTGTTATTGATAAAGTATTTTGTAGTCGCCTTTAAACTTTGCCCAAATTCTGTCCTTGGTTTTAACAAAATAATCCCAAGGAAAAACCACAAAAACACCTAGAGATCAGCAGTGTGATGGTACATAAACCTTAAATATTAAAAGTATCGGTATCGGCGATACTGGTCCTGTATTTACTTGGTATCGGATCGATACCAAATCTTGCAGTATCGCACACCTCTAGTTTCCAGACCTCAGTTCCATCTTTATCTCATACAAGAGCTAGTTTTTATCTCTTCTGCTTACTCTATTCTTTGTCAACAGCCATCCAACTTCTACAGGAAAGATTAGCCCAGTAGATGAAATGTGTTGATGGATGTGCAACAATCTCAGACCATGGTGCTGAACGAATGGTCCAGCTACACTGAGAGCAAGGGACGTCTGTCCACAACAAGCTGGTTATTCCAGTGAGACATGCCAACTTCCTTCTCATAGTGATGTCACAACGCACCATCTTTGCACGTGGCTTGTGTGGACTTGCATTAGCCTACAGGTCAAATCACCCACTGGAGTTAGACAAGACATGAGGAATGTCATGAGACCACAGATAGTTAGAAAGTCATTTAAGAATGTGTGCCTCTCGGACTCAAACTAGCCAGACTTAAGGACACACAGACACACGGGTTTTGTCAATGTACGTGGAAGACACCTGGATGAGTGTGTGTGTGTGTGTGTGTGTGTGTGTGTGTGTGTGTGTGTGTGTGGTGTGTGTGTGTGTATGTTCGTTTTTACATCCCAGTGGGGACTTTAACCTGACTATATATCAACCCATGGTGACATCCTGTGACAGTGGGGACAAAATTGACTTAAAGGTTATGACTTGGTTTTGGTTACAATTAGATTAAGGTTAAAATAAGGGGCTAGGGAATGCATTATGTCAATGGATTGTTCCCATGGGGATAGTGAAACAAGTCTATGTGTGTGTGAAACATTTGTGCACTGATGATTTAACAATTCTGTGAAACCAGAAACAGCCTCAAAAAGTCTGTTTTAAGCCCGCAATACTTCAGAAATAACTTTTAAAATGTTGAATGCCAAACTTTCATACATACTTAATTTAGCATCTTAAACCTGATTAGGGCACCATTTCCTCATCAACCCCCAAACTGCCTGCACACCCCCGAGTTAGACACATCAGGCATGTTAACAGTGATGGTCTGATGATGATGCGTTTGATTCCATAATCAAACGCATCATCATCTCTTACAACAGACAACATAGGAGAGGAGGCAAACAAAACACACACTGAATCCAAACTCCAGCAGGCAGACTGGAGGCAGCGGATCCCGTGATCCTGGTCACACACAGCTGCCTCACATCATTACCAGCAACCACTCACCGTCCATTTGCACAGTGGCTTCACACCAGCCTTCAATGTGATTACTGCCAAAGCCTGGGAGTAAATGAAAAGTGACAGCTGAGTCCGGCCTTGAATTAAAAGTGGCTGGTGTGCTGCTGAGGCGGTTCATCATTAATGCGTGAAACAAACTGTGCTGTGGAGAATAATGTGAGAACTGAGATGAACACAGGAGCTCCATGTTGGCGGGGGGGGGGGGGGCTGCTGCATCTCTTCCGATACGGTGCCACACGTTGTGCCACCTGTCACACCAGCAGCTGGCCGTGAACGCCACACTTTACTGAGTCCACACACAGCACACACATTAAAGTGAGGGGTGTACGTACCCGAAATGTCGACGCGTCCCGGGCTCCTGAACTCGGTCGTGTGTCGCTGCGAGCTTCAGAGTGGAGACTCAGCAGGAAGCCAGCGCGCAGGGCGGATAAATGAGCCGCCGTGACGTCAGCGGGTCGGCGTCTATGGTCGGCGTGCTCCGGCGCAGATAGACTGAAAACGGAGGTCTCACTCCTCGCTGTTTCACTTCGTCTTCACCAAATCTGCTTCGGGTTCGGCTCAACCGCGCCCTCTGCTGGTCCACAGGTGATGTTAGGTGGCGTATCAAAAGTCCCATTCAATCAGGTGACGACGTATACTGAGTGAACGTACCTACTCTAGTGAATAACTTGGTTTAAAGCTGACACAAGAAATACATTCTTCTCCTTACAAATATAAAGTTGAATTTATATAGTGTTGGACATCCTCCTCACTCAATTCAACTTAATGGGTTTACTGGTACATTAAGCAGTAACTTGAGGTGGCTAAAGTTTTAGCTGATGCTAGCAAACGGTAGCTCAATGTAACTAACTGACAGTTACACTATGTTTCTGTTTTCCTCCTGCAATTATCATGATCACTGTTCAGCAAAAGCTTCACATTGAAATTAGGTTAATTCATATTTATGGTTGAATTAACCACATGTACTTGACCCATCTTCACTATTTAGCAGTAGACCACCATCTGTGAGAGCAGTCAGAGCCAGATGAACCTGTTCAGGGGCCCCAGGGCAAACATTTGCTGATGAGTCCCTATTGACTTCTTTAGCTCTGTACAGAGACCCAAATACAAAACCAGATCTTTTATGCTGAAATAATACAAAGTGCCTGGAGGTTAAACTAACATCTTAAAACTAGATTTTGAGACAGGGCCTCTCTAAAAGACAAAATTTAATAATGATGATGGACCCACCTTAGTTGATGGATGTAAATTCCCCTCCACATTTGCCATTTATATACACATGTATATATATACATATCTACTGAACCTGGGACATTTGAGACCCTAGTGCACTTACTTACTATGCAGGGTTGGAAATCCAGCCTTCAGGGAAGGGACATTTGTATATCCAATAATACCTCATATACCAAACTGTATAGTATGTGCTTTCATGTAGGAGAAACCAACACATTCAGAGGAAACCCACCTAAGCATGATGGATGTTCACACAATAAGGCCCACATAGGATTTTAAATCAGGACCTTTTAACCACTTATCCGCCACATAGCCAACAGAAACAAAGTTCACAAAAGACTTTGGATGAATTTAATTATTTTTATTATTTAAAAGCTCTGGGTGGTGTCCCACTGTAGAAAAGGTGGATGAGACACATTGGTAGCTATAGTACTACCTAAACTGACAGAAATAGCATTGTTTGTTAGGAACAAAGGTTAAACAAGGTCAACATTTAACAACTATAAACCAAATCGACAGAATCATAACATAATCAAGAGACTGCCTTGTTTGCAGTAGGAAACAACATTTAAAACCACTTTAAAGGTTCAGTCCACAGGTGATCGTATGCTAGAGGAGGGTGTGAACGCTTTTAGCGGAAGTGCAGCATCTTCAAGATCTTTGGTTTCCCACAGGAAATGTTGTTTAAGATATTTGCATAAGACATTAATGATTGCATGATGACTGTCCTTTAGCTAGCTCAAACACTGAAGATGAATCTTAATATGCACGTCAAGGACCTTTCATTTCCTACAGTTGTACTATTTGTGTGTGTGTGTGTGTGTGAGAGAGAGAGAGAGAGAGAGAAAGAGAGATAGATCTGTATCAGTCTGTATGATCATGTGGCTATCAGCCCCTTCCTGAATATTACCCTCATGCATCTCAGTGACTTTATGTGTGAGAATATTTGTGTGTTATTCTCCAGTAACACTTTCTGGTATACAGAAACGAGACCGAATGTCACCCCCTAGTGGCCAAAGCTGTGCTTTGCCAAATTCTCACCCACTCAGCAAAAACGAGATGAATCTGTGAATCCAGAAACACAAGAAAAGTGCTCTTTTTGGGGTTCAGGGAAAACAGTTTTTTCTTCTTCTTTATTTGCTTCATCATGGTATATAACACATATTGGTATTAAGGCATAAATAATACAATGCAAGGCCAAAAGCAACATCCTATTCTTTTAAAAACTGTGGATTGGTGCTGTTCTATGGTGAATGCTCGTTCAGGATGTTTGTATAGGTTCTGGACAGGGTTACGTATAACTTCCTCGTGCTCTTTTCGTCTCTAGTACTATTCTCCACAAACAGCTCCACGTCTGTGAGAGAGAAAAGAAGGAATTTAGAACAACATTTGCAGTAAAGGCTTTGCTTCCCTCTATTCTGTCCCCCCATACCTAACATTAGTTTGTTGTTATCCCAAGCTAATGTAGTTTGATGATGCAATGTTGATGCAATTTTACAACAATAAGATTTGACTTCAATCAATTTTAGCTGTTACACATCGTAATTTCTGGGGAGTTTTAAATGTAAATGTACATTGTGTTTGCTCTCACCCATGAGGTTGGCACTGGAGGTCGTCTGCACAGGGGCAGTGGTCGCGGGGGCCCTCCTGGTCCCAAGCCAGCATGTCCATCAGCAGGTTGGGGTGACTCCAACAGGATTGCCCCTTCTCTGGTTTGGGATTACACACTGGAAACAACAACTCTGGAGGAAGCAGAAGAGAGAAGAGTAAGTTAAAAAATGTTTAGCCCCAGTGGTCATTTTATCACTGCTAATATTAACTGTCCAGTTGTTCTAGTCACACACAAACCAAAAACATGAAACCCCTCTCAGATGCTCAGGTCCATCTTTCCATGGACGTCTCTATGTCTCTGAAGATTTTGTGTTTGCTGACCTCCAGCGTTTTAACGTCTCACAATGCTGCAGTGATGTACAGGTGAACTCCAGGTCACCATGACATCACTGCTGGGTGTGGTTACAGATGCAACAAAGCCCACCTCTTACACATACTCACCAGTGATGCAGGGCGTGATCAGAGGTGAAATTAGAATTTAATTAAGAGCATAACAAGGGTTGTTTAAACTCATTGTGTAACATTACAGCATCTATGAATGTATGATACAATATATATATATAGATATAATATAGTTTACATAATGAAATCCCAGTTAACTCTAGTGACAGTTACTGATTCAGAAAGTTTTAATTTTATGTTCTGAGGTTGAGATATCTGCCTCTGAGACTGTCCCCACCTCAGTATAATGGAGGTGATTGGATATTGGGTTACACTGCCCACAGCATGGAAAATTCAGTGTTAAAACATCCAGCAGTAAGTCCAGTGCAGCTCCAGTGTCTTTCCAGTGTCCCTGTTACTCTGAATAATCCACAGAGCGCCCTGTTGAGAAACTTTTCATGAGGACTATTTCCTCCGAAGAAATACTGGCTGTGAAAAGACACACTGTTTTTATATTTTCAAAATGGATTTTATTAAAGTGCCACAAACAGCATTTCATTCAGCTCCATTGTATTGGGATAGCATCAGAAACCTCAAAGGCAGACACCTAAAAACCTGGGTAAATCAAACCTTCCTCAAGGCTAAATATCTGCTGTGGTCAGTAAGAAAATATGTGCTCTTGTGATTTAAGTGGGTCATTTCAAATTCCAAAATTCCCTTCAAAATAACATATAATAAGTACAAGCAACATCAAAAGTACAAACAGAACAGATGTATAATAAAGTCTATTATAATGGATGTAATAGATAAACATGAGAAAAAGTTAGATTAGAGACATATGAGCTGAGCTGATTTAAACTGAGCTCATCGGCACTGACTTAAAAAAACATATTGTATGCATTTCATGCATTTTATGCTGTCTGTCAGGTCTGTCTCTCTTGTTTTGTGCCATTTCAGCATTCAGTCAGTGTTTGAGGGCGTCACTGTTAAAGCTCACCTCGTTGAAAGGCGCAGCAGAGGTCTGGTCTGCAGTCACTCTGGCCCTGACAGATGGTTCCCTCTGTTCCTTTGGTGGCATTGACTGTACACTGGCCCCACACACACATCTGGTCTGAGCAACACTCCTCATCTTTAGTGCAGGGCTAAGTGGCACACACATTCAGATATGGAGGAGATATGTAAAGTGCACATGGTCTGTGGTGACACTCATGATTAATGTATTTTTTTCCCATCATCCTTTCTCTTACAGGTTTTCTTTAAATGGTACTACGTGAGACGTTTTTACACGGAGACATCATTGAACTTTAATTTGTTAAAGCTGCTCTACTATGCAGGATCAACACTTTGCGAACACCATTGTTATTATGTTCTATCTGTTGGGACACTTTATGTTTATATGACTTTTGCATGATGGAGCAGTCGATCACATACATACAAACTCTGCTGCCAGGTTGCTTTACAGAACAAAGTGACTTTGTTTTATGGCACAGAGCAGAAAAGGGTTTGCTTTTTCCACAAGTGAACCATGATAAAATCTCTTGTGACCAGATGCAAATGATTTATCAGAAATGTGACAGAAAGAGTTGATGCTAACAAAAAACATGTAGCTCTTTATCGGCTAAACACTTGACTGTTGTCACTAGCTGGATGCTAACATTGTTTAGTTGTGACACGTAGTTTAATGTACAGTCAGTTTGTCAGAGCTGTTAGTGTAGCTGGAAACAAAGTTTGAGAGAAGTGAGACTGGACCAAACAACGAACCTGCCCAGAAAGCAATGACCTAAAAGCCTCTGTAGAGGGGAGCTGCAAAGTCAGGTGATAATTCTCTTGTGGACTTGTCACTACGAACGCCACCTTTCACATCATCAGTATCTGTTTGACTCATTGCTGCAGTATAAATATTGATCAGTGTCGCTTTAACTTAACAGGTCATCGAAAAGAAAACACAAACTGCATCCCCACCATGTCTGTTGGTATGCAGGGGAGGCACTTGGAGTTCTCAATCTCATACAGGCAGTATTTCAGGTCACCACAGTCCTCGTCCACCATGCATTCCTACATTGAGATAAAAAGAGTTAAAAAGAATATATATATATATATAGGTTGTTGACAAATCATTTCTTGGACAAAAGTAAAGTGAGACTGTTCTCTATTACAGCTGCTAAGAGTAGAGAAATGACCCCTTCCTGTGTGACTCCCAGTCTGACTGTATGACACTTTAAATCATATGTGTCTGGTCAGTTATATGCAGCAACACCAAAAACATCATGCAGCTAAACGAGTAACAACATGTAGAGACACTGCAGATTGCTTTTTTTTTTAAAAAAGAATTTCAGGATGAAATTTAGGGCGTAGTATGAATCTGAGTACTGTAGCAAGGCTTTTCTTGTGAAATTCTGGAATGTTGATCAGATATTTGAGCTTTAGTTTGACTCTTTTCCAGCGTTCAGAGGAAACAGTGTCTGCCAAAAACAGCCCCGGCCTGCTGTGAACTCACCATTTTGCTGGTGTTTATGGTCTTTATCTTGTGTGTGCTGCCTCTGGGAAATCAACATAGAAAAAGAGCCAAGTCCCTCCAGCAGCATGCGTTATTGAGGCAGACTGGGCTGTGTCAAAGTTAGAACCAGGATCCAGAGAGTGACAGCTGTTATAAACAGAGTTACTCATAATAAAAGACATGCAAGCGTCTGCCCCATCTCTGCCACCAAGTGCAATATTAATCCTCTGGTGAATCTGTATTTAAAATATGTGCATGCTCACTGTGTAACTATGTGTCTCTGATGTTAAACCTTTCCTTTTAACTCACTTCCACTTCACACAGCTTCCCCTCCCATCAACACACTGTCCTCTTCCGAAGACATTCAGTTTCATCTCATTGAAAATGTAAAGGAAAAGATGCAGAAAAAAGAACGTCAACTGATCTTTCCTCTGTGCTGTTCTCAGTATGTTCCCGCTGTACCATTTGACATGAGATATTATTGTGGCAGAGACACAGTGGAAACTACAAATATGGAGCCCACTACCCACAATGACCTGCAATTATCTTAATAAATGCCAGATGTGTACACCTGTTAATAGTCTCCTAGGCCCAGTAGCAACTTATACCTCTGCCTGTAAAGTTGATAATTGATCTCTGAAACTCTCTCACTATACTGGAAACTTATTTACAAGCACAGCTTTAGTCGTCATAATGTTCCTGTTGGGAACATCGAATGCATTGTAATGAAATGAAGGTTGACTGTTGACCATGTTGTAAACAATCTGATTCTGCAGGCAAAATATTATTTATGCTAATAATTTAGGCTTTTTGCTTCTATCAGTATTTGTGACAATCATGTTCTCAGTTGTATTGTAACAACTGTAACATTTTTGACATGATTCATGTCAGATTCAAAATTATTAGAAATTCATGGTTCTGTCATATTAAATGGCAATGACAGATCACCTAATTTAATCAGGAACTGAGCTGAGCTGAACTGGTAATTATGAGACCCTGAGTCACAATTATGATATGTGTCATTTGAGAATGTAATGTATGACATGGTAAGTGAAATCACAGATATTTGCCACAGATTTGCACAAAGATTGCACCATTTGGTGACATGATAGTGAAAGATTTCTACAGTAAGCTGAAATATTTCGTTCAGCTTTTAGAGTTTAGACATCTGTATAAAGCTGTAACAGCTTTAGGTCACAGTTAGAAAGTAGGAAAATGTGTTAAATTATAATCATGCAAACCCTCCAGACACAAATCCCCCATTAAAACAACAGTATTAACTGAATAACATCTCAACTACGTAGACATCTTTTCATCTGAACATCATGAAAAAAATGTTTACTGAGAAACTGATGAGTCAACCAACTGCACTGTGACTTCCTTCAGTGATTTTCAACTGTGTCTCCATGTGACCAGTGACATTTCTATACAGTTAGTCATTAGAGAAGAGCAGACGTTACCCTGCCTCTCCTGCAGGCTCCTGTGCTTCCCTGGCAGTTTTTTTTTTCAGCAGCAAGCTCCATTAACATGACCACTTTTTGTACAGCTGCCAGGAAAGTAAAAGATCAAAACCACCATTGTAAAGTAAAATGGCAAAACAGGCAGCAAGCAGCAATAAAGACCTAAATTCAAGCTGGCTGCTGTTGGTTAAAACTATGAAAATATGCTCCGTCTGTTTGCTGCATGAGCTCATTCGTTATAAAACAAGTTGAGACAAAGTAGCCATAGTTTTTAAAAAGTTCCACTTCTCTGTCTCTTCTTACAGACACTATTTACAAAACTGTGAGAAATGGTAATGTGGAAACATTACATTTAAAATAAGAGCTCTTCACAAGTTGACACATTTTTGCTAAAATATCATAAAGACTTCAGCCTTTATCTGTGTTTCCAAAAGGCTGCCTTTACAGTTTACATCATCATTTCCAGAGAAGAAACATTTGGTCTGAAACTGGGGCAGACAGATTTGGTCTTTCTGTCTGAAAAGCAAACACATGTTTCCAGGATTCTGAGTCAACAAGTTATCAGCTGGAGGAGCAGCTCCCAAACTGTTACATGCTCAGTCAAAAAGTCCACTCTCATGAGAACTACATCTCCATAGGATTGTTTTAGTGCATGTCTTCCGAACCCCGTCACGATGGAAACCAAATGACCAGGAAACACAGGAAGGAATTCTTTGAATCCTCTAATAATTCACAAAGACCACACAGACATAGGCAAAAGACTCACGTGATTCACACTGTTCCACTGGCCGGAGATCTCCATGTGGATGTGTGAAAGATGGATCTCTCCTGTTTTGTTACTAGTTTCCTATAAATGGCAAAAAGAGTGACATAGTGTGACAAAAGCATTCATACTGGCACTTTTTTTTATTGTATTCATGTGAAAGGAAAATGGGTGGAAAATCTTTATCCCAATAATCACTTCAACAACAATCACAGTCTTTGTGTTCCTCAACTCTCCATCCTGCTTCTAAACCCACTCAGAAACTGTAAAGGACGTGAACAAAGTTGGTTTTCTTCATTTTGGATGAAAGGGTTAATCCCTACCTTGTCAGCTCTGTCTAGGATCTGCAGGGATCTGTCTCCAGCCTTTATCATCTTCGTCGTCTTGTTGTGGTAGTTAGGAGGCAGATCCAGGGACGTCAAAGAGGATTTAGCACTCTCAGTAGTTATCTGTTGGATTGGATGTCAGGAAACATTCATAATCATAAATGGTCTTCCCATCATGAACAGATGTGTTACAGGGGCCGGGGGAGTGTGAATCCTCAAGGTGGCTGGAAGTGAAAATAGCCTGTTGATATACAGCTTCATGTTAATATTCACTGCTGGGATGATGTGAAGGGAAAACTTCACTGTAGTTCACAAATGATCAAACACAGACTCCTGAAACACCAGCAGACTTATTAGACCTGTTGAAATCCAATCCCAGAACTCTCTGATCACTCACTGCGTAAAGTTACATATATGGGTTTATAGTTATTCTGTAATACCTTTACTTTTATTTAATTGAATGGACAACATTTAGGGCAACCACAACCATGATGAGGACTATTAATAGTACTCAGACATGGAAACTATGTGTAACACATCCCTGGAAGTCCAGATGAAGCTGACCACCACCATCACTTCCTAGAGATCAGAAGGAGGCCTATAGACAGATGGTCGGTTACTCTGAGATGCACACCTCTGTCCCTGTCTGAATGAATAAGACATGACGCAGACCTGCTCCACAGCCTCCTCCAGTATGTGCTGGGTGTCCTCCATCAGCTCCTCCACCTCTCGGAACATGTCGTTCAGACTGACCGCCGTCCCGCTCCGCGTCGCGCCGCCGCTGCCGGTCGCCCACAACGAGCACAGACTCAGAGACACGGACAGCAGCGTGAGAGCGCACATATTCCCGTGTCTTCCTGCTCCCGGTGGCCGCCTGTGCCGGTGTGAGCAGCGGCGGAGCGCGGTGACGCAGCCGGGGCGCACAGCGGCGGCGCACAGCTGAGCACAGCTGGATCCGCTTAATGTGGAAAGTCTGAGGAGCCGCTGCGGTCACAGCCTGATCCGGAGCTCATCCGGTTTAATGGCGGAGACAAGGTTCAAATTACATTTCATGAAGTACGTGTTTAAATCAAATGGCTGCTTGTATTAAAACAACAACAGAAGGTGCTAAATTCAGTCATCATACACAGAGGAGTTGACCTGAGACACACGACTTTAAAGCAGAACTGTTTATTTATTTATTTTATTAAATTTTACGGTAGCCTGTAGAAAGTATGCAGTCCTGAATACAGTAAGCTGCAATTCTGTGCACTCCTAAGCTGTATTTAAGACACTGATTGATCAAATACATCTGTATGTACTCATTACTTGCATAGGGAAGACTTAATGTGGACCACAAAACACTGCAATTCCTGCCTGCTACAGCAGTTTTCAAATTGTGAAGACTTAGATCTGAATAACAGCAGATTTATCAATCCAGTCCAACATTTCTGTCCCACTTATATTTCGCAGTTAGACCCAGGAGCAAGACACAGATCAGGGTTGAGGGGAAAGGGGATTTATTAAACAAAGTCTCCAGATTAAAAACTGGTCTTTCAGAGGATGGAGGCTGGTTGGTGGGTGGGTGGTGCTGAGGCAGGATGGCAGGAGACATGCAGGTGGAGCAGGCAGGGATGAACACTGGAACACAGGGGTTCTTAAACACTGGAAATACAAAGTACTAGAAGACAAGGGCAATTTTGTATTGGGTTTTTCATTCTTATATCAACAGAAGAGAAACAAAGGAAGTGCTGCCATGAGAAGAACAGGACGTGCCCGCAAATGCCACCACCTTCCTTCTCGATGCTTTAACCAACGAGGACCCTGACCTGAAGTCCTATCATCAAAATGAAGGCAAACTGCACTGCACTGTATGCAACGTACAGGGCAGTGTTAATTTTGTCAACGAAAACTTAAACAAAAACTTTTCGTTGACGACCCTTTATTCCGTGACTAATTTGTGACGAGAACGTAAATTTAATAAGTATGGGCAAAAAAAACTAAAACCAAATCTCTGTTCATTGTGAACTGACGAGTAAAAACGTGACGAAAAAGCTGACACTGGCCAGCCGGACAATCTGGGTTACAACCATCCTCAGTGCCTTGATTGTTTTCCCTTTTGTCCAATTGGTCTTTTTCAGTCACGTGTTCTGTCCAGCAGACACGCCCACTATGCGCCATTTTGGGTGTACCGCGGATGGAAACAACACAGATCATGACATAGACCCGTTGTCATGAATTAAAAGAAACGTTAAGTTACTTTTTTCATTCATGTTTCGTCTCATGTTGTCTCGTCACCTCGTGTTTTATTTTGGTAACCGTCTCCCTTCTCGTTTCAGGTAGCTTGCCCTTCCTTCTGTGTTTCCCGCCGGTGTGATTGTCTGCCCCGTCCTGATTGTCTCCACCTGATCCCCTTACCCCGTGTATTTAATGTCCGGGTCTTCCCCTGTCCTGTGCCAGTTTGTCGTGTCTGTCGTGTCCGTGAACTAGTGCCTCATGATCCATGTGTTTGTTGCCAGGTTTGCTATTTCCTTTGATACTTTGTCTTTTTCTAGTCCTGTTTTTTCCTCAGCCGTGCATGAGCGATTTTCAGTTTATGACTTTGTTTTGCCTGATCGTTTGTTTCCACGTTTGAGTGATTTTTCGTTGCACTTTTCCCTGTCTATACCTCGTTGGAGTGATTTTGAGTTCTGCCATTTTTTTTAAAATAAAGACTGTTACTTTGAGCTCCCTGCCTCAGTGTCCTGCATTTGGGTTCAAATTCAGCCTGAACCTTGTCACCCGTAAGACTGCGACAACACTAACACTAGTTCTTTATGAGCTTAAAAGGGGCAAAGAGTCCAGAAGACTTCAGAAATGTCATTGACATACTTTATTATTCATGTTAAGTCATGTACAAAACGTATAAAAAAAATTTTACGATTCGACCCACAATGCACTGCGGATGTCACACGTGTTATATCACCTGACAAAGTTTGTATACAGTCTATGACAAAGACCGATTAAATGTGTTGGCTAGGTTTTGATGCCCTTGTTAGAAAATACTAAATTAAAATGGGCATAACAGTTAAGCTGTTAAGCTGATGATTTTCTTTTGTTGTCTTAAGAGGATTGGAGCTTTTTTCTTGCAGGTTGTAAATCATTTGTTGTACAAATTTACTGAAAATAAACAAGAATCTGTGAAGGATTGTGCATTGCACTTTTCCCTCACAAGCCTTAGACATTCATATTTATTATACAAGAGTAATATGCTACATTAATTTAAATAACTAAACACATAATTAAAGGTATGTTTACAATAGTTTTTACAACCATGACAAACATCCTTTTGAAAAATCTATTACAGTACAACAAAACTGTCAAATTTCGTCAAACGACTAAAATGAGAATAAAACTAAAACTGATTTCCACGGACTAAATTTTAACTAAAAAAAAACAAAACTTAAAGACAAAAATGTGACTAAGACTAAAATAAAATGAAAAATTCTTGTCAAAATTAACACTGGTACAAGGCCTCTACGGCGAGTTTATTGGCAATCAGGATTGACATAATTGGATTTTGAATGAGGAGTCACAGGAGCTGAATGGGTGAGAGTTATGAACAATAATTTATCTGTGGCTGTTGAAGTTGTATAATTAAGTCTGTCACTAAAAGTACTGGAGCTGTTTTACTTTTGTTCTTTGATGGCTAATGTGCTTGCCTCTGGTCCTGACATGTTACATAAGGACTTGCAGTGCATTTTAACAAGAAGAGGGAAGTAAATGAAGAAAGATCATTTATTACAACAAGTGTCATGATATTGAAACTTGACAGAGTCTCTGGGGGGTGTAATGGCAAACCATGTCGGCCGGCAGATGTCTCTATTTCATTCTTCACCAGCAGCGGAGCAAAATTTCCACAACAGGGGAAACGTCTTGATTTAAGAATTACTATGCGAGCCATTACTGGATAAAGCCCCCATGGAGTTCTGAACTTGTGCTAGAGCTTCATTTCACTTTTCTGAATAAAGCTTGTTCAATTCTCCATCTTGTACATCGAAGATTCCCAGAATGTTGGAGTGGCACCAATAGCAGAAAGCATTTGGGCTGTTATTTTCCAAAGTGTTTATGTTAAAAAATGAAACTTACACCTGTGCTTTCTCCATGGAGACTTTATTAAACAATTATTTTATATCAAATATACATGATATATGCTTCTGTTTCTTAGCAGCACCCAAGCAGCCACCAAGAACCCTGCAGAAACCACAAAGCAGCTCTGTAATTTTGAACTTTTAACCCTTTGCACAAGTGCTCTTTTGACTCCAGAGTCAGCTGATAGGTCTTTCTGTGCATGTAAATTATTTAACTTTCTTAACATTCTCATCCCTTTCTTTACAATGCCAGTCCAAATTGTCAGTGCTGGAGTACTCCTGCCTACAGTCTTCAAAGAGGATCCACAGCTGTTTGACATGGACAAAGTAAAGTCTTCTGTCCTGCTTTCTGTAACTATTTTTGCATTTCATGTCACAGCATTTTTTACTGTGCTTTGAGGTAAAGTGATAGTTGAAGTTATTACCCACATAGTGCTGTTTGCTACTCCAACAGAGTGTGATAGCTCATCCAAGTCTGGCCCCTTAGGTCCTTCCTCGTCACATGAACGAGCCTTTCACCAGGAGTGTTCTCAGTTCATTTATTATCAAAATGTATTTAATTTAATTTTCTGTCAACAGACTAATCGATTAATCTGCCATTTGTTTCATCTCTACATTTGGGTTTGCCTTGTCAAGTGGAAAGTAATCAGTCTAAAATCATCCCAATTGAAATCATACTTAAAACATTTCCCCCCATTCAGTTGCCCTCAAACTGCCAACAGCGTGTGGGCCAAGCACCAATGGTATAAAAATACTTCATGATAGCTGAGTTTATAGGAAGCTATGTGCTCTGCTGTTTCAGTTTCAAGGGAAATTATGTAGCTTTTGACAAATATAAAGAACTAGACATACTGAAATCGTATTAGTCCAAATAACCGAGATCTCAATTCAATTCAATTTTATTTGTATAGTGCCAAATCACAACAGAAGCCATGTCAAGGCACTCTCCAAAGAGAGCAGGTTTAGACCATACTCTTTATAATATTATCTATAGAAAAGCAAAAGTTCCCACACGAGAGAAGAGCACAAAACTAGGAGAGAGGGAAGAAGTTGCATAAGTAAGGTTCATCAATTGGTTAAGTTAAGTCCAGTGCATCATGGGAAGTCCCCCAGCAGTCTAAGCCTCTAGCAGCTATGGCTCAGGGCTCACCTGGACCAACCCTAACTATATGCTTTGTCAAAGAGGAAGGTTTTAAACCTACTCTTAAATGTGGAGAGGATGTCTGCCTCCCGAACCCACACTGGGATCTGATTTCATTGAAGCTGCATTTACGACATGTTCACATCAAAAATCTTCTTGTGAGGATATTGCTAGATTCTGAAGTCACAAATAACGTCCCATAAACACAAGGTTTTGGCAGTGTGCCTGCAGTAGTGTATGCACAGAGCCAGTTGTAGTAGCAGAGTAGTAGTTAAATACCTTACTGTCTCAGAAGTGGTGTAAACTTGTATGATGGGGTAAGGCAATATTAAATGTAAAATCAAAATATACATTTTAATTGTGTCAGTCTCTTAACTCAACCTAAAAAGCATAGACACATGAACACATGTCTGTATATTATCACATATAAACACACACACACACACACACAACAGCCTCAAAGAGAAATTGTTGTATAATGTAAATGACAAAACAGTGACAAAAAAAGTAAAATCTTGAAGGGCCACGGAGCAAGGGGACCAGTTTGAGGCCAGACAGGTGTGAGCAAAATACAAAGAACTCCGGTCACACTGTGAAGGAAATAGTAGCAGACAAAGACAACAAAAGCAGGCTGAGGCCTCGACTGAGGCAGGAGACACAGCCACAGCTGCACAGGATGATGAGCAGCCACGAACCCACCGCAACAGCCAGAACAAGGAGGATTGTGAAGAGGACAGGAGGGATGAGGAGCACGGGGGTCACACCTGGGAGGAAGACAGTCAAACTGCATGTATACTCACCATCACAGAAATATGCCATGACATAACAGACTACTAAGCAACCAAGCTAGCCACTTTGGGAGTGACCACACATACGCATCTCCAGTTTCAAATCTCAACACAAACTTGCTTGGAGCAGATGCACCACATGCTCAAATCGCTTATTGAGAGCTAAGATACCATGCCTGTATTATATGAGCTAACAACAACTGGTCGTAAAGGATACAAATACAATTTCATAATGGGAAAAACACATTTGAAATTTTATTTTTTGTAGGTTTTCTCCAAATGTCCTCTCTGTGCGGAAATGACAAGTTACCAACTCTCTGAGAATAAACAAAAACCTGCACATAGAGATACGCATATTTTCTTGTCTTTGTTTTGCCAGTTGTGAGCTTTGGTTTAGATTCATGGTCTGCTTTACATTTACCTGGAGGTCCTGTCACTAACTTCTCCATGCTTTGCTGGCGTGTAATGCACCATGCTTCATTTGTTTCTTTGTTTTTTTGTCCGCTGGTTAGTTAAACTGATTTTGAATGCAAATTACATTATTAATATCTATAAATATACACCCATAATTGAAATAAAATTATTTATTATGACCTAAATAGCACATATGTGCACATACACGCAGGCCTGGCAACCCCATCGCTGCGCTACTCCGGTTTGGGAACCACTGGTCTAGGAGTATGATTTTCTCTTAGGGTGTGAGAGGTCCTGGATTCAAATCCCGAACAAGCCCTGCTTTATTACCTTAGAGTTTCAGGTCATTTAGGCATTATATTAGACTTAATGTTCAGGATTACAATCACCTGACCACAACACAATCTGAGAACTTTCATCTTTGATGAGAAAACGACAGACGAAGCTAAAAAAAAGCTTTCTGAAATAGGACTCAAATGTGTCCCAGGGTGTTACGTCCCCCAAGGTCTGGGGGATGTGGGGACGACACATATGTAACAGAGATACTGGTTGTTAAATCAAATGTTTATTAATGAAAAACATAACGTAAAGCCTGCCAAAAGGGGAACAAAAAGGGACTCAAACACAATGATTAGGTCACTTAAGAAACAAAGGTCAAGCTCACTAGCTCCACAAACTACACAACTACACCCTGTCACTCCGCAGAGGACAGTAAAACACACATCACCTCACTGAAGAATCGGTCACTCTTACACAGCCTCACACTGCTGGCTGGGCCACTTGCCCAGACACATGGCCATCAGGGTTTAAATAGCCAGGCCCTGATGATGTAACCATTACCACCTACAGGTAATGGGGAGAGGGGGAGGAGACAAACGGCTCATGGACCTAACACAGGGTCTTATACAAACAGACATTAGCTGAACTGTCATTGAGAATATACATTATATGTGTAGGCATTACAAATCTGCAATCAACATTTCGATAAACACAAAAGGCTCAAATCCTGAGCAGTCTTATCACACTCCTGAAAAGGGGAGTTTTCTACGTGAACTCTGTATCGATGATGTAATATTCATTAATATAGATTTAATACATTTTGCATGTTTTCAGTATTATTTAATTTATTTCCTTAAGTTGAAAATCTAGACAACACTGATATTGTTTTCATCATTCTACTGTGTACTAACAGCGGTCAGTGTCAGCGTGCATTCAGGGTTCAGTGTTGCACATCATACACCGTAAAATGAACACCAGAGGGTGCTATCGGACTAGATAAGATTTGGAGCGCTAAGCTGCCACATCACCAGTTTGAAGTTAAGTCACAGGTTTTCACTGCACACAACTACAGCTGCATCTGCACACATTGGCTCGTTGGTCTAGGAGTATCATTCTCGCTTAAGGTGCGAGAGGTCTCGGGCTCAAATCCCGGATGAGCCCTTTTTTTACCCCTCAGGATCACAGAAAATGTAGAGTTTTTTTCTGAAGCAAAATGTGTTTTTCATGACAGCATCCTAGGAAATACAGAAAACCTGCACCAGTAAATACAGTACATCAGATCTTTACAGCTTTTTCCATGAACCAGCAAAGCACAAACTGTCCTGTCCTGTTACAGACTGTCAAAATGGGATTGTTTTGAGATTGTGACTTCCATTTTTTTTTAAAGTTCACACTCAAAAGTCAACAGCATAGTTAAGATGAATACTTGCTTGACTTCAATTTCTTGGAGTGTCTCACAAATAAAATGTTTCAAAATATTTTCTAAAAACACTGTCTGTCCAACAAGTTGAATTAACAAGTGAATTTCCCCTGAAGGGTGATCAATAAGGCTACCTTAAACCAATTAGCCATTAAAATAAATAACAATTCATTCACTCTAGTATATTGTGTCAGAGAAGCGCTTGCAGCTTAAAGTATGAAAAATGAATCACTTCATTAGATGCTGTAGTTGTGCAGTTTTGATCTTTGAGTTACTTTAATATGTGCATGAATTGTTGTGTATACATATTATCATGAAAGAGTCTGAGAGAAGAGGGCAGCTCATTAACTCATTCACATCTTATTAACTAACTTATAATCACTGGGAGTAAAAAGTAAACAAAATGTTACCTTATACATAGAGGAGTGATCCCAATATACTTTGAGCAGTTGTTTTTGTACATATTAAATAATGGTAAGTGAGCATTAGCATTTGATCATTACATAGTATCATAGTCAGTACCTTAACTTTGGGATGTTATAATCACTACCAGAAGAGGGAGTCATATCAGTGCATCCCTTGTTTACAGTGTCTTGAACTTGAAGATTTAGGAAGTGACACAACAAATGGGAGAAGAAATGAAAATTAAATATTAACCCTAGGGTGTGTGTTAACATTTGTTTGCCTCTTTTGAAGTGTCTCTTAAATGCTGTGGAAAGGGATGATCATTTTACGTTCTAGCCTGCACACTGCCAAGAGGAAACTAACCACTATTGTTGAACATCAGCTGTGTATGACCACTGAGCAAAACAAGAGACTTTGGGGCAGAAAAAAAAGCATCAGCTGAACATTGCAAATTATGTGTTAGTCATGTTGGAGCCCTTTCTTGTTGAAGGCTGTAAAGCTGTTGGTTGCTGCTACTGCTCCCATTTTTTTCAGTTGTTTAAAACTGTTGGAATGCTCTGTGAATTTTTACAGCTTCTGGAATTCATGAGCTGTCTTTTAAGATTAAGATCCTTTATTTTGCCCCACTTCAGCCATGCACACACAAGCATGCTCTGCTTGCATCACTCCCCTCTAAGATCTGAGCAGATCTTAGAGGGGAGTGATGCCTTTCTCAAGGGCACTTCGACAGTGGGATGGAGAAAGGAGTGTTGAATTTGTTCCTTCTCTTGGCCTTGCAAGGGCTAGTCTGGTCCATCCTCCGGTCCAGGTATCCTGTTGCTAGTCCATGGCCTCAAACCAGCGACCTTCCAGTCTGACCATTAGTACACCACCTCGTATACAAGGTCATATTGGATGTACTAGTTTTAAAAAATCCTTAAACACAAATATTGTGGCACTGTGAATTTTAGTGATACACCACTGCAATTTAAAAGGTTCTGTTGCTGTGTATCAGCCATGTCATTGCAGTGAACAGTGCGGCATTGTGTACTGTAATATATACCAAGTCCATTAGCAGTGACTGTAGGTCTCTTACATAGTGGGCTACATGGCCTGTTAAAATATGTCCTCACAGATTAAGTGTGTTTTTGCAATGCACAGTGCTATTTAATTTAATCATGTTAGACTCTTTAATGCAATTCAGTGACATTTTTCTGTGTTTTTTGTATTGTATATTTAACATTGTCTACGCAATTTGAGTTAGTCCGTAAAATTTCAATTTGTGTTAGGAGCTTGGTTTATGCACCTAATTATCTACTGTCCTCCGAGTTAGGCGTGATGTCAGGTTGTTACATGTGTTTGGGCAGCAGTGTCCTTTCTTTTAGTGCATTAAAACATTGTGTGTGTGTGTGTGTGTGTGTGTGTGTGTGTGTGTGTGTGTGTGTGTGTGTGTGTGTGTGTGAGTGAGTTAAGCATTGTTGTAAATGACTGTGTAAACTAAGGTCTCGGACAATTAAGCAGCTTTTAAGCAAAGCAGAAGCCATCATTACATCTTAGATGAACATGAAAGGACACAGGAGTGGTTTGCATAAAACATAATAGTACATAACATCCCCAGAGAATGGCTATGGTGAAAAAAATAAATAATTTAAGAACATGTGAGCAGTTGGTGAAGTTTTCAAGATACTGGAAATTCAGTTATTTAACCTCAAGGTCAAGGGCAAAAAGGTAATCATTCAACAATGTCTGAAACTGAAAAAAGTAGTTCAAAGCACTGAGCCTAAGCCAATGTGTGTTTTTCTGTGTTATCAAGGACACAATGTAAGAGCAGTGCTCAACCGCAGCTGGGATTGTTGATTGTGGGTAAAGGCTTGCAAACATGAAATAAACTTTTACAGGGCCAGTACTTCATTTTACACATGAAGTTTTGTCACAAGTGCTACTCATTTGGTGTGAATAAAATGTCTCCTCTGGCTCTGCAGGAGCTCTGTTATGTTGGAAAAATAACCATGATAATATCACAATAATGTCATCATGTTTACAGGAGGCCATTGGTTGTTTCAAGTACCCAACTGATAGTCAACGTTGGTTTGTTTAAACAGTGACTACGATTGTTCCCAAACCGCAACCATCTGCTTATTATTGTACTCATGATGACAAATGTCAAATAACCTTAAAAAAACTTAAGCCATGATCTTTCCCTTAACCTAACTAAGTGGTTTTAGTATCTAGACCAAACCACACCTATAGCTTTGTTGTATCATAAAACAGATCCACTTGAGCTCTGAAAGCCTCTTGCCTAATGATTCATACATTCTTGCCCTTAAGATAACCAAGGTTATCTTAAGGGTCAATCTGTCTGTGTAATGATGCTGTTTACAACTTACTAACTATTAATCCCCTCAGGAGATTGATGATTAATATTTGTATTAATAATTGATCATATGGACTGAAACAAAATGCACCTTTGAGAAAACAGATCCAATCTCAACAGAAATATACGACACACAAGACATATGCATGACAGAATATGAAGTGGGATGCTTTGGAAGTCATTTAACAGTTAATTCTGCATTGTTTGAGCTTTAGGGAAAGGAAAATGTTGAATCTCTGCAGGGTCATTTTTAAATGTAAATATACATATTCTACATGTATTGAGCAGAATAATGTATTTCCTGGGTGAGCTCAAGGATTTCTTGGTTGACCCTGAGATGTAAAATCTCCCGTGTCATGTTCAATAGTTTTTGGAATGAGTCTTGTTTGACTGCTCACTGACCCGGCCCTCTTACATAGCCCTGGGCTCTTCCTGCCTGGTTAAGGTCAAGTATAAAGCCAGGCCTGACAAAAGTGTCTCCTTCATACACCTATACAGAATGGCTCCATCACCTTGACGGACTGACTTGTGTGGGATAAATCAGCTGTTGAAGAAAAACATTTTGTAGAAAAGCTGCAACGAGTGTCTTAGCTTTCTTGAGTACAAAAGAACCTGGTGTTTTGAATGGAGTTACCAGTAGGCAGCAACAGCGTTCACCTGGCTGCATACAGTCCCAGGATTCCTCAGTCAGTAGTGAATGGGAAGGCAGCACCAGGTGGGTATGATGAGTCTGGTTACTACCAGTGTTATGCTGATGGAAGAAGCGAAACATCCCGGGGCACTGATGTGTTAACTGGCTATGAGACTTTGGATTCTCCGCCACACTATGACTTCTATGCCAACACAGAGGTGTGGGGCCGACGGAGGCGCTTCAGACCATCTTTGTACCAGCTCCATGCAAGCCCTGAGGTAGGAATATCTCCTTTTTATTAGCTACTTCTTATGTCTTTTCAAATGACCAGAGAATTGTTAGTGGAAAAAAGGTGCATTTCAGGTGGTTGATGGTTTGAAGTTAACCTTGATCCCATGATGCATCAGTTATGATCTGACTCTCCTTGACCTCACAATATTTGTTGCACTATATGCGAAGACAATTTGCAACATTTGAACTGTGTTGTATGAGACATTACTATCAAACTGTAAAAAAAACCCCTCTACATCAGAATTCATGCTGACATTTTACACAAGCTTCAACACTGTTTGACTGACTGATTTTTGTTTTTAAAAAATCAGCTAAATACGGATTTAGACTACTAATACATACTGTGATCACAATACTTATTGTTTGTATAAGAATGTTTCCATGTCCATTTGTGTAATACCAGTTTCAACCTTTCCTCCTCTCTTGTCTGAAGTGAGGGTCTAAAGATAGTGGGTGACTGAAGCCCTTTGAGATCAGTTTGTGAGTGGTGAATTCAAGCTATATAAATGAAGTTTTCTTGGCTTTACTTGACTAGGATGACTCCAGACCTCCCTTGTATGAGGAGACAGCAGGTGGACAGCTGGAACGAGGTGACAGCTCCGGCGAAGAGGAGGAGGTACAGAAGGAACCACCACCCGAACCTGCTCGCTTTGGCTGGATACAAGGAGTCATGGTAGGTGGGGTTAGACCACTGCCAGTTTGGTAGATGTTTGTGAGTTATAGCTGCTCACTATCAATCTATCAATTTCAATTTAAGATCATTCATAAATGTTATTATCCTCACAGTGAAATAGCTCCCTCGGCTCATGTGTTACTGCTTCCTCACAAAAGAAACAGACAATTTGCAAGTGTGCTGCATCAGACATTTCTAACATTCTGAATATAAGATAAGATAAGATAAGATAAACCTTTATTCATCCCACAGTGGGGAAATTCACATTTCAGTTTACATCCCGTCCAAGAAACAAACAATACAACAATACAACACAGGGGAGACAGGAACAGGAGAAACTTGCGGGTCAACCTCAGAGGCGCCCCTTTTACAAGATGAAAAAAATGGGAGGACAGGAGGGAAGAGGAGGGGGAAAAAAAAGCATCTCCCAAACTAGGCTCCTGGAAGGGGGGCTCAGTGTGGGATTCAGAAAAAAACACCTCAGCACATAAGCACATAATAAGACATAACAACAAAACTCAAGGACTTGCACCTGTGGAGGGGGGAGGGGTCGGGGGGGGGGGGTATCACAGCGTAGTTGGGGGGCGTGCACGCAGCCACAGAGGCGCCTCGCAACACCCTTCCAAGCTACACTGCAACAGGGAGGGAGAGAGGGTAGGGGCCAACCAAGGCGTTGAGTTAAAGGAGGTGTGGTGTAATCTGTATCTTCATGTATGTGTGTGTGTAGGCCTATGTACATCATCTCCACTCAGTCCCAACCCATTGTCTCTGATGACGAAGACACGGCACGGCCGTTACCGTGGAGACGACCTTGGACCTTGAAAGACCTCTGTGCATCAGACTTCACTCTGACATATTCCACAAGCCTAAACACTGATCTGACTGTTTTTCTATTTTAAAATAGTCTAACATTGGCTACATGTTGGACATTCACCCAACTATTCCCATGCAAGACCATCAACAGCTTAGCAAGCTGACACTTCTGTTCATGAGAGAGAAAGAGTGTGGTCATGACAAATAAACAAGAGTTAAGGTATGGTGAGGCTTAAGCAAAGCTGGTGAAGGTTATGGGAAGATTGTGGTTAGAGTTAATGAAAACACACATATTAACTGCAAGTCTGTGACAGAACGCAATCTCCTGGAGTCAGTCCCCCATCCACCACCCCAACCTCCACATCCTTACTTTCCACCTCACTATATTAAGGGCACGCTAATTCCTGCATTCGTCTCAACATTGGTACTAGACATGAATGGTGTGGAATTCTTCAATTCAATTAGCAACTGTCTTTTCATAGATCCGTTGCATGTTGAATATCTGGGGGGTGATCTTGTACCTGAGGCTGCCTTGGATCACTGCTCAAGCTGGTATAGGTACTGTATGTCAACAAAACTTCTGTTCCATTCACTCGCTTTTTAAAATGTTTTTTTCAATGCCATATGATTTTATATTTATAACATTTTTATATTCCTTAAATAGTTCAGTCTATGGTAGCTTCTGTCTGATTCACTGTCATTCTTTCTCCTATCTCCTTGTGACTTTATGGCAGGTCTGACCTGGGTGATTATCCTGCTATCCTCCTGTATAACTGGGATCACTGGTCTCTCGACCTCAGCCATCGCTACCAATGGAAAGGTCAAAGGAGGTCTGTTTGCTCAGTGATATATGCAACTACTTTCTTAGTAAATTAATATAAAAAAGCATGTAGACTATGTATGATTCCTGTCTTCAGGTGGGACCTACTTCCTGATCAGTCGCAGCCTCGGTCCAGAGCTGGGTGGTTCCATTGGTCTGATATTTGCTTTTGCCAATGCTGTAGCTGTGGCCATGCACACTGTGGGCTTTGTGGAGACTGTTACAGATCTCATGCGTGTAAGTGTGATGTTATGTCACCAATGACACTGTACAGTAAGCAAAGATTTTCTTTCTGTTTATATACACCTGAACTGTCTTTCTCAGGAAAATGGAGCTGTTATGATGGACCGAACCAATGACATCCGCATAATCGGCATCATCACTGTCACATGCCTGCTGGGTATCTCAATGGCTGGCATGGCGTGGGAGTCGAAGGTTAGCTCAAACAAACATATAAGATCAAATATAATGTCACTCACTATTGTGCAACTCTTACGTTAACTGTATTTGTGAAAATGTGTCAAGTTGATTACTGTGTTAACCTAGTGATAGACTTCACTGCATCCCTGTCAGAATTTGATCCATTCAGTCGGATAACATTTGGAAAGACTAGAAGAGGCATATTGTATCCGATTTAGCTTAGTGGAGGGCTAAACCTGTAGCATGTAGACTTGGCCACCAGAGGTCTGAAATCAGTAAAAGAGTCAAACCTCCCATTTCTACTCCACCTAAGTAGCTTTTTCTTGCATGTAAACGTCTGCATCTATCTTGTATATGTTTAACCTTTTAACCTATTCTGCCTACCACAGGCCCAGGTTCTGTTCTTCCTGGTCATCATGATATCATTTGTCAATTACATTGTTGGAACAATCATCCCTGCTTCACCACAGAAACAAGCCAAGGGTTTCTTTAGCTACAAAGGTGACTACAAAGGTGTTCAGTCCTTGCTCAGAGTATCATTCACACTTCGTTAAGGCCTTATGAGTAAGGCTGTTTGTGGTGGTGTTTGCACAAAGGACAATTATCACCAATCTTTCGCCAATTAGACCTTTTTAAGTCATGAAGGTCAGGGAGCTCTCCTGTAAAGTGACTATTTATCTTCAACAGCGGATATTTTTGCCTCCAATTTTGTGCCCAACTGGCGAGGGCAAGAGGGCAGCTTCTTTGGTATGTTCTCAATTTTCTTCCCCTCTGCTACGGGCATTCTGGCCGGAGCCAACATCTCTGGAGATCTCAAGGTATGTTTTTTTTATTTGTTTCCTCCTAATTCTTTTCTTATAAAACCCTGATTTTTGGCATCATGCATCGTTCTGATTATCAGTGATTATCATACTATGTGTCAATGTAAAACCCAGTATTTATGTTCATTTTTCTGTTCTCTCTTTCCCAGAATCCAACAGTGGCTATCCCCAGAGGAACACTGATGGCAATATTCTGGACAACCATCTCATACATCATCATCTCTGCTACCATTGGTACTGTATGTCCATACTGCCTACCAAATCTGTATTTAGCCTTAGAGCTATATAATGAGTTGGTCCTTGAATCACTCTCTGCTGTATATTTTACAAACAGTATTCTCTTTACATGACCTTGCAGAATTTTCCTCAGAACATTTAGAGTCACTTATTGTATATTTTCAAATAATGTTGTTATGTTGTAGCAGTATACAGATGGATAGTAGCATTAATTGAACCGATTAATGTATCTGATGAAAAGCCCTCCATCCCCTTATGACAACTCATGAATCATGAAAAAAAGAGGATTGAACAGCACAACTCAAGAAGTAGTTCAGGTTTACAAAAATCAAGGTCTATACTTGGGAAATAGGTTCAGTCAGGCAGGCAGCAGATCAGGCAGCAATAAACCAGGAACACTAAACACTAGGAACAGCTGCAAATATAGCATAATTGTGTTCAGGAATACATCATACATTTTATTATATTATTTTTTGGATTTGAGTTTGAGTATTCTTGTGTGTATACATACGCACTGTGTATTTATTCCAGCATACTTGTGCCCACGTGTGTGTGTTTGCACCCAGGATCCTGTGTGGTGCGGGATGCATCTGGCTCGTTAAACAACACCCTGTCACTGTCCTCATCCAGTGAGGACTGTGTTGGTTTAGCTTGTCAGTATGGATGGGACTTCACCGAGTGTATCAATAATAACACATGCACCTATGGCATCAGTAACTACTATCAGGTCAGTCACAATGCAGCTCACTCAAGACACAAAAATGAGAGAAATGTGTCTTTATACCGCTCTCTGTTCCGCATTGGGAAACCTTGTTTTCAATCTAAACCACATAGTGAGGCTTTAAAGCACAAGCCCACTCCTTACATCAGTGTCGCTCAAACTGGGGCCTGTGGGCTGAAAATAAGTTTGCATCTTAACAATACTATAAAGAAGGTGTTTGCTTTTTGGTCCGTGGCAAACCATCCAAGAAAAACAGTTTGGGCACTCCTGCCTTGCATGATTTCTGGGTAATGCACTCCTTTAGAATTTCACATTTAACACAAACATTTGCTCCTTTAGCTGTCAATTCAAAGACACTTTGATTTTTCTTTAAACAAATAAGTGACAACAACAAGCGGACAGTCATGTCTTTCTGGATTAGTGTATGTTGTAACTGTATTAATCAGTTACATTGACACACTTACACTTTCTCCTCTGATGAGAGAGATGAGCCTATTTAGTGAACAGCACATTTCTGTCTCCAGTCGATGAGCTTGGTGTCAGCCTTTGAGCCTCTCATCAGTGCTGGTATATTTGGAGCAACGCTGTCCTCGGCTTTGGCCTGCCTGGTGTCTGCTCCCAAAGTCTTCCAGGTACACACACACACACACACACACACACACACACACACACACACACACACACACACACACACCAGATATGCTGTACTGTATTCATATTTTACTTGTTTCCATGTGCCAGTGCAACTTTTTCTATCTTCCTGTACCTGCATTAACATAAGGTTTTTTTTCTTATTTTCTCTGTTGTGACAAAGACACAGTTCATTTTTCTTTGTCTCTCCTACTGATAGTTACTGTGTAAGGACAAACTCTACCCTCTCATCGGCTTCTTTGGCAAAGGTTACGGCAAGAATGATGAACCAATCAGAAGTTACCTACTGACATACATCATTGCTGTTTGCTTCATTCTCATTGGTGAGTTGTTCAAGAGGACCTCTGACCCCTATAGATGTCCAGTAGGAATTTTTTGAATTAGAATCTGAATGGAAATGGGAATGTCCATAGGGTTTCACTTCATGAAAATCTTAGGGATTCTACCTTAAAACGTGAACCATGGTTCCCCCTCTGTCCTGTCTCCCTTCCAGCCGAGTTGAACACCATCGCTCCCATCATCTCCAACTTCTTCCTCTGCTCCTACTCTCTGATCAACTTCAGCTGCTTCCATGCCTCAATCACCAACTCACCAGGTAGAAACTTCAGAAAAAAACACACTTTCCTTCAATAGACAGATGGGATTAATGGATAATGGCTAATTGAATACAAGACTTGTAACACAATGGAACACAGAAGAAATGCAACCATTATGAGAGAGCAGAAATCCTGGTTTATAGGGAGAGTGGGAGGACATTTGCTTGTGTATGATATCCCCACATGTGTGTGTGTGCATGTCTACAGGTTGGCGTCCATCCTTTAAGTTCTACAGTAAATGGCTGTCGTTGCTTGGCGCTGTGAGCTGCGTGGTTATTATGTTCCTGCTGACTTGGTGGGCAGCCCTCATTGCCTTTGGCATTGTCTTCCTCCTTTTGGGATACACACTCTACAAGAAGCCTGGTAAACTCAAACACACAGTGAGACAAACAGTGCAGTGTCACACACCAAACAGCTGCCCTCCTCTACTTCATTTTAACTCTGCCGCTCTCCTCTGTGGTCAGCTGTGAACTGGGGCTCCTCAGTGCAGGCCAGCTCCTACAACATCGCTCTGAGCCAGTGTGTAGGCCTCAACCATGTGGAGGACCATGTTAAGAATTACAGGTCAGTGACAGGATGTGATCTCACACTGCTTTTTGTAGTACTCCAGCTCAGCATGATAGCTCAATTAAAGGACTATCTTTACAGAATTGTTCATTATCTAGTTTTCATACATTGAAGAAGAATTATTATGAGCTTCAGGCTGATTCCCCGTCTCCAATCTTTATGCTAAACTAGGATTATCTGCTGGTAATCGCTACATATTTACTACACAGACATGAGTGGTATTGATCTTCTTATCTAACTCTTGGCAAGAAAACAAATAAGAACATTTCAAACTATTATATTATATAACTTAATGTACATATACATGCATTATGTATTATTATGTAATGAAGCAACAAAGCAACTTGTTAACAGCAGCAGTGTGTTTTAACAGTGAACTTAAATTTAATGACTTGAAAAAGAGTTTTGGAAAACGATCAAGTTTGCTCAACTTTCTCAGAAGTCAAGATCATGTCTGTGTTCTTATCATTCTCATGCATGTGCACAGGTCATAGAAACAATGTGATTCCATAAAGACCAGCAAAGTTGTAGATGTGTCTGCAGGAGCTCTGGACTCAACATCTGACTGTGACTTTGCTCACCTTTCAGACCCCAGTGTTTGGTGCTAACAGGTCCCCCAAGCAGTCGTCCAGCTCTGGTGGATCTGGTAACCTGTTTCACGAAGAGTCTCAGTCTCATGATGTGTGCCAACGTGGTCACTGTGAGCACAACTCAACATGCACAGACATGCACATCACCCAGTGAAGATTACATCTTTGACTTGATTTTTGATTGAGTAAACAACACGAGAACAAGTCATTGTTCTGCAAATCATTATCCTTTCAACCCTGTATTTGTCAGGCTGGTCCCTCTCCATCAGCAGTGGAAAAGGCAAGCAGTGACAGTCATGTTACCTGGTTGAACCGACGGAAAGTGAAGTCATTCTACAGAGGCGTGGTGGCTACAGAGCTGCGATCAGGAGTTAACATGCTACTCCAGGTCAGAGCTAAACCTCATCTATTCTATTTTGTTCTAATGAACTGTCTCAATCAACTGAACTGAATTGGGGGCTGTGTCACACAGCCAGCTATCTCTGGGGTTAACTCTTTTCAGTAACAGAAAGATAAATCAACTTCATGCCGAGTTCAGGTGTCATGGTAACTATGCCAAACCCACAAGGACCAGATGCTCAAGATTACAGATCAAAAGACAGGAAAGAACCATTTCTGACTAGTGAGCTGTCACAAAAACGTAATCACCACTCCTGCAGAATATTAGAATGAACAAAGTCCTGAATTCATATTAAAATGAGTACAACAGAGAAGAGCAGCATCATCACAGACCAGTAAAGACACTGATTTGCATGCCAATCTATTACACCAGAAATGCAATAAAGGTGTTTCCTACTATCCTAACACATAATCTCTATAGCAGGCAAACAGTTTGAAGTAGTAAATGTTAGGAGCTGGCTTTGTGACTATAAAATGTTTTACAGACTCAGTGATTTAACAAAAGTATAATATGAAAAGACAGTGTGCCATGATGGCATGGAGTGGTACGCCTTTTTCTTTAAAAGAAAGAATAGAAAGATTTTTCACTGTGTGTTAAAAAATTCATTTGAAGTTGCTTTTTGAGACAGGTCTGACTCTTCTCTTCTTCTTGCTATGTTGTTAACTGTCCACCAGGGGGCAGGTTTGGGTCGTATTAAGCCAAACGTTCTGCTGATGGGTTTCAAGAATGACTGGCACAGTGACACGCCTCAAGCTGCACATGGTTATATAGGAATTTTGCAGTGAGTACAGTGGAAATTGATCAACTTTATCCTGTGTGTGTGTGTGTGTGTGTGTGTGTGTGTGTGTGTGTGTGTGTGTGTGTGTGTGTATACCTGTGAACTGTTGTAAAATGTCAACATTACAATAACGTGTGTTTCAGTGATGCATTTGACCTACAGTATGGTGTGTGCATGCTGAGAATGAGGGAGGGACTGGATATCTCTCATCCATCTCAATCACATGGTGAGAGCCTTATTTCAAATTAGAGGAGAGTGCACTGAGAATCAATTAATTTTACACCATCAATGAACCCCGCTGCTGCAGCTACACTACTGTATGTCAGTTTGTTTGGCATTAGCAAGGGGCATGGTGGGAAGAGCTTTCCACATTCATCCATCATCATTTGAGTGACTAACTGCAGGATAAAGCACATACATGCATGGTCAATTCCTCTGTTTTTATTTCAGTTAACCCAGGCTTTGATGGAGCATCAGAGAATATCAACGCCATCTCTGCCCCTTCTTGTATTCAAACACACGTTACTTGTATGTATATGCATGATCATATCATTAGGATTTACTTCTTTTACATATAAAAAAAAACTTGAGTAAACTTGCTTTTGAATCCATAAAAAATTAAAGCTGAAAACAGCACCAAATGGCAAATATTTAACAATTTTGAATGTAAATACCCAGAAGTCTTAAACTTAAACTGATGTCATTAGAAATAACTATTTTCTGTGTATATAAAATTGTTGCAGCTAC
Source organism: Centropyge bicolor (assembly GCA_037975185.1). NCBI lineage: Eukaryota > Metazoa > Chordata > Actinopteri > Pomacanthidae > Centropyge > Centropyge bicolor. The sequence goes on along the minus strand of JBBMOC010000104.1, from coordinate 402,989 downwards.
TATCTCTATTGAAGTGGAGCCTCAACCAAGTACGGTGTTCCAGAAAAAACAAGGAAAGAAGACCATCGATGTATACTGGCTGTCTGATGATGGAGGTCTGATCATCTCTTCATCACTGTCTTTGTTTCTGCCAAGAATATTAGCGCAGGTTTCTTCAGCGGTGGAAAGTAACTCAGAACTTTTAATCAAGCACTGTCTTTTTCTACAAATTCAAATCACTTGTACTTTAATTAAGTATTTCCATTTTATGCAAGTTTATACTCCACTATTGTACTTTTTACTCCATTACAGTTGCCTGACAGCTTTCATCACTTACTCACATATTGCCATATATTTATGATGAGTGCTTCAAATTTTGACACTTGAAGTAAATTTTGCTGATAATGCGACTTTTACTTGAGCAGAGTTTAGAATGCAGAGCTTCTGCTTGTAGTAGAGATATTCCACAGTATGCTGTTAGTGCTTTTACTTAAGTAAAGGATCTGAATACATCTTCCACTCTGTCCTCATCTGTGTGTGTTTTCTGACATAGCCTTCTTTCAGGGACACGTTTCGGACTGAAATCCAGTTAATTGGAGATGGCTTGTCCAGTTGCGGGCAAATGTCATTTGCCCAATTGGGGAAAAGCTGATTTTTGTGTCAGTGGTTAAAGTTAGGGTTAAGGTTTGGGTTAGGCAAGTAGCGGTAAGGGTGAGGGTAAATCTATGTACTGTCCCCAAGAGTGACTCAAGTTAACGTCTGTGTGTGTGTTGCCAGGTCTGACCCTGCTGCTGCCCTACCTGCTGACTCGGAGGAAGCGGTGGGCCAGATGTAAGGTACGAGTGTTTGTGGGAGGAGAAACTGACAAGAAGGAAGAGCAGCGAGAGGAGTAAGTATTTCACCTACTTCCCTATCTGTTCAAACTTTATTCTGATTTTTAAGTTGGGAGTGGAGACTCGACAGTCTCTGGGACAAGGGCAGATCTTCTCCTTTGTGTCCTGCGGCCTGGGCAGCAAAGCCAACATCCTGATGAGAGCCCCTCTAAGAGAACAGGATGTATGAGGGATCCTGTAAGATCTTGCCAAATGATCTAAGCATCTGCTGCTCACATATTGTGTGGAGGGCTCTGAGTCCAGTCATTTTGATTGTGACTTTAACTTTGCTCTGTGGGTGGTTTCTGTTCTGAAGGCTCATGGAGTTGGTCTTGTTCACATTAAGTTCCAGGAAATAGTTGTCACACCACTTAACAAAATCATGAAAAGCTGAGCTGTGGTGCTGAGAGTGGACATTGTCTGGAAAGGGCTCAGACAGATAATGCTTTATTCACACGACATCACTTTCAAAGTCATCAGATTGCACTACAGAACTCTCTGTCTTGTAATCTGGAAGTTTGTGGTCATGGTTTGAACACTGCATGAATGATGGTGTTCACAGACATCTTTAACATCTCACCTGAGACGTGCCACGTGCCAGTTGGCTTCAAGACCTCCATCATCATTCCTATCCCGAAAAAACAAGAACCACAGGACTTAATGACTACTGACCTGTTGACCTGACCTCTATGGTAATGAAGTCGTTGCATTTGAACACCTTGCGCTGTCTCAAAATCACTACCAACATCTTGGGGCTTAACTAACTCTAAGGATACTGGAGATGGTTATGAATTACAGAAAAAAACAGGCCCCACTTCGCCCATTACCCTATGAGACACTGTCGAGTCCCTCCACTTTCTGGGTACCATCATCATCCAGGACCTCAAGTGGGAGCTGCACAATATCTTCTTCACCAAGAAACAAGAACACAGCACATGATATACTTCCTGCGAAAGCTGAAAAAATTCGACCTGCAAAGATTATGATGGTGCACATCTACACTGCCATCACATCCATCCTCGACTCCTCTATCACCATCTGGTTTGCTGCCATCTGGTTTGCTGCCCAGAGTGCAGCAAATCTTGTTGTCCCCCCATAGCGCCTAAATGTTAAATTAATGTAAGGTCTGAATCTTTTTTGGATTACATTTTTCCATACAGATTTTATTTCTCTGTACATATTGCTGTACTCCATATTGTGGACTTTTGCACATTCCCCGATGAATACTTTCCTGCATAAACTGCAGAGCTCTTCAAATAACATATTATACCTAGTATTACAATAGCTTTTCATATATTATTATCAATGTTCTATTTTCTATTTATGCTTCTGACTTGGAGTACTTGCTTGTTATCGTGCTTATATGTTTCTTGTTACGCACTAAAACACCAAGTCAGATTCCTTGTATGTAAAAACCTACTTGGCAATAAAACTGATTGTGATTCTAATTCAAAGAGATGTTATGACTCCAACTTCAGCAGTCAATGTTAAACACAATATCAAGGTAGATATAGACAAAGCCTGAACCACATACACAATAAATAACACATAAATAGGTATAAAAGATATAGAATAGTAAAAGCAACTAAGCCAACTAAGCAGTAGAACTAGAACTGGAAGCCAAATGATTAAAAGACTATTGTTGTGGTTTGCAAATTTTCAGTTCTGTTAAACGTTTGAGAGCGTTTGTACAATGTGAATTTACATTCTCTTTCCAGGGTGCTGGCACTCATTAAGAAGTTCCGCCTTGGTTTCCACGATATTCAAGTGCTTCCCGACATCTACCAGAACCCCCAGCCTGGAAAGTATGGCTGCCAAAGCTTGTTTAATATATGAGAATAAAGGAACCAGCAAAATAACAGGGAAAACTATGTCAGTCAACATCTGATTGGAGTTGAGCTAGGCTCACGAATTGGGCTAAATCCCAGAATGCCAGGGGGCAGCAGAGCTGCAGGCTCACTGTGTGTTTATACAGAATCGTAAGGGTCCTGTTTCTTACCTGATCTTAAGGTCCTGTTTTGTGCTTATATGATGCATATTCCGAAATTACTGAGGACTATGTGAAAAGGAAAGGGGGGTTTAAAAGGGGCCCAGTAGCACTTTTTAGCCCAAGGGCCTGCTAGCAGGTTAATCTGGCCATACATGTGATTTACACTTTGATTTGAGGATCAACAAAAACTAGTACTTTCAGGCCGAGTACTTGAAACGTGGAGGGCATAAGCCTCCCATGATGTTGAACAATCCTCTAAGACATTGTTACACCCATGGAAGTCATTGCTATCATTTAAATTGATTTCAAAATTCTGTAAATGTTGCTGTAAAACCAAGCCTCCTTGTCTGGCTCTCTGTTTGTTGCTTGAGAATGATACAGGTTAGATTATGGATCAGATCCCAAATGTGCTTCACTGTCAATATTACTAACTGTTTCTTCACTGAAGGCCTCTATGTCCATGGCATCATGAAACAATCATCATAGTGAAAAACAAATTAATTAATGCATACTTCATTTACTTTATTATTTAACTTTCTGCAATTACCCATGATCCCTGTATGTCTCTGTATGTATGTATCCAGCATGAATCAGTTTGAGGACATGGTGGCTCGCTTCAGGCTGGATACAAACCCCAAACAGGACTCTGATTCTGGGCCACTGAGAGAGCAGGAGGAGCCGTGGATGATCACTGACCAGGACTTAGAGAAGAACAAGGCCAAGGTCTGACACACATACACTGAAACACACACACTGAGGGAACCTGAATCATACACATTCGGACACAGCATATATCGAAGAAATAAAAGAAATAATCAAACCCTTTTTTCCTCTGTCCTCTATGACTGAAATTGGAAACTTTTTCTGTGGGACTCAGTCTCTTCGTCAGATCCGTCTAAATGAGGTTCTGCAGGATTACTCCAGAGAAGCAGCTCTGATTGTTATGTGAGTACAGTGAATGTTTTCTTTAGGGAATCGGAGTGCTTCATTATTAGAGAGTTCTTACATGGCATGGCTCTTGATACTTGGCTTGTCTGTCAGTCACTTTGCTTAACAAGTACCTACTTGTGGATGTTTGAAGTCATTATTACCAACTGTTCACCTCATTAAACATTTGCTCTGTATGTCTCCGAACAGCACTATGCCAGTGGGGAGGAGGGGAGTGTGTCCCAGTACTCTCTACCTGGCGTGGCTGGACTTCTTGTCACATGATCTGAGACCTCCAGTCCTGTTGGTCAGAGGAAACCAGGAAAACGTCCTCACCTTCTACTGCCAATAAAATGTCTTCTTAAAATTAAAGTACACCTGCTTAATTACAACTTATAACACATTAGCATCATTTTCATCTTGATTTACATGTCAAGGAAGATTATCTAATCCTGTGATTAATGTATGATTCCTGTATTTACAATGCTCTACTTTAATTTAGCATCTAAATGATTTACATGTTTTAGAGGTATTGCAGAGATGAATCACTGGAGGGAACATATTTACAATTCTAGCAACTATTGATTATAAAGACAGTTATTTATCACAATGATTGAAAGTTTGACAGTTATGTGCACATAAAATGCTTCATCCCCTAATTTCATTGCCTAAATTTACAGCACAGATTAAGACAAAAATTGGTTTCTTTAGTTCAGTAACATTGTTGTTATGAACATGTTTAATATGACTTGCCAGAACAAATGAATTATAACTGCTAGACAGCGTGTTTCATATTATATAGAGTGAATGTGTGTGTCTGCATGTGCATGCTGCTGCATTGTCACAAATCAAAATGGCAGAGTGGGTTTCCCCCATAGGTTTCCCCTTAAGCCCCTCAACTTCTGTCAGCTCTATCTTTAATTATTAATCTGTATACTGATTCTGAACAGTGCCGCATAGTTAATCATGTCGCTTGATAAAGGCATTCTTATAAGTCTATCTGGAGTTGTTGATTGGTACTTTATATTTTCAGAAATAACAAAATAAAGATTTAGTTGATTCTCTTTGTTGTATCTTTCTATCCATGATCTAGGACAGTAGGATATACAGTAGCTGTCATAGTGTGTCATAGTATCTGGCCAGCTGAGGCCATGAATCTTTCTCCTGTAGCAGACCCTGACCCTTGACCTTTTGTAAGGGCACAGTAACATTTGCTATTTCAGTAGTTTTGTTTTGTATCAGATGAACAGACCACAGTGTATAATCAGTATATCTAGGGTCAGTGTCTTGGACATGCTGCAATCAAAGCAGTTACAGTCTATTTTAATTGCATCTCCTTACCACTTTCATTTTGAGTGCCTTGCATTATGTTTTCAATAGCACTCTAATATCCATAGCCGGTATGTTCAATATTCTACTAGATAACTGATACAGATCATTTGAAAGTCAATTCACAGCTAATGCAACATGACTGATGCAACTTAAGTTCATAAACGGGGGTTTCCTGTCAGAAGAATGAGCGCTCTTGTCTGGGAGGGTAAAAAAAAGGAGAGCCCTCACTCTGCCTCTACTTTCAGGAACGGAAAAGTTAGAAGAAAAGTGACGCCGGAAATACTGTTTGAAATATAACAATGGCTGCTGGCATCTATTGATTATAAGGAAAAGTTGTTATTGTTCACAGCTTTAGAAGTAGAGAGTAGTAAACAATATTTAACGATATTACGTGTAGTTTATGTTAATAACTGTTAGAAGTAGTTGATCAGCTCCACTTAGTTAGTTGGAACAATTCAGGCATATGAGATTAGTCTCGCTCAACTATTTTCTTACTCGTCTAGCTAACATTTGTTTTGCTGCATTGTCAAATTTGTACCAGAGAGAGCGAACTCACTGATGCATTTAATTCCGAATAAGTGCTCGTCGGACCCATAATTAAGAATTGCGCATGCTCACACAGTGACGATACACCCAGAGCCTCCACGTCTCTGAGCCTCTGAGCACGAGCGGCCGGGAACCAATCAAGAGCGGCCACAGTGTGTTTGGAAACAACATTCCTCCCCGTTAAAGTCCCGTATGACAACGGGGAAAGACACTGTTAGATCCGGCTGAGTCTATAAGTTTGTCCTCATACGAGACAATTTGCGGCGCTTTTCTCCTGTCTCCTGACATATTTCATAACGAGGTCTCCTCTTTATTACAGCTATAGCGACTGGATAGAATCACGAGACGACACCGAGCGACAGAGAGTGAAAATGGATGTGGGAGACTCTGAACAAAAGACCATCAGTCTTTTCATAAAAACGCCCGACCAGACCCATCGGGACCAAACCGTCGAAGGCGTCCGTCTGAACTGGACCGTGAAGGAGCTGAAAACGTATCTGTCCACTGTTTACCCGAGCAGACCGGTGAGTTGTGCTAGCTAGCTCCTCTAGCGGGCGGCCCGAGCTGTGTGTCGGAATGTCATGACACGAGGGCTGATGCAAGTGAACAGCTGTCAGCCATTTCCCTTTTGTTGACTGACTTTGTGTGTGTGTGTGTGTGTGTGTGTGTGTGTGTGTGTGTGTGTGTGTGTGTGTGTGTGTCACGATCACTATTACTGCTAACTTTTGAAGGAGGTCCAGTGGATCACAGTAGGGGGGGTCGTTTAATTATTGATACAGATATTGTGTAGGATTGTAACAGAGGTTAAACTGGTCCCCAGCAGGTAAATAACTTGTATACAGAGGAGAATCCCAGTGTAGAGTTAAAGTTTGTATGTTGTCTAAAGCTTATCTGTTGGTGTGTCCTTAAAATAACAGGGTTAACCTGTTATGGAGTGTTGACTTTACATCATGCACTTGTGAAGCATGTGTGTTTGAAAGCTTTTAAACCCAACATGAGGCTTGGATTGTGAAGCAGCTGTTTTGATGTTGAGAATAAAGTTCAGTGGCAGAATGAGCAGCACTCAGTCCTCTCTAATCAGAGTCAACCTGAAATCGTCAGCATATCGTCAGTGCTGCCAAGTTTCATCCTCCCTCAGAGACTTGCAGCCTTGAGGGGCACAGTGTCCACCCAGGCTGCTGCTGAGATGACAGAGTGCAGATGAGCAAGGGAGGATCTATGCTTCAGTGGGACGGAGCGGATGCTGATGGAAAGTGTATAGATGAGGCAGCACCTGGTGGTAGACTATAAGATATATTGGTCCAAGTGTCCACAGTGCAGTTAATGATTACTGATCAAGTCTTGGGAAAAGTAGCCATGTGCTTTAGACAAGACTGAGTCAACAATATTTCCACCAGCTTATCTACATGGCAGGTTAAAATAGAAATGGTTGATGTATTAAAAATGGGTTTGTTTTACAAAGAAAATAACATACACAGTAATTCAAGACCACAGCACCTGTGTGGCAGATGATTTATCATAATCTTCAGTATTATGTAATAGATTTTTCGACAATATCTTATATAATGTCTTAACCCAAAAGTTTTAACCAAACTTGTTTGTTTTCTGTAGGCTGTGAGTGACCAGAGACTGATCTATGCTGGTAAAATGCTGCCCGACCATCTGCACATTAAAGATCTCTTCAGACAGGTACTGTGAGAGAATATCTATCTGTTTGTAAGTGCTTACAAACAGTACTTTAGAATTTCAGCTAAATAGACTTCTGTAGAACCCCATGTCCGTGAAGTTTAACATATACTCACCACAAATCCTGTGAACACCACAAGTTGGTTATATGCCTTCATGTTGCCGTTTATACTGGCCACAAAGTGGCTAGAGAGGTTGAATCCAGCCTACTTTTTTCTCACCAACCATTGTCTGATAATAAAGAGCCACAAAGGATTTCCATGGCCTGTTAGAGGGTTGTTGTGCTTCATGAAATTCAGTTCAGTATCATATTTCATGTGTTAGGGTCATGGTTTTTGAGTTTGAATCCTGCCAGAGGCTCATATTGCTGGAGAGAAGTACGAGCTGTAAGAAAGACAACACTAAAGAGGGCGTCAACCACACCACCTGTTGTGTTTTGTTTCTGTTTAGAGGGCAGTGTTCATGTAGTGTGTAAACCAGTCAACATCTTGAGAAAGCTTACTGTCCTCTAACTGTATGACCATTCATAGAGAATCCCAGAAACAAACTGTTTGATGCGATTCTGTACTGATCGCTACTATTTTGTGCCGAGAAGATTATAAAGAGGGGTTTGTGGAGCTGTATGGTAATCACATTGAGATAAACTGCAAAAAGAGGACAAGTTTCAGGAGAATGAAGAGAATGAAGGACTAAAGATCACCCCCCTCCTCAACTCCATCCTCTGTTGTGGAGTCGTGTTCATTCTCATGCAGGAATTTTATTCAGGATACAAGTAAACAAAAGTAGATGTACCACACCAGCGAGAACAGAAAAAAAGCTGCTTGAGGTCCAAATGACACAAACCTTAGACTGGCCCATATCATCACTGTTTTGGCTCTGTTGGTTGTTTTTAGTGATGGTAGAGATTCTTCCATGTTCATGCCAAAAGGTTTAATTCTGATTGCTGTACTACTTGAATGTCTCAGTGTGCTTTACCATGTAGGTTTAATCTAATCAGGCATTTATCTCCACAGACTGACTCCATTCCCACACTACACCTAGTGTGTCCTTTTAGGAATCAAGCCCAAGGACGACTGGGAGTCATACCCAAGGTGAGAAATGATGTTTACTCATATTGAGCTATCCTCAGAGTCTATGCTCAGAACCGAGTAACAGTGTTTTGAGAAAGTACATTTTCAGGTAGGACTTTCTAACAAGCCCTCACACAGCCGTTTATCAGGAAATCACACCGGTTCCTTTTATCCCATTTTATTGTTAAAAATAAGTTATGTTGCTTTTTTAAAAACTAATTCTGATACTGTTGATAATCTTCACATACCCAAATTGGATTTAACATCAAAATCGTGCCAGTGTCCTTGAAAAGGAGTTTTTCTAAACATATATTTCTTCATATATATGGTGATGTTAGATAAAGGAAGCCTGAATGATCACTGAAACTCGTTATGGTTTTATTTTTAGATTATTGACCATATAAGAAAAACATCTGGTGTCAGTCAGTTGAAATATTTCACATATTCACCTTCCTTATGTGCAGTTTACATTTGGGTCTGTTAACAGTGCCAAGTATCTAAGTTTGCTTTCAAAGTCATCTAAATTAATTTATCATAATTTAGGAGACACTGTCTTGTTACCAGATAGCTTTACTTACTTTTGACACCACCATTTTTATAAATACTTCAGTGATGTTTCAGTCACATGAATTCACTGTACATCAGCTCTGTAGGATTTTAGAGGAGCTTCAGCTCCCTGTGACATATCAAGGGCAGTAGGTTTAATTTGTAGACTGACAGGTGCACTTTTTCACTTCCTCCTTCATTACCATCTCACCGTAGAGTGGAACGGTTCCACTTCAGCTGTCATCCCTCAGAACTCAGCTACAGTTCTGAGCTCATAAGTACAGCTAAGGTAACACACTTAAGTTTCACACACAAGTGTCCTGCTTTGCCTCAACTATCACTGCAAAACGTCCTTATCTTATTACAGTGGGTTTGCTGTGGTGCTGAGTGACTCATGTTGCTCAAATTTTAAACCGTTTTAAACCCTTTTTTTGCAGACCAAAGACACAGAACAGCCACATCCCAACAGCTCCTCTTCCACAGCCCAGACTTCCAGCACACCAGAGCTGAGGCAGAGGAGGCAAACCTCTCCAACCTCAGTTCCTGCTCCAGCTCACACACATACCCCACTGTCTCCACCTGGAACTCCTTCATGGCCTGCTGCTGCAATGTAAGCCATATTGGAAGAAATGATGTATCTGCCTAACTGATCTAACCAGGCACTAAATTTTAGCAGTATGATTGTGTTCAGGATGTAAACACACCAGCCAGAACAGCAAAGAGCAGCATGAGGTCAAAGTTACAAAAACTAATCATCACAGCTTTGATGAAAACATGGATTATACCATTAGTATCTCATTGGATAAAATCAGACTACATTTTTGCCCATGGCATGTCACTTCAACATTAATTGATAAATTGACTGCAAGAAATTGTCATTAAACAAGGCCTCATTCCGTTCCCCTCTTCACTTCCTTTCCTACCATCTTAAGTGACACTCCATCAGTCTAAAAGTGGAAGTGGATTTTGGTGAGATCAACATTTCAAAGGCTGGGGGAGCGAGTCAAGAATGATGCGTGCTCTGGGTGCCTATATTACTATTGTGATCTTTCATCATTTCTGCTGTTTTGTGTGATAAAATATGAAGTGATATTTAATGTTAATATAAGTAAATGTATTCATGTAATACTATCAGTTATTAGGCGTGCATAAGAGTGCATTCAAAGCCTCACTGTGCAAGTGAGAGACGGCATGTCAAACCATGATTGAAACTTAACTCTGATTTGCAAGAAGATGCATCCACTCAAAAAAATACAGATACCCTAATTAGATGACATAAGATTTTCCTCTAATCGTCACTCAGTGGGGAAATTCACATATGCTAAATACAATTTTGTAATTCCTTCTGTTATAGCAAGAAAATAAAGTATAAATTTAAAAATGGATAGATTGCTTTCAGTGGAAAAGAGTTACAGTGTTAAACAGATTTTCAGCAGTCTGTCATCTTACCCTGCAGGTCTGGAGTACCACAGATGACCCAACCAGCCTTTCCCACCTACTCCCTGTACAGCCCTCAACAGCTTCTGTGGATCCAACATATCTACGCTAGACAATATTACATGCAATAGTGAGTTTTTCATTTGTACACCTCAAATTCATACTACTTTTCTGTTGGTGTGAGTTCTTCCTGTAACCTTGCAGTCTCTCATTGTGGTGTGACATGGCCATGGACGACTTTGTCCAAGTAGTTTCTAATACTCTTGATGTTTGTCTCATTTTCCACGAACAGCCATGCAGCATTGGCGGCAGCAGGAACTGTCCCCTCGGCAGCAGCTACAACCATTGGCCAGTACCCACCTGTTCCCGCCCACCAAGTACCTGTCCCAGCCCCCTTAGCCAATCAGAACCCCATTAACAACCTGCCAGTGAATCAGAACCCAGTGCAGGATGGCGCTTTCATCAACCCTGGTGAGGCCAACCAGAACATGCAAATGAATGCTCAGGGTGGGCCTTTAATGGAGGATGAAGAGGATGTGGAGCGCGACTGGCTGGACTGGTTGTACTCTGCTGCAAGATTCGGCGTTCTGCTTATGATTGTGTACTTAAACTCCAACCTGAGTCGCTTTCTGCTGGTGATGAGCACCCTCCTCCTCATGTACCTGTACGTTTGGTCTGTTCCTTTCTCATTTGAAAACTATGAACATGGAGTCTCCTTTTCCCTGCAGCATATGAAAATTGTCATGTTGATTACGTTCTATGGTATCCAGTAGTAATTGCAATTGAGTCTGCTTTCTTGAGAAATCAGAGCTCAGTTTCAGATGTGTTCATGATAAAGTTGGCAGCAGTACACAGCATGTTCCATATCGACACTGTTGTTATCATCAGTTCAGGCCACGTTGTTCCTTTACTCAATATGTTCCAGTCTCACACTCATGTTACATAACCCTTCACTTGACACCATATACATACACATGGCATGGATTAGAGAGGATTGGAAGTATTTTGCATGTTTGTATGTCAGGGGAAAACAAAGCAGAACCAGCTGCTGCAATTGAAAGAAATGCTTTCATTTCTGAAAGAACTTAACTTAAGCCAAAATTCAAGTCATCTCTTCAGAACCTTATTGAAAGAGAGAAACTGTGTGTATTTGTGCCCGAAGGACACAAGCTGCCGCTTTGAGAACACATGGCAGTCAATATGCATTTTAGTAATGTTTACTCATCAGCAACAGTTGGAAGATTCATGTTTAGAGACATAAACAGCAGATGTCTGTTTCCATGTTTCTACCCCCCACCCCCACTTTCTCTTTTGAGTTAGTTTTCTTCCTCTTTTCCTCTTTGATCACTTACTAATTCAGGAATAATACTTATCATCATTTCACACAGGGCATATGTTATCAGCATAAAAGTAGCAAAATGTAAAGAAGTACTGTGTCCATAAATGAGTAAAATTGGAGAAAGACAGTGTTCCTGCGACTGCACTTCCCCTCAGCTCTATGGAGCATTTTAGTATCTTTCAGCACATTGGTTTGGTTTAAGGAAAGTGAACATTCAACTTACATCAACCAGGTGGACACAAACACAAATTAGATAGATGACAATGTTCCTCCTTGTCTGCTGGATGTGTAAATTAGGCAGCTGTTTGCCATAATAACATTATGAGGTCAGTGTTACCTAGATATAGTATTCAGTGGAGACATTGTAATGTACAGTTGTTAAAGTGATCTACACTAATGCCATCACAGAGATTCAGCATTTTTAATCTGTTTTTTTTTTATGATCTTAGATATCATTTTGGTTTTAGCTGATAAATGATTTGATTTCTAAATAAATCATTGTCTTTCTATTGAGCTTGTCTAGATACGTTAAAGCTGTGCTTTTTAGGTGGCATGACATCAGTAAACTGGAGAGTTTGCAAATCTATAGAACTTCCTATTTGTGTGTAGTTGAGCAGAGGAACTGAACATTGCCTCCGTTTTAAGATTTTTAACAAGTTTATCTTAAATACAGTAAGTGCTTCAAAACATATTTCATGGGATTTAAGTTATAGCAGTTGGATACATGTTGCCTGTTGCTGTTCATATGGCACAGAGTATAAAAGTATTTTCTCCCGTTTTTGTTTTACACAGACACACTGCAGGTTGGTTTCCCTTCAGAAGGCGAGTGCAGGTGCAAGAACCCAACCACCTGCACCCCCCTGAGTTCCAGCACAACCAGCAGAATGAGAACAGGAACCCAAACCCAAATCCAGTAAGAAAACCTCTGATTCACCCTCATTTAACACAAGTTTTCTGAGTTCTGTTGGTCATTCTCATGTCTCGGTGGTTCAAGGCCCGTACTCTGTTGACATGACATCCTGGATTGAGGTCTGGTCTAAAACCTCCATGCAGACATAGATCTGCATGTAGAACATTTAATCTAATCAAGTGGGCTCAATAAACTACTACAGGAGCATTTGTGGACTGAAATGGATTTTTTTAGCTGAAAACACTTTCAAACCTACTGCTGTAAATTCTTTTTTAGAATGACTTTGTTTCCTGTCTATTCAGGCTGACGAGCTTGCTGATAGAGAAAGGGAGGAACCTGCTGCTGCAGTGGATGAATCAGACGGACAAGGACCAATGACAGCAGTATTAGTGCCTCCTCACAGGGTGTCAGTCATGTGGACGGCCTGGGTTTTCTTCAAAACTTTCTTTTCCTCCCTCATACCTGAAGTTCCTCAGGGTGTGGCCAACTGAGCGCCTACAGAGAGACACAGAGGACCTTTTTATTTTGCAGTGGGGAGCAACAATCAATGGAGATGCTGTGAATGTCCCAAACTGTGAACTGGAAACAAAGGACATGAAGGACTAGAGATATCAAACACCATTCTTAACAGTAAGGAATTGTTCAGTGGGATCACAGCTGTCCCATCTCTCCATCTGACCAAACATGTACAGTCTACTGATTGTTGGGTTTTACTGCTCCCCAAGGTTTTTTGCTGTATGACAAGGCCTTGTTTGGATAGCTCCCTTATCCATAAAACAACAGTAGGGGGCAGCTGTGGGTGAAATATAAACCTCTCAGTCGACACTGTTGTGCTTAAATTATTCTTCCTGTGAAGACGTTTATGGACACAGATGAGTTTATGGTGAATCCTAGGAGATCAGAAAACCTGAGTTTTCATAGTGAAGAATATGATCTAGATCAGTTCACTCACACTTATTATATGAGGCATGTTCAGTTGAAGGAAAAATCCACACACAGACACAGCTCAGTACTGTATGTAATGGCTATGTAAGTTTAACCAGTGACAGATTTATTTTCTTCAGAAGCTCTGTGGTTTCACAGATGTTGCTTTTGTCTATGGAAGTATAGAAAGGCCAAAAGAAAAAAATAATGAATCAAAATATTAATTGTTAAAAATGTGTGATTTTAGGTGTTTTGAATTCACTCGTTTGAAATTTTTTGCGTTCACAAAATATTAATCGTATTTACAAATACTTCACAAGTTACACAAATTCTCTTAGTCCTTTCCAATATAAAAAGTCAAGGAAAGTTAAAAGGTAATGCTACTTAAATTTATCAACAAAATTTAGACAACAAAAGAGAAGATGAGATTCAAATTATTTTGACCTTTATTTGCTTCTGTAGAGTCACTGTGTAGTGAACATTTAACACCCTCCAAGCAAACAGTAGCTGATCATAAGTGTGGACAGCAAAATTTGACAAGGAGAACAAATCATGAACAAGAATCATGATTCACAAAACTGAAAATAACTTTGGACCTCTCATATGACTTTTCTTTACCAGTTCTGTTTTGAGTGGACTTTTCTGTTTTTGAGCATCAGGTGATGGTGATTTTGACCCAAATACAATTTAGACTGCTTCTTTCTGCCAAATTGTTGGGTACAGTTTCTGTGAAATAGTGATGTTGCCATGTTAAAATCACTTTTGTAAATATATGTACACAAAGCACTTTACAACAATGTATGTTATGCAAATGTATTTACATTTTGAGGGTTTGCAAGTTGTTGTTCTTCATGAGAAGATTTCTAATATAAGTCTAAAGCCTAGAGGGCTCAGAGTTTTATTTATTTTTTCAGAGAGGGGGCTTAGTTTAAATTTCAGGTCAAATCTTAAATCACATTAAAACAAAACAGTCAGTTCTATTATACTTACAGCATAGGTTACAGATGAATTGGACGGAAGGCTGCTTGTAGGCCATGTAGTGTCCTCTTCACATCCAGATGGCCTTCTTTTATTATTTTGTTGTCAAAGGTCTTAACATCATTCAGTTAACCTTCTGAATTGTAAACAGAATGCGACTCCACATCATTGGTACCTGTCGTTTTTAAGCAGTTTTATCTAATACTGATTCAGAAACCTTCGCTCTCTCAGATCGCATTCATAAATGACTTTTCACTCCATTAGTCATCAGAATTATGATGTTATGCTGTTTTGACTTGAGTCCCAATCAGTTTAACAGCGTTCATTAACTGATTTTAGTCAGTGCATGTTTTATTGATCTGTAACAAGGAATAAGTGGATTTTACTAACTTCTCTGAACAATGTCACTGTAAAAGAGAGTATAATACACTTTTTAAGTAAAGAGGTTAAAAGTCATTTCCCTCTTATTGTAATCCTATCCATGTGTTCTCTTCATTAGCCCCTGCTGTAAAGTTAGCACTTTGATTCCCTTAGTAGAATTACAGTAGTTTGTGACATTGTTCACCATGTATACGTGGAAATTTTAATGTTATGATTTTCTTTTTTGTTCGTCTTTCTGTGAGAGTTGCTTCTTGATGGATGTTGTAGAATGGCATGTGTGTCTGGCAAGTCTCGCAATAATGAATGCAATAAATGTTCTCGACTTTAACGGTTCCTTATTGTGTTCATTTCTTGCAGATATGCTTGTAAGCACAATGTTTCTGCTGATTTTCTGTACAGAGTGCAACCAAAATTTGTTGAACCCGTGTTAACGTGCATAAACTTGTGAAGGTCATGTCACCATAGGGCACACACACACACACTGTAGCATGATAGATATTAGAAACTTAAGTACACTCAGGGTACCTGACTATGTGGCAGCCCCATAACTCTGACATCTCTCCCCAACAACGGCATGTCCTGTGTGTGCATGTGTGTGTTTCAGGCCTATGATTGTGTGTGTTTGCAGAAAAACAGTGGACTGAAAAAAGATTTCCCCCGGGCCAGGCATGTCCATACCTATTCTGTAAACGGCCATGTGGCTTGACATGACTGCACATATTATGTTCCAGAGACAAGACTAAGCAAGGGTCAGCTATTACAGACAGCCATGCTACCAGTTCTATGAGTCTTTGTTTGCATTGATAGCAGTTATAAAGCTTACGGTTATCATCATGTAAGTATAGCAACCTAGTCTTTGCTAATTAGCACTAAACCAGAGTTTTGCAGATGTATGATGAGAAACTAAATGATTGGACAAATTAAAAGTTTGAACCAATCATCACACTACAACACAACAAAGATAAAATGCAATTCATCCTGAAGGAGGCACGGATGACTGTCAGTAATTCAGTTTATCCAACAGATCTTTAGACATTTGACTTAAAAACAACAGACTTGATTTGTAAAAATTGCCAAAAATGAACAAAGTGATCACCTTTGTCTTTACAAAACATCTTTTGGGGACCATGAATATCTGTGGAAACCACTTGTGTCCGTCCGGCTAAAAAACAGCCCACCTGTTGTGTATGTTGATTGACATTCTAAATCCTGTTTGTGACTTTGCCCTTTCTAAACCTGGATATGAACGTTTTTCAAGCTAATGATTGACTGACTGAAATGTTGTCACACTGAGGGATCCAGTCCCTGTTTTGGGGGACACTGCCCTCACAGGTATTGTAGCAAATTTGAGATTATATTTAACTAGTCGAACTGAAATCCTATTCTTCTCTAGGAGAGCAGCATATTCTTGGTGTTCGTCTTGACCTGTGTGCTTATTTGGTCATACAATTACCAAAAAGGAAAAAAATCTGATATATAGCATCCCCCACATTAGCAGTGACGTTTTGGCTCTGACTGATAATGTCTGTACTGCAACTGCATGGTCCGATATCTGTGTAGGCGGGCACTAAAAACAGACCAATGGCCACACACACAGTTAACCAGTGTGGGGGCCGACATAGTGAGACGTTGCTTTTTGCTGTTTGTCCCACCTGTGTTTTGAGCATATTGTATGCTACTCCATGACCCTGGACTCTGCATGTTAGTTATTCTGTGTTGTCATTTGAATCATAGGAGTGTGAGTGAGTGTGTGTGTGTGTGTGTGTGTGTGTGTGTGTGTGTGTGTGTGTTTGTGTTTGGTGGGGGGTTGCAGTGTGTGTCCTGTCCATACACCCCCACCCCGACCCATGCCCACCCTCATCTAGATCATTTACTCCCTTTGTTGTTATCTCCAGGCTATCTTTGTGTCCCACTGTACCTCCCCTTTCTCTCAAACCAAACTAGGTTCTAAGAGAATCACCACCAGGGAATGGTTAGTTACAATCTAACAATCAGCTTCGGTGTCTAGTTTCAATGTGAGCCAGCATTTGTTCAAAAAGCCTGTACAGTTTGTGTTTTACAGCTGTTAAGAGCAGGGAAAGTAGAATAACTTCGCCAGTGAAGAGATTTGGAAGCACATACAGTAACTATACTTTGAGGATTTGTTGGTTTGGTCTTTTCAAAAGCATCTTTGTGGGGTATGTATACTGGCTGTGATAACTGTTGCCCTACATTTTCATCAAACCTCAAAATGTAGTAATTGACATGTAATGCTTCTGCATGCAGCATTTGTTCAGTGCAATTATATCTTGTCCTCCACTTGATATTTTTATCATCTGCAAGTTTCCTTAATGCAATCCATCCAGTTATTTATTGTAACATTACTTATCTTTACTCAGCATTTCATTGGAATAGTTTACTTTTGAGTTTTCATAGAAAAGGCTGTACTTTGGCCAGTTTACTTTAAGGGGAGCTTGTGCAAAAGACAAATCTGAGTCAGTGTTTTTCCTTCCATCAAGTGTGAATCAAACAAGTTGTCTGTATCTGATTGGATGGGACAGGTTTTCCACTAGATACTACATGCAGTGTATAGAACTCTACTGGACAGTGGGAAGAACAAGGTTAGGAGGCTGTAGGGTTCTCTCAGAAAAAAACAAGAAAAGTCCAAAAAGACATTTTTAAGACAAAGAAATTTTGAAGATCCTAGTCTCATTTATGCGAAAGTAGAGCAGCCACAGCTCATGGGAATTTGAGTGTAAAAGAAGAGTTTGAAAGGCTCTGGAGCTTAAGTGAGATTGGATAAGATACCATTCAGGAATCAACTGACTGAACTTGTGTAACAGCACTCCATTGTTTAGCGAGCCACTTTCACTAGAAGGAAACAAACACATAGTAAACTGCAAACACTCAACAGGGTTAAAAGCCTTGGAGAAAACTCTTGGTGAACTTTTAACGTGCACAATGCCTCATGATGTTTGCCCGCCGCTGCTTTGCCTGCTGCTGTTCCTGTCTGTGTTTGGGGCTTCCCGTGCCTGCCTGGAGGACCCTGCTTCAGCCTACAGATTCACCGGAGCCGTATGTCGCTTCACTTACCCTGCAGCTGTTGTGCGTGAGTAGGACTTGGATCCTGTGTTGGTGTTAACTCTATTCAAACATTCATCCTATTGTTTAAAAACCTACCAAAACTGCTGTGGTAATGTTGGTGCAAGTGATTCTCAAAACCAAAACCATAATTTCCCACAATTCCCAGTGCTCGTTGGAAAAACAATGTCTACTTTCTGCATCAAACCTTTTGTGTTTTTAAAGGGGTAAAAACATTTTTGGAGGAAATCTTAAGGAGAAATTCAGCTGTCTTTCCTCTTTTAACTTTTATCAGCATCATCATGTGTTTCCCCACCTCACTGTCGTGTCCCTGTTTTTAAGTGTCTTTGTCATTTGTCTGTGTTTGTGTGCTGCTGGCAGTCAATGAGAAAACCACTAAAGTGATTGAGGCCGCGTTCCAACATGCCAGATACCCAAGTGTGAAGGGAGAGAAATCCCTGCTCTTCGTAGGCAGAGTCATATATGGCCTGGACAAGTAAGAGGATACATACACATATACACACAGACACCAATGGGCACACGAAATGTCATAAAATCATGCAATGCTTCTCCATTAACCAGCTTGGAGATTCACAACCTGTTGATCGGTCGGAGTGAATTTGAGCTGCGTCCGGGTGAAGGCATTGCAATGGAAATAAGCAATGTGTCGGCGGTCTTCAGAGGGACCATCCAGTATGGATACGGCAGCTGGCTGTGAGTCTGACCGTGTGTGACCGGCATCATCCCACTTCACAGCATTCACTTTCTCAGAACAAGCTCAGTCATAGAAAATAGAAAAGCACATGAAGCACATGATGAAAAGCAAACAATCCATGTATACCCAACACCTGGAAACAGAAAGAAAATCATATTTGATTGTCTGAGAAAACAAAAGCAACCCAAAGTAATCCATATCAATTCTATTTAGTCCTGTTAGGTCAATTTATGACCTGGTCACACCAATAAGTGGGACTGTGAAAGTTAGTGAATAGAAGTGAATGGCAACACAGCACATGGCACAATGGCAATCACATGTGATTAACTCCTCCGTTTTGGACAGTTAAATGTGTGGATAAAAGTTCACTTAAGTTTTATCAAAATTTCATGAAATTTACTTTGTGTGACTGAATCCACTAATCGTAAAGATTCCAATGCAATTAAGTAATTTCAAGGCAAAAATGTTTTTCGACTTAAAACTAACTGTTTGCTCTTCAGAAAGAGCATTTGAAGTATTATTTTACAAGATCCTCAGGTGGTGCTAAAGCTGCTGAAAGCTCATTGCTGTCCACATTACACATTAAATTGGGAGTGTACTTTCAGGAAGGATGGTGACATTTTCTTTGACTGACTGATTAATTGATCAATTTTATTAGATTGTTCTTAAAATAAAGGACAAAGTAGAAAAGCACTCGGAGAGCGCAGACCTCTGCTAAGCAGCACAGTTCCCCCAGCTAATTGTGACTTACACCCCAAAATATTAGTCCTACCTTGGATTCATCTATTTCAATGGATTCCTGGACCATAAAAACATACCCTTAGCAATTGGAATCACATTGATATCATTTTTAGTTTAATAGTTATACCCGAAAATCAACATTTCTGTAATGGCGGTTCCAAAATGTAATCATTTGTTCCTTGTCCCAGAAAGGACATTTCCTGAAAATTTCATCAAAATCTGTCCATAACTTTTTGAATTATGTTGCAAACAAACAGGCAAACAAACAAACATCAAACAAACAGGCAAACAGACAAAACAACGGCAACAAAAACATAACCTCCTTGGTGGAGGTAAAAAACACATTAAAGCCTGCAGGTTTCTTTTCATTGTGGTCCCTTTGGGGATGGGGGATGTGATAGATTATTTAACATAGGCTACACAATACTATCATCCCATGTGCCAAGAAAGTTTCGTCACAGCTGATAGTAAATTGATTTGTGTCCATTTTGCATTTCTTTTTCTTTTTCACCTAGTGTCAACATTGGACATTCAGTTGACTTTGAAATTGAGTCTCAGATTGATCTTGGAATCAACCCCAGACTTTGTAAGTACCTGATTGCCTGTGTAGACCGGGAAAACTTAACAAAGCCAAAATGTCAACCCACAGCACAGCTGCTGCTTCAGTGTTGTTCCACTTCACCAATTAATCTTTCATCTCACCTTATACGTCCTCTCAAATGTTCCCTGTTATCTGTTTCTGTCTCCACTGTCAGTCTGTGGGAAAGGGAAGGTAGCAGCAGACACATCAGACTGTTTTCTGAATTTTCACAAGCTCCATCTACACCTGCAAGGCGACAAAGAGTAAGTTACAAAACCCGATGCTGATTGACCGTCAACTGTAGAACAGACGAAGCATCTGCATTATGTAGTAACAGTGCCTGACCCTGCTAATGTGTGTTTGCTGTCATTGGTCAGACCAAACTGGCTGAAAAAACTCTTCACTGACTTCATCACCTTCACTGTCAAACTGGTCATTAAGGGGCAGGTGAGGGCGAGAGAAGCGGCACAGACCTTTCCTTCATCACTTTTTAGCCTGGCAGTGATTATTGTTTAAATGGTAACAAACTGATGGTTAGCATGTTCGTATCTTATTACAGTCAAAGGCAATACTGATGAGTCTGTTCTGAAATGCAGATTTGTAAGGAGATCAACAGGGTGGCAAATATACTGGCTGACTTCATACAAGACACAGCAGGTGCGTACGTGTGTGTATATGTGAAAAGAGAGATAGATCAATAGAAAGTGAGTGAGTGAGTGTGTGTGTGTGTGTGTGTGTGTGAGAGAGAGAGAGAGAGAGCAAATATTGATCTGATATGTGTGTGCGTATGTATGTGTGTGTATGTGAGAAAGACAGAGAGAGAGCACCACTGTCCTTTGATTATGTGAATTTGTGTGTGAGCATGACATTGATCTGATGTGTGTATCTGTGTGTGTGTGTGTATGCGTGTGTGTGTGTGTGTGTGTGTGTGTGTGTGTGTGTGTGTGTGTGTGNGTGTGTGTGTGTGTGTGTGTGTGTGTGTGTGTGTGTGTGTGTGTGTGTGTGTGTGTGCGTGTATTCGCAGAGCATTTCCTCACGGATGGAGACATCAGTGTTGATATTGGTGTAACTGCTCCTCCTGTCATCACTGCTAACTACATAGAATCATACCACAAGGTAAATGATACCTGTAAATACAGTCAAAACCACTTAATCTTTACCTCATATTTAGAAGTGAGTCAGAAGAGTTTAAGACTGGCAAAAGACTAAGTTCATATTTAAATAAAGGAATTGTCAGCGTTGTCAAACATTGGTAAGACACAGCACTTTATGGGAGACTGGGTTTTAATATATCAGGTCAACTGAAATGACAGCTCTTGTTCAGTCCCCGCTCACCCAAATAACTTTTGTACTGTCTGTATCATACTTGAGTAGCAGTAGTGGTCCAAATTCACATGTGTACATGAGTGGACATGCAGAAAAGAATCTCTTAATTTGAGTTGTAAAAGCTCTCTTGTCCCTCTGTTCATCCCTCCCCTTTCCTTTTTTCTAAATCCTCCAGGGGTTGACCAGCTACAATAACGTTTCCGCTGTCATCAATGACTCTTTTTTCCACCCCAGCCAGCTGACAGAAAACAGGATGCTCTACTTTTGGTTGTCAGGTCAGTAGTTGGCAAGTCTCATCTTTTGACACCTGGAAGTTCATGTGTATTATAGAAGACAGTTACATTAAATGAAGTATCCTCTGTGGTATGTGGCTGTGTCTCACACGATACACTACAATAAGAAGACTTAAGTTTAGGTGTGATGTTAATAATTGATACATGTTGGTCTTTAGATATCTCTAAAATAGAATCAGTTGCACTACAATAATTTTTTGCCATTCAGATGTTGATACAGTATCTGTGTGGTCCATTCTGGTACTTAAGTCCAGTGTCTCTCTCTCAACCCAACCAGTCAAGGCAGATGACTGACATCTTTGTGCCTGGTTTTGTCCAAGGTTTCTGCCTGTTTTTCCTCCCCACTGTCACCAAGTGCTTGCTCATGATGGGAACTGTTGGGTCTCTATGAGTAATATCATAAAGAGTATGGTTTTGACCTGCTCTGGATGTAAAGTGCTGTAAAGAGATGGCGTTGTGATTTGGCGCTATATAAATAAAATTGAATTGAATTGACAACATCGTCACTGTCAGTACCACTGCAGGAAGTGCTTTGTCCTTGATGTAGCTTTATACTGATATATACTGATACTGACCTTCAACAGTTTGTTTACCGATATGACAACCTTTCCCTGACCTTATCCATAGCATTGCTGACATGTGCAGAGAGATTTAGGAAGAAAGGAAAATGCAGTCCCAGGTTCGAATTATCTAATAATGGTCCTCAGTAGTTACCTTCTTAAGTGTTGGCACAGCATTAAAATGAAGTGTGGAGATGAAGGTCTGGCTGTGGAAGACTGAGTAGTTACGAGTATTGTTTATACAGCAACTTTTAGGTTGGCATCCATGAGAATTTGTGTGTGGTAAAACTACTTAGAAACTAGATTTTTGAAGAAATACACAGTATCTATACATACACTAGAGTGGCATGTTTTCATGTGCATCATGTTTTTTTTCTAGACATTGGTCATAAGTCACATTTAGTCTCTGAAGTTCTGTACTGCATCTAAAGAGCTGCAGCTCATTAGCAGCAGGGTACTTCACTGTCTGTATTTGGACTTAAAAATCTATGTGATGCAACTGTAACTTGTGTTTAACCCCAGACCAGCTCTTTAACCCTATGGTCACTGCTGCCCACCAAGATGGCCGCTTCCAACTCAACATCTCTGGAGCAGAGCTCACTGTAAGTACATCACCTTCTAAAATGGTCTGTAAAACATCCTGGCAGCATGCATAAAACATCACACATGGATGTGTTATCTTGTTGATAAAATGGCATTGATGGTACTTATTGCTTAGAGATTACTGGATTGACTGATAATCTTATTGTTTCTGTATGTGGAAAAAATACTGCAAACATAAAATATGCTACCTTCCTAACAAGAACCAGATGGGTACAGATGTTTAAATTTAAATAATTATTTTTATTCTCTTGTTTGGTCTCACATCATATTTATGGATGTGGTTTCAGGAACTTTTCGAGACAACTCTCTCCAGTGCCATGCCCGACTTTATTATAAAGGTAACATGGAAAATCTCCTCATCCCTGCACTCTTCCAGATATAAACATGGACACTTTTGCCAGATGTGGCATATTATTTTGCATTTGTGTGTGTTCAGTGTCTGCTGGAATCAGGCTCTTCAAAACTAGAAGTTTGGAG
This sequence comes from Centropyge bicolor, assembly GCA_037975185.1. Lineage (NCBI taxonomy): Eukaryota > Metazoa > Chordata > Actinopteri > Pomacanthidae > Centropyge > Centropyge bicolor. The sequence goes on along the minus strand of JBBMOC010000104.1, from coordinate 379,717 downwards.
TTCATCTGTTCCCTACTTAAACACCTCCACCTTGGGTACGACCGTCTGGGCGAAGGCCTCTGGGCAGCTCCACTGTGGGAGTCAAGACACACCAACACTCTCCTTTGAAACGGTACTGTGCTTCTTATTTTGGGACATTTTCAGCCACAATTTGATGGATGAGTGTGTTTGAGTGTTGGCTTGTTTTGTTGCATTCCACACTACCAAATGATCTTCTTCCTTTATATCATGTTTTAGCTCCTATACAGTGTAGAAGAGTGACAACCAGGAGTACTTCTACTGCAAGAGGTACTTCTGCAGTTGCTGGGGAGGAGGAGGAAAGATTGTAGAACAGCTCATTAATTTGAAAAAAGAGAAATTCTAAACAAAATTTAATAAAACATATACACACACACATTTTCATTCATATTGTGAATTGTTAATTTGCTGTCACGATAATCAGTAAACTACCAGTTATGATAAGCTTGTTCCACAGGACATGCCTCCCAATAACCTTTTGCAAGACGTGAACACCACACGTTTTGAATGAGAGCTAAAAGTATTAATGGATATTTGTAGGTACAACGGACAAACAGTTTAAAAAAATTAGCTGACAGTGATGGGTGAACAGTTGTCCCTTATGAGTGCATTGTCTTTTTTTTTTTTTTTTAACCTGTTCTGTTACAGCAACTTGAGCAAATAGTGTGATGTTCTAGATGCCCAGTCGTGCCACACAGTTTTGATCTGCTACAGGGAAGTCTGAGATACTTCTCCCATAGTATGATTTATATTTTTATTTTTGGTTTGTGTGATGACCGGACCAGAACAGGAGGGAAAAGGACAGAGATAAAGAATAAAGAGAGGGGGATGTGAGGACAAGAGGGGGATGTGAGGACAGAAGACAATAGACAAGAGAGAACATAACAACAACAACAACAACAATCAACAACAACAACAACAACAAAAGCCGTCACTACCATACTAACAATTACAATGGTGACAAAAGAACAGCAACAGATTACAAAACAGCTTGAAAATTCTCAGTAAAATACCTACCGAGGTATGGGTTCTGAAAAAATGATGTAATAGTTAATGTGTCGAAAGTGTCATAGAAAAAACAGACTAAGACAAGCAAGCAACCCGCAAATATAGGAAAAGACAGGATTGCAGTGCTTCTAAAGCCAATAGTGCCAAGGGTGTGTATGTATGTGCATGTATGTATGTCTGCGTGCGTGTGAGTGTTTTGCGTTTGCCCCTAGTGCCGAGAGTTAGTGGGGGACCACCGCACGCACCTCCCCCGTGCACCACCACCGCCAGCAGGCTAGAGCCCCCAGCACCGAAGAGCCCACCAGCCCAGGAGAAGGGATAGGCCCGGGCAGAGCCCAAAAGTCCACCAAGCAAACCCCGCCGAGGAGCCCAGCAGGAAGCCCCGAGGAGGCAGCCCCAACCCGGGACGGACCAAGAAGGAGACAAGGAGACGACCAACCCCGAGGACAGGCCCGGTCCCCCCCAGGAGCAAGCAGAGACCAGGACCCCACCCCCCACGGGCCCCCGTCCCCCCCCGGCCCCCAGGCGAGAGACCCACCCATGCA
>JBBMOC010000104.1:254628-362773 GCA_037975185.1 Centropyge bicolor | reverse complement strand
AAGGCACTTCACATCATTTTCTCTTTGCTTCATTGTTGATGTTGTTCTCTCTAACAAATGTTGTGAGGTAGGTGAAGCTTTACTCACCATTGACTGGTTTTTCAGGTTAACTTTCCTGGCCTTCTCCGCTGGACCCATCTCACTCTGCTTCATACAGGATAAGGTGTTGGATTCTTCTGAGTCGCCAGCCCCACAGCACACATACCAGTCTCCATCAACAAGCACTGAGCCACACCAGAGAAATCCAGACGACGCAGCCTGAAGAAAGTATATGAAGAACTCAAAGCAGAATCTCCCCCTGTAGCTGCATCTTCCCCCTTTAACTGATGAGTGGTAGCAGGCGTATCTGAAGAGTCTTCCAATCCGCTGGTCATTCCACAGAATCAGGCTGATTATGATGAGAGATGGCAGCACCATGTAGCTGTAACAGTGAATGATGTTCCTGGTGGAGGTGCACGGACATGCAAAGTCGATCTGAAACCAGAGGTGGTAACACAAAAGCAGCATTACAACGATGATCTGACGGCTGGCATTCTGCGTAACATATTCTGCATTCGGGAGGTAAGCAAAAACTTTAATGTAACTGTTCCAGGGCATGTTGCTGTATTGTTGCTGTATTGTATGGAAGTGTCTGGTAAAGAGACAGATCTGTGCAGTATTTATCTCTTTGCATTCTTAAACATACATTCCTCCACTATTTCAGTCCCTCCCATAGTGACACTCATCACAGTATGCAGGTAGAGAAACAAAGTTTGTTCTTTCGTCAGGGAGATATCTATTTAGCACATCTCATGAGACTCTCGTGTCACTATATCAGAACAGTAACAAAATCTAACCTCAAAGACAACAGTGATACGTCTTGTATCTGTTGTCAGTGTTACTGTCAGGAGACAAATGTTGTCAGTGATCTGGTGAAAGTTGAACCTGAGATGTGTATGAAGTGTTGTGGTTGCATTAATGCATTTTACATGTTAAATTACCTGTTGCGCTCAGCTGCATGTTGGTGAAAGCAACTTGACAAAGAGGTTTGAAAAAGTTAACTTGGTATACAGTGATGATTATATATTGTAAAAAAAAAAAAAAAAAAAAAAAAAAGTAATATTCAGTGTTATGACCTATTTGGTAAAAAGATTGCCTTTCAACATTTCAGTGTAAGTTACTCACCTATGTCATTTATTGTATCATGCACATACAAATGTCTTTCCACACACGCTGTTTAAAAATATAAACAAATCATGCAATATTTCATATTACTAATACCAGGGATGTCTATGCAGAATAAGAGAGATTGAAACTAGCTCTAAACAAGAGCAAGCTGAGATTGAGAATATAGGAGATAGTTGGTAAGTATTTTTGAGTCTGCTTAGGACTTATTGTCAGGTAGTTGACAGACTTTGTTGGGACAGAGCATTTGCTGGTTTCACTTTCTGAGTTTCAATTAGTGGGTCATTCGCTCTATTGTTACCTGACTGAAAATCTGAAAGGGAAAGGTTCAACCGTAACACTTCCTGGTTTTTAAACACACATGCTATGCTGTAGCGTCAGCCCTTATTGTGTTAAGACCGAATTGGGTAAAGACCTGTGAGTCTACTTGCACGAGTCCACTGAGCAAGGACACAGACTGACGAGTCTTTTCCTACTAGCTATATACGTAGTCTGCCTCACACACCATGTGCTACAGTACAGTACAAGTTGTCCAAGGCTTTCGAAAAAACGCAAACCTGCGCTGCCTCACAAAAGCCTCCACTTCTGGTGCCTCTTTAAACTTTGGTCTATGGAATTGCCAGTCGGCTGTAAACAAAAAAGAATTAATCCAAACACTGGTTAATTCTTCAGATATTCAGGTCCTAGCCCTGACTGAAACCTGGATCCTTCCAGAAAACGCTGCCAGACCAACTGCACTCTCTGCAGACTCAATTTTCTCCCACACACCCGTACTGTTGATACCAATTACACAGACGGGGAGGTGGTACAGGTGTCCTCACTTCCAAAAAATGGAAGTTCACTAAGCTCTCTCTGCTGAATAATTGCTCATCATTTGAGTACCATGCAATCAGTGTCACTGCACCGATTAAGCTAAATGTTGTTGTCATATAGCAGGGTGCCTTAGACATGACTACGACAAGACTGAACTACGACATTACAAGACTACAACATGACGAGACCCACAGGACTGAAAGAACTGAGACATGAAAAGGACCATAACTGACAGAACTATAACACAGACTGAAACTAAGACAGAGACGGACCGGAACACAAACAGAACTGTGGCAGGCAGGAAAGTGACAGTCAAAAACTAAAGCTAAACAGAGCCAGAGTGGCAGAACTGTGACATGTCCACTGGACCCGATACCATCCAACCTCTTACAAACTATCTCCCCATCACTTAAACCTGCAGTAACACACGTCAACTCCTCACTCGCAACGGGTGTGTTCCCCACTGCATTTAAGCAAGCTTGAGTCACTCCACTACTCAAAAAATCTACACGCGACCCAGCCCAGGTTGAAAACTACACTCCTGCCCTTCCTTTCTAAGGTACTTGAGCGAACTGTCTTTAACCAAGTCTCTGCTTTCCGCTCTGACAACAAACTGTATGACAAAAATCAGTCTGGTTTTAAACAGGGTCACTGTACTGAGGCCACGCTCCTATCTGTAACAGAATCACTGCGTTCTGCGAGAGCTGCTGGACAGTCTTCAGCTCTTTTGCTGTTATGTGTCAGTTGCCTTTGAGATGGTTAACCACCAAATCCTCCTCTCCACACTCACTGAGCTTGGCATCTCAGGATCTGCCCTCCGCTGGTTCGTGTCCTACCTCTCAGGGAGTGTCCAAACCATACAGCCTATCCACAGGGGTTCCTCAAGGGTCAGTGCTTGGTCCCCTCCTCTTCTCAACATACACAACCTCACTTGGTGCAATAATCCACCCCCGTGATTTCTCATACCATTGACTCTTCTCAGAGTCTTCTCTGGCTCCCCGGTGGTGGAACAAGTTACCAAACTCTGTTTGATCTGTAGAGTCGCTCTCAGTCTTTAAAAAAGACTTGAGACTCAGCTCTTCACTGAACACCTTGGCACTTCATCAACTCCTATTTAAAAAAAATAAAAATTTAAAAAAAAATGTCTAATTATATGTTGTAATGTATGCCCCCCTCACTGCCTGTAGGCACATGTCCTATCTAACTTAAACTTTGTTTTCTGGCACTTATACAGGTTGTTTTCTCCTGACTAGATCCTTGCTTGTGTTGTATCTCTCAGATGTACGTCACTTTGGAAAAAAGACCCTGCTAAATGAAATTGTAGAATTGTAGAAAATGTAGAATGTCCCTCTTAAAGTTCGTTCTTGTGAGGCACTCTTTAGACATGTTCACAGGTCTGTTCCAAAGTTGAAACCACCAACATTTATGTCTGACATTTGAAGGTTTCCCCCCAAAATCATCACTACTGGCCAAAAAGCTGGGTTTGAAATAATGAAAATGTGTACATCAGCTTCGCTTTTGCAAGTTCATTGGGAAGGTATCTAAAGAACATTAAGGCACTAGACTACCGAACGAGACAGAATAATCTGGCCCCAAAGTGAAGTCTGGACCAGGCTTATATTGAGGAGATGATTGGTGGGAATTGCAGACAGGTGTACCTCATCTGCCAGGTACACCTGGAGAACCAGCCACGTCTCCTGTCACAAACTAAAAGAAAAGAGCTATCCAGGAAAGAAAGCAAAACACAAAAACCCAGACCACAAAATGGAAAACTTTATAGTACAACACAACGTCCCATTTGCCCATAAAGCCATAATCACCAGCTACATGAAGAGATGTGCGTTTCTCAGGGCTATTCTTCTGCAACCTTCTTGAGCGCACTGAGAAATGAATGCACTGTGTTATGGTGCAGCACTGCTTCCTGTAAAAGACACGCCCAGGGTCAGCTTTGTGGTTACAGTCTGGATCTTATTTACCAAAAAACAACTGCAGGTAGGTCACATAGGTGTACACAAGCGATTTGCCTGGACAAAAGCCCTCAGCTGACCATGGCAGCACTTTAGCCTCTCCACTACTCTTTGTCTCTCTGTTAACATTCCTCTACACTGCATTTTTCCCACCCTGTTTGTCTCTGCGGCAGCAGTGGGAAACAAGGCCTCAGATCAAAGATTTTTGGTGTATCCTTTTGAAAACATTGCTTATCAGGAGGTGAACTCCTCATCCATGTGTTATCAGTAAGAAAGCATCTTTGTTATTGTTTAAATGGACCGCAACACACACACACACACACATACACATACACATACATACATACATACATACATACATACATACATACACACACACACACACACACACACACACACACACACACACACACACGAAGAACTAGCCATCCATGTGTTAGGGCAGTTCTATAGGACCCAAAAGCAGACACAGCTGGAACAGAATGTCAAAATTTGACAATTTTATTTAGGCAAAAATGAAGCTAGTTTGAAGACTAAGCTGCAGTGGTCAGGCAGAGGTGAATGGGTACAGCTGGGTAGGGCAGGCAGAGGAGTTGAGAGAGGAAAAGACCAAACCGGTTGCTGAAGTGAGGTAGGTTGGATTGGAATGGTGGTGGCGTGGAAAATCTGAGGCACAAAATGGAAAAAACAGGTAAGCAGGGGTCCAGGAAAATTAACTGACAAAGCAGATGATCAAAGAGGTTTCAGGAAAAAGGCCTTGATGTTTGTACCACTATGGAGACTGAACAATCTGTCAGAGTCTGAATGTCTGAACTGGGGTTAAATACAGCATGGCTTGATTGTAGATGAGGTGCAGGTGAGAAGGATCAGACAGGAGGAGGGAACCGGAAGAACATGCCCAGCAACACACAGACAGACTGAGACAAACATGACACACTAGGGAGGGAAAAAAACAAGAAACCCAAGGAAAGGAGGAGACAAAGCCCAAACTCTGACACCATGCATTCAGTGACCTCTGTCCCTTCCCCTGTCTCATCTGCTTGCTGTGAGTTTGCATTCCTTTCAGGCCCAAACACACATGTGCAGCCACACCTGATATTTACCTGCTTCCTTTGCCCTTTCTTGTCCCTCTTACCTTTGACTCCCTGCCCTCTCTGCTTTATTATCAATAATGACAGGAATCTTTAGAAAAGAAAAGGTTTGTGTAGTATGAACTACGCTCATTCACATTTTCCTGACAAAAAAATGCTCATACACTCATTATATAGGATGAGGTAACTTGATTTGTCTCAGTAGTCTGGCTTTAGCAAAAAAAAACACTCCTTTTTGCTTGAATGTGACCACGTTTATGTAAAGATACTGATTAGGAAATCACATCATACTGAAGTGTTATATACAATCCATTCCATTAATCCATTATCGTTTGGCTTGCTCCTCTGTAGACTACTCACTCTGATTACTGCAGCAAATTCAATCTTCAACACACATTTTACAATGCCAGATTTTACATTTTACAGCCATTGTTCGACTAGTTCAACAATGTGGGTCTGTAGAATGAATGAATGATTTGGGTAAAGAGTTAGATGAGAAAATAGATACCACTCTCTAATATGTCTAATTCCAGTATGTGCCAGACTGTTTGGCCAAAAATATGTGTCTCTTTAGCTGCATACGTTTCAGGTAAATCTAGAAAAAAAGAGGTTTGTGCTCTCTGTCAACACATGTTCCAAACAGCCACGCTTGAAGGTGGACTGAAAAACCACTTAAAATAGGGGATAATGCCAACAGTCTCTCCAGAAGGACATTCATAGTGTTACACAGATTAAAGCTGACAGATACAGCAAAGAGAGAATCTCAAACCCTGGCTCCTTTCCAACCTCTGCACACCTTGGCAATCATGGAATGATTGCCAATAATAATAATTAATTTCAATAAATCAAATAAAATAAATGAAATTCAATACATTTTATCATATCATATCATATTATCAGACATGGCTGTATTGTGGAGCTAATAAACATTTTATCTTAATTTTGAAGAGCTGTTTATTGTGTATCATAAATATTTCATGTTCTCACTCTGCACAGTGCAAAGCAAAGCATAAATGCGCCAAGGACAATGCAAACCCTTTATGTGATCAAATGCTGGCAGTGTTGCAGAGCGATGACACTACAAAAATAAAGGAACATGGTCGTATGTTATTTTCTAAAAGCAGATAGTTGGCCAAAACTATGAGCTTCAATCACATGGATTGTTTATTGTCTTAATTTTCAAAAATAAATTTGGTTGAAGCAACTAACCCTTATTTAAAAAATATACAAATTGATAAACTGTAGTTGTGCAGTCGAAACTGCAAAGCTTCTGCAAAGTCTCAGACAGCACAATGTGAAAGGATGCTGTGTTAACAACAGGGTGACATTGGCTAAGGTGATCTTTTTGGACCTGAGTGGATGGTGCATTTGGCTGCAGCTTCACTCCACCAGGCCAAGTCTGACTTATCGCTGCCCTCACAGCAGCATTCCACCGTCTCATTTGTCTCAGTGTCCATTATCTCAATAAACATTCCAAATAAATCTATATTGACTGGCCGGCTGTGTACATCACTGCTGTCCTTATCCCAACACAAACCCAAATTTAAAGAGCAAGAGTATCCAACTGTGTACAGGTCTTAATGCTTGTCTGAACAGAAAAACTGAATATTGCTTGGGGTCAAAAAGAAAGATCTAAATCTATACCAAAACATGCAGCCACTTTAGACAGCAATGTCTTTTACATCACTCATGTGTTGTAATCAACAAATCAACACTGATGTCATAGCTATGAGCTACATGTCTTCAGTGGTGGCATTGTAGGTTTGTCAGTTCATCACACACTGAAATATTTCTACCAACATTGAAATTCATGGTGTTAAGAGGGTGAAGGGTTCTGATGAGACATTCATGTATCCGGCAGGATGAATTTGAAATAACTTTTCCTTTCGCCAATTTGGCTGACCTGGCTCTCATTTGGTTAAAATCTTACTTATCTGAAAGAAGACAGTATGATTCCCATAATAATATTACATCAATATTTTATGGCAAGAAATGTGGCATACCTCAGGGCTCTGTTCTTGGCCCTCTGCTTTTCTCTTTATGTATTTCACCTCTTGGCCAAATTATACCTGTCACGTCAGTGCAAGTGTGCCTTTGCCACCCACAATGATGGCTAGCACACCCATGGAGCCTACTGCCTACTGAAATTCTTATTATTAATAAAGCCCATGGATAAAATTAATTGAAACAGGGCCTACATATTAAGACTAGTACCATATTGGTGGATTTCAGTACTTTATTTTGTTGAACTATTATGTAATTTTGTTAGACCTATTGTTTTATTGCATTGTTTTTTTCCCCAAAAAAAAATATCACTACATGAAATTACTGTACACTGGCTTCAGATCATTTCAATCACTGTGCCTAAGGCTGGTGGAACTGACAACAAAAAAAATACCTACAATCTCTCTATGTCTATACGCACACTTGACTTTTTCTCAGTGATTGTCTGGGTTGTTGCGTTGCAGTCTATTTCTTATGTTGTTGCAAAACAGTCATACCTGGAATGTAGGGTAGGTTATGAAAACCGCTTTTGTTTTTGTTTTCCAGAAGCCTTCAAGCTGTCTCTCTCTCTCTCACTCCCTAGTTTGCGCCTCCTTTTCCTGTCTTTTGATTCAGGCCTCTCTTTGCTGGACCATCAGTTGCCCCTGGCTGTCATGCACAACATTTCACGATAATCCATCCTATGGTTGCTGAGATATTTTTTAGTGTCGACCAAAGTGTTACACCAACCATCAGAGCAACATTGGCATCCCTATAGCTATGTCACTTGTGTCGCTAAAGAAAATCAAATATTAAATTCTCACGGTTAAAGTTTAAATGTAAAGTATTGCAAGTAAATTAGCCAGTATTGTTCCAGGAATAAAAAGTTTCCCATGAATATAAAAGAGACCACTCATTGGTCGTTTTCTCTTTAATTTTTATTTGTGCAAAGCAGAAAAGTTCAATTACAACCAAGATCATTTCTATGCTGCAGCAGCTCACTCAAAACCCTTTAAATTACAAAGTATATTTTTACGAGTTCATAAGCATTCAGTATAGCTGCATAGATGGCAAAGGTTATCACTGTCAATCACATTAAAGTGTAGTGAGTGCTAACAAGAACAGGATGTGTTCTTACAGAATGAGTGTATTACATTAACACAATGTACATTCACAAGAATGATAAGGTACACGTTTGTCATTCTTTATATTTGGATAATTTTAGTATGAACCTCTATATTTCTGTTAGTGAAAATTACATACATTAAATTATGCCAGAAGTGAGGGTGTTGTTGTTTTCTACTGGGACAAATTACAATTTCATTTAAAGAACAAATTAGATAAAAATCTTCGTTCTTTTGGTCCGAAGGATGCATGAAACTAAAAGTGAAGTAACAATTATGGAATATCCTATAATTACAGATCACAGTATCCATTTTTCTATAACAACTAAAACGATATTCGGATGGAAATATCATGTGAAGAAAGTTCAGAACAGGTGATACATTTCAAAAATAAAAGAAACCAAAAGGAATACAAATTCAGGTTTGGTAGAAGAAAGAGCCACTGAATGGTGTAATAAAAAGAATAGGTGCTAAAGTCAGGACTACTGTCTCACGAGGGATGTACCAGTAACACTTTTCAATTTTGAATAGTCGTAGAGTAAAATCCACTGCACATTCTTCTGGTGCATCCCCTGTTCCATTGTAAAAATAAAATAAATTTAAAACTATACATTGAGCACATTCCAAAGGAAATATGACGATGAAAAATACATAAAAAATACACTTCAATGTAAAATAAAACATTTCAACAACCTAAAGAGTCACAGTTCAACAATCACCAAATGTTTAAACATGAAAATGCCCAAGTCCATATTTTGTGGGGGTTTTTGTTTGTTTTTTTTCTCCTGGTCCTCAGATTAAAAGTGCCACAGTAGACAAACACCTCTGGTTACAGTATCAGGTGACTGGTACACAAGAGTCACATACTCATTTCTGTGGCTTCCACGCTAAATCCCAGTGGTTCACAAGTAAAGAAATGTATAAATCCACTACAAATGAATAGGAATGGACATGGATATGCTTGTCAGCCTTTGTGGTGGTTGCACAGCTTTCATTTGCAGCAGCAGTCACACAGTACAGGGCAATGGGACATTTTAAGCTGCATGTCTTAATGTATATTGTCAAAGCAGCTATGAATTCTACATTTTGTGGCACCGGATACAGGGTTTCCAAGCAGCATTGTGTGATACTACCTGCAGCAAATATTTAGCTTTTGACTTTCACTTTCTCCACATGTGCAAGGGGCCGTGAATTTTGTAAATTTCTTCATGTGGGACGAATAAAGGTACCTTATCTTAGTAAGAACGATACTTGGTATTTATATATCAGGATTTTTTAAAACCAGAAAGACAAGAGCACAAGTGTTACGGACAGGAATTTAAACAGTGTTTTGTCTGCTCTAAACATTAGTTGTTAGCAGCTGGCTTTGTACCTCATTCACACTGGTAACCGAGCCTGACTTCCAAGACCTGGTCTTGGATACAAGGCTAACATTAGCTGCTCTGTCCAACTCTAGCAACACTACCAAATGAAGTGTTGCATTTTCTTTGAAACATTCAACGTAAAAACATTTGAAAATATAAACAATTATGTTAGCTAAGCTGCCAAACAATGCAATGTTATACATGAATCATTAACTGGTGTTAAAGCTGACTTTTAGCCAGAGACATGCTAAAAGCTTTAGTGTTTTAGCAAATTAGCTGGAAACATCAAACTCACGGTGCTTACACTAGCTCAATTAGCTTGCTAGCTACAGCTGATAAAATCTGCCAGCAACGAAATCGATGGACAGTGGCTGGAAGTCAGAAGTAACACATCAAGGGTCCATTGTTCAAAGAGAAGAAAAAAGATTTGTTGTTGTTAATAATAGAGAACGTGTCAAATAGGCACGACTATTGGAATAGTGAGCTGAGAGTTTAGTTTGTGGGACAAATTAGAGTGGCCTTTTTTTTTTAAGAAGCATTTTCTGAGCAAAGAAAATAAACAAAAATTCAAGTCTCACTTAAAGGCAGAGTCAAATCTGTATATCTGTGTACAACAGCATAGCTCTTGAGTGCATCACTCTGACCATCTTTGATTTGAAACTATTATCCCACTGCAGAGGAGAAAGTCTGAAAGGGGAACTTATGAGGTAAGCCTGACGCACACAGGCCACAGTGCTTCACTGCTCCCGTGCTGAATTCCTTTGTTAAATGTGCACTAAGTATCACGTTCACATGCTAGAGTAGACAATGGCCTTATTATGAGCCAGTGTGCGCAGGTTTGACAAGGTGAGTCACACCATTGACTCAGCTCTCAGTGGCAGAGGGTGGTCTTGTTCACTGATAGATACAGTAAAAGACACATTTTACTAAATGTCCCTTTAACAGAATTACTGTCAAGCTTTCTAACTGAAAGCTATTAAATAAGTAATCTATGCAAAATTCATCTGTGTAGTATGAGGTGACCACCTGTGTCACTATTCTGGATTATGGATACAATGATGAGGCAACATGGCAGTAGGCACTCGCACCAAAAAGCCAGTGGCATCACCAAAGAATCCATTACCACAATAAAGAACCATTGTCATGTATACTGTGTGAAGTTTTGAATGCAGTAGTTAAATATGTAAGTAAAAAAAGAATATGGTCAGTTAGCTCTCTTATTTCCAGTAGAGAGCTTAGCAACAAGATCCACAGGCTTGTAAAGCATAGCTGGAATGTCTTTTTGGCTAAATCAGACAATGCAAATGTTAAAACCCAACATGCAAACTACACGGATCTACTTGTCACAGTGATCCTAATAAAACATAGACCCACCAAACTTCTGTCAGTAAAAATTTAGCAGCTTGAGGAAATTCACAGCAGATACATGTAACTGCATAGTTATCTAGGAAGCCACAAAGAACCTGACCTAATTTTAATGGAAATACCCCAAGTTTGTTGTCTCTGATTTTGATTTGGTAGAGTTTAACCAGCCATCCAGAAGGAACTACTACAACTACAACAGGAACTATTCACATACTAATACAACACAATTAGAGACAACCTGGCTTGAAGAAAATGTAAAACAGAACCATTCAAAAAAGTGTTACATTAATCTAACCTGTCCATCAAGTCATGATTCCAGCAGCCAACAGGTCAGCCCATCAGTAAAAAAATAGGGTCAGGTTACTGGCACATTGAGATCTACATATAATATACTGTACACAGTTAGCAACTGGATGCTTCTGTAAGCAGGAATCTACTAAGAGAAGTTCTCTTTTTTTCATTTCCATGAGGGAATTATCAATACATAAACATTGATGCAATGTTAACATTTCCAATCTAGCTGTGACCTAAATCCACCCTTCTCCTGCTCAAAATGTTACCCTCATGTTAGTGATATGGTTCGAATAAGGCAGAAGCAGAGAGCAGTTCTGACCAGTGATGAAGGTTAGTACAAGTACATGTTTTTCTTTTTTGGCTCTCAGGGAGTTACACAGTGTAAACTTTGAGCGTCAATGGATTGTGTACGTTAAGCACATAGCCATGTGATCATGTTTTGGCTTTGGTCAACACAACAAAGTAGCCAGCAAATCCTCTCGAGGCAGAGAGTCTAAGTCTTGATTGTGGAGCCTTCATCAGCCTGTATGTCCTTCTCCTGCCATCTGGCTGAATGTGTTGTCAATCCATCCAATCACCTTGCTGCATTAGACAACCCAGATCTTCTTCTGCTGGAAGTAGGCATCAAATCTGGCCAGGGCATACTCCTACAGCACAGTCAAGATCAAGACAATCAAGTCAGTCAAGAAATGAGCAATTAGTACCTGATTCTATTTGCTCACTATATTCACACTAGTAATGATCTCACGATTTTTTTGTGTGCAATTAGTTATTAGTGCAAGTGCCAAAAGTTATCCCCGAAAATGTTACGATATTACAATACTCTGTCCAAAAAATACATTTTTCAGTAATGTATAACTCTAAATATTATGCAAAAATGGTGAATGGTGTCACCTGGAGAGTTGTGACAGAAGCAGCCTTCCTCTGACTGACTATCTTGACCTGATCTCCTCCAACCCGTTCTTAACATGGAATCTATTTACTGACATGCTACCATCCTCTTGAACGATACTGCTTATGTCTTACTGTTGGCCCTTTAGTATATATTTTCTTTTCTCATTGAAATATAAAAATTAAAAATGAAAAACAATCATGAAAGCAATAAAACTTTTACTCACCAGGTATCCAAACTTGATGGTAGAGAGCCGGGCCTGGATAATGGACCACAAGCCCCAAAAGAAATGGGATGCCAGGGCAAACCTACATTCAAAAACACATAGTCACTGGGTTATGTCCTTTCTTGTACTGTGTCATGTCGTGTCAGTTTATGTCGACTTCACTATACAGGATTGTAAGCCTGATTTTTGACTTGCAGTTTTAGGAGATCCCTGACAAAAGCCCAAAGATCAGAGACAAATCGTTGTTTGATGACTATGTGTGAACTGTTCAATGATGTCTTGCAGACGCCTGAAAGACAGCAGGCTCAATATCTGGTTGTGTCGGTAACAGGGCTGGGAGCCATGCAATGAGCAACAGCCAATGAACAGGAGCGGGCTGGAGGAGGGAAGGAGTCGAGAAGGAGAGACGGAAGAGCAGCAGCCAGAGACAACATCCAAAATCCGTTTTGGTTCATGTGGACATTCATTTCAGAACAAAAAAAATCCTGTCCTCCACATGGTATCACGTCACTTCCCATGTCACTGTACCAGACAGACTGAACTGAGATTCCTCCTAGTGAAAGATCCTGTAATGTGCGTGCCCCTGTCACTGACCAGCGATGTAGTGTACAACCACAACAACTTCAAGACTCACCAATGCAAGACAGACGGTTATGTAACGTGAAGAATTGTGATCTGACAAATCTGAAAGCCGTGTAGTGTGACCAAGGCACAACACAGTGCCCTACATCTGAACTCACCTGTTTACCTCCACGTACAGCTCCTCCTTCACTTTCATTTGGTCCTCTTCAATCAGGTTGTCAAACCCAGGATCAGACTCACGCAGGTAGCTTTCAATGAAGTGGAGCTGCACAGAGACATGACAAGTTCACATTTGTCCAAAGTCAACAAGTCAAACAAAAAAATATGTTTTGATTTTACACACCTGCTGGGCCTTCGAAGGGTAGGCCTGAGCATTAACTTTGAAGAAAGGGAACTCATCACAGTTGTAGTCGTACATCCATTCACAGAAATGGTTGCCAATATCGAATCCCCTGCGAGGTTAAAAGATTGAGTAAGACAGAAAGTGATGATCATGTTACATTAATAAATACTTTTTGTTTGAAATTTTGCATTATCTATTAGAGTTTGTAATGTTAAGGGTTCAACTGTATTGTCTTGACAAGTAAATTTCCCCTAAGGGGATCAATAAAAGTTATCTTATCTTATCTTATCTTGTCTTCTTGAAGGAAAGTGGACCATGCCTCTGGGTGAATATTTTTACTTTACCATGCTGAGCAAAGACACTGCCAATGGTGTCACCCAGACCCAGACATAACAGTGTGTTTATGTGCTTTAACACCAAATTAGTCACAGTTCTTTGAAATGCTGCATTGTCTCCACCTTCCATGGTTTGCTTGTTCAGGAGACCATGAGATCTTGTTTGCTGTTGCAGGGATGTTACCGAATACTTTTCCACCCAGCCCTGAAGCCTTTTCTGCTGTCCAGCCAACTGCACTGAAGCCCTGTGTTTTATGGGTTAAAGGTACGTAAACAGTACCAATGCTGGTTCATTCTTGTCCACCCAATGTCTAGCAAGTAAAGAAATGACTGCTGCTGTGTGGCTTTCGTTGAAAAACTATAATGAGTCACTGCTGTTTTGTGAACTGTTATGAAGCAATATCTACATGTAGCTGGGTAGATTTGCTATTTCTGTATTGATAGAAATTAATCAGAGACTATTCTGATAATTGATTGATTAATTATCTATTAAATATCTATTACATTAAATACACAAGTCATTTACCCCAGATCAAATTGTTCCTAATTACATAGTACCTCATTGTGAGTCATATACCCTAATAAGAAACTAGAAGACAGCACTTCCAATAGGCATTTATCAGTAATAGTGACATTTATCCACTGAAGATTAATCAGTAAATAAAACAATGTCACCAACAGATAAACTGCTAATAAATACTAATACTAAATACTAATGGGTAAATAATATTAAACAGATGGATGATGTCTTGACTTTCCATTTGCAGGAAAAGGCAGGAACAGAAAAGTAGAATAAATGGAAATAGATAAGAAAACAAGGAGGCATTCTACTACAAAGAGCCCACAGCCATGCCAGCTCCCTAAGGCTGTACTTGAACTAAACACCAGCATGCTAACATGCTCAAAATAAAAATATTAACATAGTGATAACAAGATTTCAGTCTAAATTGTACTACTTCTTGGAGTTTTACAGTAATTCAGTCAACGTGAACACACGGAGAATAAGCACTTATTCTTTGATTCAGTGTCTGTCTAGATGCAAGTGGACAACATTTGACTGTTACAATTAAAGCCTATTTTTCTCATTCACTATAAGGAACTTTTTGAAAATTTACAGTAACTACTCAACCTGTGATTTAGACCAGGACAAAAGGGTTGTGTTTGTGCTCCTGCCCTAAAATAGCAGTTGCATGTTAATTCCCATACTGTTATCAGGATCTTTGAATTGCCTCTGGCACAAAACCTCAGGCAGACTATAAACCAGATAAGTTCCCTCCTGTTTCTACATCTAGATAATGTCCATCAATGGGAAGAAAAATCCACAGTATGTGCGTATGTATGTCCATTTGTGGGCGTGTTCTTCCTGTACATACATGGGAGCACATGTGCTCACATGTTTGGCATGTGTGTGCTATGGGTCATTTGTGCACAAAGGGTCACGTGTTTGCTGTACGACATATGAGAAGACTTAAAGGGGCCACACTGCAGGGAGCTGCCGGGGGGTGGGAGTGTCTCTGTTTGTGTATACGTGGGAGAGAGAGAGAGAGAGAGAGACCTTTGTCTCCAAGCCAAGGCGAGCATGTTTTACACAGTTTCCCATATATGAAACAGTCAGGAATTCACACAGCCAGGCATTTGACAACACATTTGAAGTCACTCAAAGGTACTGAAAATAAGCACTCCTTCAGATTTACAATCCCATTACTGTATTCCATTTTGTGCATGAGTGCAGTGGAAATCCCCTGCACCATGGCCTCCATTAGTGACATTGACAAGCCTGGATAGGGTCTTTCGATTGCTTCCATCCTGTGCGTCCTCGTTGGCCTGCCAAATTCTGGTTACATAACAGCTGCAGTGAATATTTTAACAGAGGGAGGTGGCCATGAATGATGACTGCTAGAAGGAAACGTTGAAGGAACACAGATCCAAGCCAGGCTGTATTCTGTTTCCCTCAAATTTAGCTTCTTGCTGTGTCGATATCTGCGTTATTTTTCTCTCTGTGTCTCTCACTCTTTCACTCACTCATCAGTCTCACTATCAGCCTCCCTCCCCACTATCTGCCCATGTCTTTTGACTGCAGAGTCAAGATTGATTGGGAGGTAAAGAACTGGCAAGAGGCTGAGGGACTGTGACACAGCAGCTGCAGCTGTGGCACCCTTATCAGAAATGTCTGTCAAAAAATCAAATTAATAAAATCTGTAATCTCTATGAAAATAATCATAATCTGTGAAATAATTTAAGAAATTATTTAAACTCAGTTAATTATTATAAAAAATGTTATTTTATCATTCTTATTTCCATAATGGATAGACATTTTATTTCAAAATGTGCTTTTTTTTGTTCATAATAGCATTTTTACCAATAACATTTGTATTTCATGCCCCTTTTTATTTTATGAAGCTGCATTTCATGATGTCACTTTTCATGAAAGAGGCGTTATGACCACCCTCTCACCTTTCAGCCAATCATACCCCACAGCCTCTTACGCTAGCTCCTGTTAGCTAGAGCAAAAGCACATCTTAAGAAACAAACATCTCTTTTGATTGATTTAGCTTAGCTGGGCTACACAAGCTACCTACCTGGTTGGCTAACTGGCTAGCTAGATTTGTGAGCTTGGTTTATTACTCAACATCAAAGTGCAATTGTACCAGTTTAAAGTAATTATCACAGGTATCATTCAGTGCAAAATATCATACTTGTTTTCAGCACTTACATACATGTGTCTCATGTTCTGTCCCACTCATTAAAACAATGTAAAAACATAAAAATGCATAGTCTGCCCATGTGTCAATTGATCAATGTGTCATTGTCAATTACATTCATTTATGTTCATATATTCCTTCATCATCTCAGTCTGTCTGTACTGTATACTCCACATTGTATTATACTGATGACTGGATCTGATATTTTGCATATTCATGCTGCACTGACACTTTTTTATTGCACATTCCTGTTGTTGTTGTTGCTGTATTGTAAATATCCTGTATATGTATTTTTTAAATTTTGATTTGTATTCATTATCAAACTCAAACAGTGTTCATAGAAGAAGGCAAAGGAAGAATTTCATTGTACAGGGAAACTTGTTTTAACTGTGTATATGACAGCAACTTTGACTTTAACTTTGACTTGTCAAGGTTCAAGGTTTTTCTTTCAGAAAAGACCTGTCTGTATGTAAAAATTTAGCTGTCATGCCGAAGAGAAAGTGTCTTTTTTGAAGCGCTCCAGGAGGCTTAATCCTTTGTTTCCACGTGACAGTGAAAATGTGTACTCACTAGATGTGCTAAGTGCTGATATACTTGTCCCCCATCCTGATGAAAGCACCTATGGTATGTATACAACTGCATACATGTGCATCTGCATGACAGTGCGATATACGATGGGTCACGGTTTGGAGGTTTGAAAATATGGTCGAAGAGCCAGTTTTAGCAGTGTTAGCGGTGTTAGCTAGCCATGTTGGTTAGAAAAGACTGTGTGTTTTTGTTCCTCACAGGATTGTGTGTCTTTCTCAAAGAATCATATTTAGAATCAAAATGATGCGAGGTAATTCTGAATGGACACAGTCTCTTTACTTCATTTAAAATGAGAAATTATCCAAGATCACAACGCTAGTTAATTTGCTGGCTAGGCAGGTAACATATGTAGCCTTCTGAAGCTAATTAAAAGAAGAGATTAAGTTACTGTGTCTGTGTGCTGTGTTTACATACACCAGCAGCAGCAATTTAGCTGATTAAAACTGGCAGTGTTATTACTAACTTGCATTTAATATCAACTGGAAAATGCCATTATAAAATAAGAACAGGTTTGAAAGAGGGCATTTTGAAATAATCTGTTTAGAGTCACTTTTTTTTTCTTTTTTTACAATTGTTAGGTCATTTATATGTTTTATATTGATTTGACAACATGTATTCATCTGATTATTTATTTCATAATGCCTTGTTTATTCATTAAATTTTGACTTCAATTCACTTTAGGGTTAGAGCAAGGCCTTAATTTTCAGGCTGTTGACAGAAGCTGAGATCCAAGGGACCCAAGAGGTAGTTGCTTATATAAAAAATGTGTTGAGCAAAAAAGACAGGAAATACCAAGAGCACAGAAATATCTATCCTCTTTACTGGCAAACTGCATGAAAATAAAGTCTTGTAGTTCAGTCTATCAGACAACAGCATGCAGTGTATTTTCTGCAACTAACTTTGGCAGCAGTTCAAGGACAAAAAGGTCCTTTGGGGAACAACAAAAACTGACTGTGAACTTCCTTCCTTTTGTCTTCTAGTTTCATTTCCCTATGCTGTCATGTAGACCTCAATTCAACTCAACAAACTCAACTGTTCAGACATATTCAGAGGTTCTTTACGTCACAAGATCCATTTCAACATTTTCCTTTAGCTGCTTGTTCTCCAAATTCCAGCGACCATCAGAATACAGGATACATTGGTCTACTTAAATATTTCTTCTTTAAATATATTTTCATAGTTTTTTGACCCACTAAACACATTGTCACTAAATTGATTTTAGAATACATACTGTAGTATGTATTGAGAAGGTATGCTTAAAACAATTTAGCTATAAATATACTGAAAAGATAAAGACAGTCAAAAATATCACTTTCATGTTTTTTTAAAACCAAGTCTTGAAAAATAAAGCAGACAGTATTTTATAATTATGTTCATTTCAACACTCCCATGAAAGGACATACACTAAAAATGCATTAAGTCTCTCACTACTTTTCAACTACTCGTTTGTTCCTACTGAAGACATACAAGATGTATATTGTGCCTTTGTTGGGGACTAGTTTCAGCTGCACAGTTAATACTTGTGAGTACTATGGAAAATTTCTTCAACTTGGGATTTACTCATAATGAACTTCAGTGCCCATGTTCAGTGCCCCATGTAATGAAGGAATATGTCACCCAGTGCAACAGTGTGGCTCACTGGAATAAGTATGGCACAGAGTAATGCAATACATCTGGCTTTGGATACACACAATCGTTGTGAAAAGGACTGATTCATTGAAATCTGTATTACTTTAGTGGCTAACTCACCTGTAATTGTAGCTGCTGTACTCAAAGTCAATGAGCATCAGCTTCTGTTTGTCTGAGCTCTGGCGACCCTTCAGCAGCAGGACGTTTCCTGAAGGCAAGCACACAAAAGTTATTTTTTTAGGAAAAATAAAAACCTAAATAAACAGCATGAAAGGACCTATGGCGTCAATTTGTTTCACCTTCTTGACAGTCATTGTGGCAGAACACTACAGGAGAGTGGGTGGACTCCAGCAGAGACCTAGAGAACATACATAAAAGTCAGAAATTAGAGGACGAGCAGGGTTTTAAGGGCAAAGTGACTGCAACGATCATACGTTAATGTAGGGAGCCACAAAATATTCTGGATATTACCAAGGATGTTTCATCTCTGTGTTTATTTAATGTTTTATGACATTTGGAAATAGCCTCAGGAGCTTTTCCCTCAACTCAGAAAAACTGGGGGAAGAATTAGAAAAAAAAATGTTCCAGGAGTGCGAGCAAGAATTTTTTTTTTTTTCTTAACCTGTTCTGTTACAGCAATTTGAGCAAATAGTGCAATGTTCTAGATGCCCAGTCGTGCCACACAGTTTTGATCTGCTACGAGGAAGTCTGAGATACTTCTCCCATAGTATGATTTAAATTTTTATTTTTGGTTTGTGTGATGACCGGACCAGAGCAGGAGGGAAAAGGACAGAGATAAAGAGAGGGGGATATGAGGACAAGAGGGGGATGTGAGGACAGAAGACAAGAGACAAGAGAGAACATAACAACAACAGCAAGAGACAACAGAGAACATAACAAGAGACAAGAGAGAACATAACAACAACAGCAACAACAACAACAATCAACAACAAAAGCCATCACTACCATAATAACAATTACAATGATGACAAAAGAACAGCATCAAAACAACATCAAACATCAACATCAAAATTCTCAGTAAATATCTACCAAGGTATGGGTTCTGAAACAATGATGTAATAGTTAATGTGTTAAAAGTGTAATAGAAAAAACAGACTAAGATAAGCAAGCAACAAGCAAATATAGGAAAAAGACAGGATTGCAGTGCTTCTAAAGCCAATAGTGCCAAGGGTGTGTATGTGTGTGCATGTATGTATGTCTGTGTGCGTGTTTTGTGTTTGCCCCTAGTGCCGAGAGTTAGTGGGGAGACCCCACCCCCCACCCCCCCCCCCCCCCCCAGGAGCCCCGCAGGAAGCCCCGAGGAGGCAACCCCAACCCGGGACGGACCAAAAAGGAGACAAGGGTGACGACCAACCCCGAGGACAGGCCGGGTCCCCCCCAGGAGCAAGCAGAGACCAGAACCCCCGCCCCCAGGCGAGAGACCCACCCATGCACCAGAAGGGAATTCTTGAGGGGCAATAGATGGTGGTCCTTTTAGATAAATGGCTTAGTATAATAGTGTTTGTTTTACATGTTTTCACTCAAAACATGTTGCTTATAGATTTTTCTGAGATTTTTCTGTGTTCTCTCAACAGAATCACAGGAGCAACACATTCTGTACATTCTGTCCTGCTTCATAACTGTATGTTCGGAAACTTCCAGGCATGAGTCATGTGTTATCCACTCTGTACTCTGGAGTGTGTGTGTGTGTGTGTGTGTGTGTGTGTGTGTGTGTGTGTGTGTGTGTGTACACGAGCACACAGGAACATACTTGAGCATATCCATCTCCTGGGGGAGGTTGTAGCTGAGCAAGCGGTTAAAGCGTCGCAGGTGTGACTCTCTGGTGAAATTCAGCCTCATGACTTGGCTCAAATACCTGTTGAAAGTGTTACACACACATTCAGTTACTTCACTCTTTGCCTCAAAGACATTTGTGTCTTATCTTATAAAGTGTCAGTGTCGTCTACATACATTTAATGTCAAGCTGACTCTGTGATAAGCATGCCACAGCTTGACAATCAATGAATGAGAATCTGAGGTTATGATGACCTCACTGGAACTAATGACAAAACATTTGTGTCATGTACATTTCCTCTTTAACAAACGCAATTACAGTCAAATATTTATAACAGTAATGTTTTGATTGCTGATTGTAAAAATACAAATGTTGCTTTAATTCTAATGAAACACAACTTTGAGCAGTAGTCTTAGCAGTAATGATAAGAAAGTAGCAGGACTGCTAGCTGTCATTCTATTTGCAGCAGTAATAGCAGTAGTTCTCTGTGTGTGAGCAGACTGTGTGGGTGCAGGTGCAGACAACAGGAAACCACAAAATAAGATGTGTGCATTTCCGGATGCACTGAAATATACCCAGATCTATAGTCTCATTTTCTCAGGAGCTCAGGATTATTTTAACTACTTTTGTCAGTTATTCGAAAAACCATCACTAGTTTTTTCTGTAGTAGGTTGACGCAGTTGTTGATCAGCACAAATGAAGCAGTAATTGCAGAAGTTATAGCTGAATCATTACAACTGCCATAATTACATAATAACTATTTTTATGATAAGAACACAAAGGGGTGATCATATTGATAGAAGTGGGATTTGTATAACAGCAGTTCCTGCTAATGCTACCATGATGACTAAGACATGATGAGTAGTAATTCACAAACAATTTTCGAAAACATGGTGGAAATATGATACATACATTTGATTATATGCATTTACTTTTTAAGTTATTAAGTTCACAGTCTCCCTATCACTCCACACAGATCTGATATCTTTGTTTGCTGCCATTTCTTTCGCTCCCCATCTACTGTAAAGGATGCAATATAATAGGTCAAATTAGGTCCAAATGTTACACCACCTAATTTTCTCAAATAAAAACTTGGAAGTCAATGCAAAGCCTGTCTCCAATAATGGCTGGGGGTGGGGTCGACACAAACAAATAAAGACCAGCTCCCAAATACATGCTGGGGTAGAAACAAGGGCGGTCCTGCTTCAGTCACTGCAGATGTTTCTGTGTTAATGCCTCAGTGACAGTGACGGACAGCTAGTGTTGACACTCAATCACATGGCAGACCAAATGAGTAATGTTTTACATACAGAATACAGGAAGTGATAAAGCAGAGAACAAGATCACTGGAGCAGGACAGTGGACTTTATCACTACACGTTGACAAACATTGTGCAATGTAGTAAACCTTGTAAACACCCAACAAATAAACCTGATTGCAATTCAAGCAGAGCATAATGATAAGCCACCTGCCACATCATACTTAATATGTAATCAATTTTGTGAGACTTTAATTAAATTGCAGTTTCAGTCATTCATCTCTGCCTCATTCCAAACCTCATTTCATGTAGACTTAAGTGGTGAATAGGTATTCAGGCCAAGATAGGACACAAGCTGGAGCAGAATAGGACGGGTCAGGATGCGAAAGGGCAGGATGACATAAGGCAAGACTTAAAATACTTACTTGTCCATGGTTCCAAACAGCCACTTAGGTTCCTTGTTGAAGGGCATCCTCATTCCATGAAACTTCGCCATCTTCTCTGCAACCTCTGCTGAGATGCTGGGGTCGCTTAACTCAGAAGTGTCCAGTTTACGGCTCTGTCAACAGTGTATTATGAATGAATATTTATTCATACAGTAAGCATGGTTCTGACAGCATTTTTGAAGTTTTTACTAAAATGATATCCAAACTAAAATACTAAAAAATGAAAATATAAACAGCCGTATCGCCTTAGCTGGTAAATAAGAGCCAGCTATGCAGTTTACTGATATCAAACACTGTGTGATAAACACTGCTATCACAGTGACATCCCAGTACTGAAGTTATACAGTAACCTCGCACTGCCTAGTGCACTTTAGAGATGACATGGACCTCCGTATGCACAGAAGAAGAAGGTTTTTTTTGAAGCTGCTTTTGGATAATTGTAAGAAGAGCTTTCACTTTCATGCAGTCACCTATGTTCAAACAAGATTACATGAATCTGCTTTAATGACTTTAATGACTACTTCAGTGTAATGACAGCTACATAAAGTCAGCTGAGGTCAATATGATTTTCTGCTGACATGAAAAATGAATTATGTAACACGGTAGTATTTAGTTACAGAAGAGCAGATGTTATATGGTTTATTAATGTACAACAACATCATCGTGCATCAATTATTTCCCAGGTTTCAGTGCTTAAATTTAACCCTTGCCACTGCATGCCAAACCCAAAGATAAGTGAAAAACCATACAATAAACACTCTTTTTATACTGAAGATAAGGCAAGATGTTGTCACTTCTCCGAAAAGTTTTCTCATTTCAGACTCAGATCATATATAAAAGGACAAAATTACTAGATCTGATTATTGTTAATTTTTTGACTTTTGACACAAAAGAACGCTTTTTTCAAAGCTGCCAATGTCTTGCTTTTGCTTTGCTGCTTTTTGTTCGCTTCCTTTTTGTTGCTTTTGTTTTCACTGCTCTTCATGCCTTAAATTGCCAATTGGGGATGGATTTTTGAATTAAACTGAATTGAATTAAAACAAAATTAAATCAATCAGTGATTAATGAATTAAACAAGATTACAAATGTGACCAGACATCAGACACCAGATTTCAGCACTTGACAGTTTTATATTTGATGCTATGAACACATTTTGGTTCAGTTTGGTTAAGTTTGGAGACATGAAACACTGCCCTATAAATAACAAGAATAACGCCCACTACAGGCCATAGCATTAAAAAAAAAAGAAAAGACAAATATCTGTCTCAATGAAAATTTTACATCAGACAATGATGAAGATGATTCATTTATCATGGAGCGTATAGGCTGCTAATATTACTGTGTCCATCCCTGTTTAAAATGATCATTCAGTACACACAAGTAAACAAAAAAAAAAAACACATGTAGACTTGAAGAACACCATGGTGACTTACAGGGACATACTGTTCCAGTCGGCCCTGAGGGAAAATACCGTAGAGTTTCGGTCCCAGCTCCCTCTCTGCCAGGATGGCGAACATCACACTCTCCAACACCATGGCCTCCGCCCCCTGAAAACACAGTTAGAGACTTAGCACCTCAACATTTTAAGGCTGAGAGCAGCCCATACCACCGCCAGCACCCATACGCATGAGTGCTGTAAAATGCAGTAAGAACAGAATGAGACAAAGAGCTTTTTCTTGTCATGATGTTTGAAAACATGAAAGAGTAAGATATGGATTAAGAGTTGTTGTCAGCCCCTTTAGGACTCTGCCACGGCCAATGCAAACTACTATAGAGATCTAATAACGTTAACTCATATATTTTGCTAACATGCTGAAGGTAAAGCTTTATGCTAAATGTCCTGAATGAAGCTGGAATAAAATTAATCTCTGAGAAATATGCTCCTCTATCATAGAACATACCATTTTTTATGAGATTGATAAATCCATTTATCCATTTATTACAACTGATCTCATTTTAGTAGGTTTCGCAATCTTGTTCATGGAATTTCAGAGCTAAGGTGGTTCACTAAACAGATTTACTGCCATTGTGCACAGGAAATGCTAATCATCTTTTTATAGGGTAAAGTAAATTAAAACATTCTGCATCCTCTATAATGGGACTGCTCTGCATTCAGA
Source organism: Centropyge bicolor (assembly GCA_037975185.1). Classification (NCBI taxonomy): domain Eukaryota; kingdom Metazoa; phylum Chordata; class Actinopteri; family Pomacanthidae; genus Centropyge; species Centropyge bicolor. The sequence goes on along the minus strand of JBBMOC010000104.1, from coordinate 338,695 downwards.
TTTGAACTGTGTAGGTGAGTCATGGTCCAAGGTTTCTAAGTAGGCAAAGTGTCTCAGCTTCGATGTGAAAATGTTAAGAGTGTTAGTGGGGTGACGTGCATGTTCGAAAAAGGCTTAAATGAAAATGAGGGGCTGGAGGAGAAGAATGGAAGAGTCTGTGCTGTGGTTGAGTTTAGTTGGGTTTGCCTGTCAGAGCGGTAAGGAGAGCACAAGAGGTAGATTAGAAGTTCCAGGAAGAGTTGGCCCACTTAGAGAACCAGTCACTGTTGAAGAGGCACAACCAGACAGGACTGCCTTGTCTTTTCCCCCTTATCTTGGAGGCAAACAAAACTCACACACCGGCACACATAGCCTGGAGCACAACAGCTCTCAAAGTTAACTGAGAGACCTTCTTTCAACCCAACACAAGCATGAGCCCTAAAGCCTCATAAACTAAAGCTGTGTGCTGGGTTCTTGCCCACTTGGAGAAGACAGAAAAAACGGCCTCTCCAAACAGGCAAAAGGTCATTAGAAGGGGAGAGAGATCTGTAACTAATTAGAACAAGACCAAAAACAAAGTCAACAGGTAATTTTATAGGTGATTTATTACGTGGGAATCTGAAAGCCACATTAATGAAGCTGTTGCAGAGCGAGCATAAATAGGATTCAAGGTTTTTGGGCTAAACATTGTTAAATCAAAGTAAAATAGCACTTAAATTCAAACCAGGAATGTCCTCTTGTGGCTTGTAAACTAGCAAGCAGATTTGCAATTTATATTTTTATTATATCTTTATATACATACACTATTACATTTATTATATTGTTTCCATTCTTATATTTATTCACGTTTCGTCTATTGTTCCTAATACTTAAAAGGCCTGCTCAATACTTTCTCCAGAGATCTGCCGCTCCTTGGTTTAACTCAAACAAAGAGAACATAATTGCCTCGACATCAGCTCTGCCTACATAAAATGTAACCGATCTAGAAACAAAAAAAATTTCAATGCTTAGTGTGGTTGTTGTGAACCTCAGAAATCTCCTCTGAAGACCACAAATGAGAAACAGAAAGCTTGCATGGCAAAACTGAAAGATTCCTTTGAGTTGCCTTATGAGAAATATACAGTCCACTGTTCTGCGATGAGCTTGACTCATACCAGGGACTAATCATCAGGACATGTTGGCCACAGCTGCTGTTTTTCTTTTGTTCACTTTTTAGTGAGTAAAAGAGAACAAAACCTCTTTAATATAAATAATCTGACTGAATTCAGATGCCACACAATGCTCCTTAATAAAATAAAGATCACAATACAACATCCCCAACAAGGCTTACATTCTTTCAGAAAGCTGTAAATGAGAAAACAATTGTTTAGACTGTAAGTTAGATATAGTATATGTAGAATATACGGCCCTGTTTCTACTGCAACCCTAACTGCTGTTTTGGTTTTCCATTGTGGATAGCACCTTGTACCTGGAACTTTTTTGGATTTCACTTTGGAGCTGAGATTATCTTAAAATGGGATTATGCAAATTTTATCGCACCGATGACTTGCATCAATTAAGGCCTTTTCACAGGGATTGTAACCAGGTTGTAGCCTCCGTTTTACAGTGGCTTCTTTTCACTTGATTATGCGTGGGAAAAATGCTTTTTGAGCCCCTGTAGGACTAGAAATTTGTAAATATACAGTTTGACCACAATGTCTAATTGGCTTCAAAGCCTGACTCTGTTCTTTGTTGGTGAGTGAGAGAGCAATTCATGGCATCCTTGTCAAACTTTAAGCTCAGAGCCAGGTTAATGCAGCAATTAACCTGATATATTTGTACAAATACAGATAATATAAGAGTTGCACAATAGTGACTGTAATTTGTGATTTGCACATCACTGATCAGTTGTCAACTGAGTAAACTCCATCCACCATGAAATGGACTTTAAAGCTAGTTGGTGGAAGTTGAGTTAAGATATGTTGTCAAAACATGCCAATATACTTGATTTCAGGGTGTGCAGAGGTGCTTTTGTAGGTACAGACCCAGCAAAATGATATTCCATTAGTGCCTTAAGTTTAAGTTCACCAGCTAATTCTGCAATCTGCTGCATTTCAATTTATACCTCAATAACTGCAACAGGGGCCAGTATAACACATTTCTATCTTATCCATGAATAACCTTCAGATAAATTGCTGGGGAGAAAAGGTTTGGATCTCAAGGCTTCGGTCTGTGGCTACTTGCCAAGGAATGTCCTTTAAACTTACCATCCAGCAGGAAGCCAGATCAAAGAAAACAACAATGCCTGCTTTGTGGCCTCTAAGATGTTACACATTGTTTTAAACTGTGCTGCAAGCACATTTTTAAAACAAGACAGAAGTGCATAAACTACAGAGAAGCTCAGTGCTGAACTCCTACTTGAGGAGACACTGGTATATGTTTGACATATAGTTGAAAATTAATCACATACATTACACTCTACATAAAAGGTGCATATTCAATTAAGAATTCAGTTTTTCAGTATATAATTGTGAGATGTATTAAGAAGAAGAAGCCTTGGAATTTTCCCACTTGGTCAAACCCAGACTCTTGGAAATTCAGTACATTTCTGGATCAGCCACATTTACTCTTTTCACATTTTCACATGGACAAAGTTGAGAACAAATAACCACACTGCACAAATGCTTGAACATCTTGAACAAATAAAAGGTCCATCTCTTGAACAGCGTGCAGCACGCTCTGCTTCATTCCCAGAGCGTTTGTTCAGAGAATACCCCCTATCGTTATGTAATGTCTTATCTGCAGAGTGCTGATCACATGCAGTTTCAAATCCCCAACGTGAATTATCCACATTACCATAATCATCTTGACACACATACTGTCAGACAACAAGCCAGCTGGCAGCCTGTCAGTAAAGCCAGGCAAAGACTTCAACTCCTACGGGGCTGGCTTATAGGATATATCACTCCTCTGAGAATTTTCCAGTGACTAAGCAAGTATATCGTGCCGGTTACTATAGCTGCACTGACCCAGATCTGCAGCATCCAGCTCTCACATAGATTAACCTTTTGTATATGCAGAGCTTCAGTTGGCTTGTTCTAACCTGCCTTTGCTGTGTGCCAAGTTGACAGTCAGACTTCAGAACAAAGTATCAAAGTATCAAGTCAGCCATTCAGTTTGTGCGTGATCGCTTTTAAAGTTTCCAAATCTGCTAAAGCTGCTTCATTTTGGGTGTTTGAGAACAGGGCTGTACAATCACTTTGAAAATTGAAAAAAGTTCATGTTTGGGTGCAGTTGGATCATATTTGATTAACAGCAAACAAACAACTGCCACCGGATTCTGATTCAAACGCAAATACTGTGCTAATGTAGGTTTCCATAACTCATAGTGAGAAGCTGTAGTAAGCACCAACAGTTTTTTTTTCATTCAAATATGAGTTATTTGTACACACTGGGTCATTCATCCATTGTCTTGCAGTTTATAGGCTCTAACCGTGTCACACGCAGTGACCCTAGTGACTCCATAATGACTATTTGACAGCCCTGCGGTACTCTGTCAACCTGTTTCATTTGTTCCGACCTCTTTTACATGCCAGTGTTTGTTTTAGCTCACCGTCCCAGACAACCTTTCCACTTGCTCAAAAGTTAATTATCAACAAGCCATTGATGTCAAGCCAGCACACCATTGAGACACAGAAGAATTTCAATACTCCTAACAAGCACCTCCCTCTCTGTGTTTCCTGTTTTTGGACAGGAAACAGAAACTTCCTATAGTAAATCTGAATATCCTTTTTGAATGAATAGACAGTCGCACTGTGTCTATCATTTTAATTTTCACATTTAATTTTCACATCCAGTCTGAGAGCTGATGTAGGCTTTGGGATCTCGGCATTCTCTCCAGACATTTGATTACACATGAAGCTACATTGTTACGCTGGTCCCATACAGTATCAGCGCTGCTACTTGGCTCTGAGATACTTAGTGGCTGGCCTTGGAGTGATGCAGCAGGTGCACAGTGCACAGCTGACAGCTGCTGCTTTAACCTCAATACTTATCTCTTCTGTTACGTGTGTCAATGACCAGTAAGAGGATAAGTTATTAAGAACAGACTGGTCACTTGCATGTCACAGACCAGTCATCTGAACTGAGCTGAACCAGTGTGACACATTCGTTCCATCTGTCTGCAGAAGTGAATTCATATCAAAGGACAGTGATAAGGACTTGAATAAATACATTATTATGTAACATTCAACAATCAGCATAGACTTATTACTACAGACATATACTCTTAAAACTACATAAGGTAATAGTCACAAGTAACCAAGATACGTAAGACACATTCTAGAGTTGACTAATTTATTGATCTAGCTTTACTCATGTCAACATGGACTGTGTTACTAAACACCAACCATCAATATTACTTCTTTTATGGCATACGTAATTCAGTTCATGTCATTTCAACATTATTTATTTTTATTTGTAGGTAATTTATTGGACATTTTCAAATAAAAGCCTCTTTTCAAATAATGAACTTCAAATAATAGCTAGGCTAGCATCCATAAACTCTCTCCAGCACTGTCTATCAGTACATTATCAGTCATCACTCTTCTGCTATGAATTTGGTTGTTTTAAAAAAAATTACTGCTTTCACTCACATATTACATACTTACAATTACCTCTACTTTGCATTTTTTTTTATGTATTTCTTTTCTTCTACCATTATGTTATTGTAAAATAAACTCAATACTTCCTGTTGGCGTTTCAACTGAAAAGCCTACTAGATGGAGAGGGGGTTATACTCTTTGAACAGCTGGAAGGCTTTCAATGTGAAAAATCTTAGTAGGAAGTGTTGGGTTTCATAGACCTAACTTAACAGCGATCAAAAAAAGTACTGAATGGAAGCAACAGGGTATAAATAATGGATGAAAATAGTATTTGTCAGAAAAGAAAAATTCAGAGCTGAAACGATTAGTCAATGAACCGTTCTGATAATTGAATAATCGCTGAATCACTTTTAAAGCAGGCTTTGCTGTCTTTTTTAATTGATATTTTGAACTCTTGGTCAAATGAAACATTGGACTCAAATAATCACCTTGGGCTCTGGTAACTATGAAAGGCATGTTTTTGTTATTTTCTGACATTTTCTATATAAAACAACATATATATAAATATAAAATCAATCCATCAAGAAAATGGAAAGCAGTTGAACAAATAATGCAAATAATCATAAGTTGCAGCCTTAGTGGTGACTATGACATGACTCTGTTGTTGTACTGATGGAATTAATGGTGTGTGAATGCACATTATCAGATGTACAGATTCCTGATTGTGAAAACAGAAAAGAAACAATTACCATGTACTATGTCTACTGACCCGTGGTAGAAGCACAAAAACAAAGGAAAAACGATCAAATCAACAAAATCTGAGCAGATGCAACACCATATAGCCATGGCCAGTAGAATCATGGCGTAAGATCTGTACTGTAGAAATGTGTGTTTTTGTAGTTACATATTATTAGTTGGATATGTACATCTATTTGTTACCGTAATTTGTACACTGTCTACTGTGTTCCTCATTTACATCTGACGTGTGCTACTATGCACTACTATGACGTGTGAAATATCCTCACAGGGATTAATACTGTCTTATCCTACATAATCCAAATAGGATTTACCTTGACCTGAGAGCATCGTTAGAGATGGTGGACTGAGACATGGTTATCCTGAGACACTGATATGGGGTCAGTGCTGTGTTAGCCTCACTGCTAAGCGAAGGCTGGATTAGAAGGAAGACAAGCAGCTGAGGACAAGTGGTATTCTTGACGGGAAGATGCCAGACTGGTAACAACAGCTATCTCAGCTGATGACCTCACATGATCACATGGCAGGGAGCTGTGATTCAGCCTGGTAGCATAAGATCACATGATGTGATGCAGGGTAAAGGAATTTCTAGGTCACTGTGTATGAGGTTTGCCAATGCATCAAGCAGCAGCTGCCAGCAGTGACACTGAACATATTGTACTAATGTTGCATCATGTTGTATTAAAAAACTCGTCTGATATAGAACTAGAATTTCCTTAGTTGAACTCACAGTTAAATTCAAGCCAGATTTTTTAATCTAATACTAATTTTAGCAAACTAAAAGACTGGTTTGTTTAATGTATAAACTGCCTCTACTGAACGAAATCAGTGACTGCAACATTTCCCAATTCATTTTTGCAGTCAAGCTGTGCCAGGGGTTAGTAATGGGTGTTAAATCCATTTTGAACTCGAGTTCAAAAACTCATGGGGTTATAAAAGTTCAATCTTCTCTGTGATTTCCCGGAACAACTGGTGCCTTGGGAGTTCAGAAAACTCGGGCAGATCAGAAAGAAACCCCGTCCTCACAGAGAGGTCAACATGAGTAAGAGGAGAATTTAGGGAAACAAAGGAATGTTTTCAGACATCTAAAGATAAAACGGGGAGTCTTGGTGACTGGATGGACACTGGGTGACACTCTGAGCAGAGAAACATGCTGTATGGTGGCACCATCATCAGTTACTTACTTGGAAGTGATTTTCTTTGTTTGACTGTCGTGAATCCCCTTTATTACAGGACATCTATCAACAAAAGAAAAAGGAAAGAACTATCCATGAATACATGTGAAGCGCCATGAGCGTTAACATCAAAACTAGCCATGCCTGCAGCACAGACAGTACAGTATGAGTTCAAACACACACCAAGTCTTTTGGACAGGACAGTGCAGAGGATAGGTGAGGCTAATTGCTGCGCTCCCCTGAATACCTGCTTAACTCAACAGCCAGAAAGAGAGAGCACAAATAGAGATAGTATAGAGATAGCAGGGGTTATCTCTGAGGAGAAAAGATAAAACTTTACTCTGTTACCTGGCTGCTGTTAGTTGGATGATACATTTTACTGCATATTAAAGCTGGGACTATAAACATACATATCTATTTGGTGATCTCCTCACTATCCAACATGCTTTTAACATAACTTCACTGCTGAGAAACACTGTCTTCTGTGCAGTTAGGCTTTGTTTAATCATTCACTCTGTCAGTGACATCTGAGTTCCTTAATCATATTAGCTTTTTGATTAGACATTACTAATTCCTGAGAGGCAGTTCTGTCCCGACAGAGATGGCAGCAGTTACCTTGGTGAAGGACATAGTGCTTTTGCTCTCTCAGACATCTCTAGCAATAAAAGTTAACCGTTTATACAGCCATTAGCTATTACACAAACTAAAGTTATTACTTAATGCAGGGCTCATCATGCCTGCAGTTAATGCGCACATGGAAACAAATCACTTAATGGCTCCAAATGACAAATTTTAAGGCTGAGAAAGCAGCAAGAGAGCAGCCCATATCGTTGTGTCTTCGTTTTGGCTCTGCCTTTTATTTATCAGGCTGGAACAAGTAGCATGTGCTCAAAACAACATCTCAACGATGGAATACCAGCACAAGATTAGAATATGCTGTTTTCAGAAATCTTGCGCAAATGTTTTGAAGTCCTTGAACTCTTGTCTTGCTAGTCAAATCAATATGCTGCTGCGTGTGATGGTGACTAAACTTCTCTTTAGGGTAATACTGTTACACTTACAAAACTGCAGAATGCCCGACATAGGACAGCTGGGATCATGAACTCTGGACACACCAGCCACATCATGTCAGGAGATAAAACGGCTCTATCTCTCTGGGTCAATTGTGTCCACGGTGGAGCAGCAAAAAATACATTATCTATCTGCTTTTGTGCAAACTGTGAAGCAACAACAAGCCAAATTGCATACTGGCTAATGCCTTTTCCTCCTTCTGTTTTGTTTTGTCAGCTGGGCAGCCTGCAAATGTGCAGATTCATCCTCAGGTGCCTCTGTTTGTCCACTAGTCAAAAAAATTCAGCTGATTTTTTTTAACAAATAAGGATTGCAAGGCAGGGAAGAAAAGAGACAGACAGGAGAGGTGTTTCCTCACTTTGTTTTCCCTCCATACTGAATCTTCCCAGCTTTGTCAGCCAGGGCTCTACTACATGAGTGTGTGTTACATCTTTGTATTAGGCTGAGATTTCAGAGATCTCATACTGTACCGTGTTTTTTGGTGGGTTCACCTGGGAACAAGAGTGCCCAAGGCACGCTCCTTTGGGAAGCCTACGGCAAAGAACACATGCATGTACGGCCATGGGGGTACATCACCATGTACAACAATGGCTAACACGCGCACACACATACGTACACACACATATACGGGTGAAGGCATAACTGTACATGCATGCATACACTAACATAAGCATATGACCAGCAAACGCACTCATACAAAACCACCTCTGGTGATGACACTGTCACATCACACAGTTGTATGTATTATTTAAATTTTTCTTTATGCTCTGGTTTCTGTGATTGCCAGCTCAAGCTGTAAAGTAACTTTTGACTCCAGTTATCTGAGTCATCTCTCTGATAAAGGTGGACAAGTCAAACATTCTTATAGGTTTAGTTTAAAGACAGTGTATGAATTTCATATTTCTGCTGGTATTTGTATGTGCTGTATCGTAGCATTTGTCTTCATTATGAGCAGCTAAACTTTAATAATTATATACTAATAACTACACACAACTGAGGGAAACTAGTTTCTCAGATACGACAACACATCCTTGTGGAGGGTTTGACTCACTTGGAACTCTCTGTTTGTACTGTAACACACTAGCATTTAGTCATTTGTCAAGGATAAGTGATGTGGCTCCCACCTGCAGGATGGCCCCATAGAGGCGCAGCAGGATGCTCCTCGGTTCGTCCCCAACAGTGTCCAGGCTATCAGGGAGGCTGCACAGGAAGAGCTTGTTGCTCAGACCACCCCTAGAGGACAGATGGTTAGACAGGCAGTGAATAGTATTACATGTACTGACTGTTTCTTGTTCTCATTAACAATGTACTGCAAGTGTCCACTCCCTGATGTTTTTTTTTAATTAAGGTTTCTTAAAATAACTCTTGTATCTCTATTCTACTTTTAAAGATAAGTATAAAAAAAAACTATGAAGTAAAACTAACTTGGTTAAATGGACAGTCTTACTAGCTCATCTAATGTCTGGAAACCCTTACATAAGCGGTTGTTGATGGTTTGGTAGGTTTTTTGATAAGATGCTGAAAGAAGGAGAATTAAGAATTAAAACAGCAGTTTATAGACATCATGAGCTGAAGAGATTTGGCAACAAACCTATTTGGATAGACTACAACTGAAATGGCTGCTAAAGCAAATACATTTCACCTCAGTATTGCAAAACATCATACTGGAAGGGAATGGAAATAACTTTGCACTATCAATGCATTTAAAAATCAATACCGACACAGGCAGTCAGGTGTCTACCAAAACTAGAAAACGCGTCATCGAGATTTTAAAGAACCTTGTCATCAAGTTTTTGGGAGTTGGTTCACTGACTCTGAAGGCTATAGATTTATGGACATTGACATTCATGTAGTGGAGATGTTCCAGTTTAGCAGGTTCAGAGATACTGTTATATTGTTTTAACGGTGATGAAACTGGGCGGCTCCAACCAGTTGGGCCTGTTTCCATCAAGCATACCGATGACCACACTGTACCTTATGACGGCGATGTGGAAGTCCTCCTCGGACACGGTCTTCCAGGCTCCATGGAGGAACTCTCGGCACCACAGATAAGCCTTACGCCTGGTGTCCGGGTCGGTCTGGTCGGGGCGGACCAGCTCCTTGCGGACCTCCTCGGTGTCGGGCTGGACCTGCAGGGCGTTCTCGGTCACCAGCAGACCCAGCGACATGGAGGGGGAAGAAGAAACCCCGTTGATAAACTTGGTTTTCATTTCGGTTTTGTAAAGGGGAAAACGAATAAAAAGTCTAGTAAAGTGAGCTGGACGCCCCCTGAGCTGATGGGCTCCTTTCGTTCGTGACGCAGCAGGATTTATTTCGGTTATTCGCTAACAAATCTCTTTTCACTTGGCCAGAGTGATGCAGTTTGAATCTTTGTCTTTATTATTCGTTGCTAAAACGCGAAGCTTCGTCCCAGCTTTGTTGAATTCAGATTACAAGCATCAAGGAGCCCGTTCACTGGCAGGGAATGAATAAAGTATGCAGAACGCGCCCATTTACAGGGAGGGTGGGGTCACATGACACGTCCGCGCCCCTTGTCTTCGCCCATTGGTTGATTCGGACACAACCCCACAGGACCAAAACAAACCCGATGGTGCCTTCAGAGGCTGTCGGACAAACAGGCAACGTCTGATGTCACAATATGCCAAGCATAACAAACATGGCTTTCTTCCAGCCAACATTTTGACGTATTATGTGGAACCTTAAGGCCACACAAACACATAAATACACTCGTTGCCTCATGAAACATTAACAAAACTCATTTGGGATATTTTGAAATCACTCAGATGATTATTGGCGCAATATTGCAAATCATTATCACCATCCGAAAAATTTACTATGTCTGTGAACACGGCACAGGGTTCGTGTTGTGTGAGTCCACGTGCACGTGCTGCCTAGACAAAAGATGAGGACCCGTCATCAAATCATTGCTCTATCACCGTGTTCGTCGTACGTCATCGTCGTCAACGATGGTCTCTCCAAGGAGTCCGAGAAGGCAACATAGCCAGAGAATCTGCTTTTGTGTGTGTGTGTACATATTTGTAGGTATGGCTCTAAGCATCCAAGGTGTTCAACTACAGCCAGCTACAACCAGACAAACTGCCTGACTTAGCTGATATACCATAGGTCATACACCCCCCCCTCACTCTATCTCAATACCTCATCTTAAAGTCTAGCCTTAAACAGAGAAAATAATGTGCATCCCTCAGTCGAGTCAGAGCTAAAACTGAAACACTGAATTGAAACATACAGGACAAATACTAAGATGTGATCGGTCAGCAGGTATTGCTTGACTTGCTCCTGGAAATTTGGTTTATTTGCTATCTGCTCATTTTGTTGGTTCCTTAAAGCAAAGCCCACAGGCAGACTTGTGAAGTGTCAGCAGTGTGAGGAGGATGCCAGGAGGATGCAGTAACCCTGTATCACCAAGCCCACATTATGTTCAGAGTGCTATGTACTGGTGACAAATGAGCCTCTGATGAGTAGATGAAATCCACCTGTGAAATCCAGTGTCATCTGAACACATGTTTCAGTGCATACAACTCAATCTCAAATCTGACCTTCAATCAGTGTCACAAATTTGCTTAGATTTGACATCTGACCAAGAAATAGTGCAGAATCTTAAATGTTTCTTTTTCATTTTTTCATAATTTTAAAAAAATGTTTTCTGAATCCTCAAACTTTCTGATTATTTCCAGGTTTACAAGAAAATATTAGAGACTTTCAGTGTAGGCTCAGACTTCTAGAATCCTATTGTATATAAAGCAACAATGAACAAGTCAAACTGTAAACAAGAATATAATAGTGCAATTGTACAGACTACCCTGAATGCTCGAATAATTATTAAATTATTAATGTAAAAGGGTCACTTTATATACGTAAAGTAGGTGGATTTGACCAGCCTGCGTAGGTATTCAACAATGATGATGTACCTGGCAGGGTTTATACACAGAGGCTGTTGATGTTAACATTTCATCAGAGTGACGGTCTGTGGGGAAAAAAAACTGTCCTGGAAATTGTTGTGATGAACTGCTTGACTGGAACAAAAAATGTTTGTGTTGTCCCTGTGCGACTCTTTAACTGGTACTATTTGCTCACTCTGGCACAGACCCCTCAGTTGTACAGTTTGGGTCCTCTTGGAAGAACTCATGCAATAAACTCACATACATGTCTACTCTCTGGACTTTCTTTAAAGAAACTCCACCACAAAACTGTTTCTGTGGACTCACTTGAGAACACTATACTATATGCAAATACAGTCTATTGCCTTCGTCTCTTTCTTCTGTCTGTTGGCACTGAAATAAGAATAATTATTCCTGTCATCATTTTATTATTTTTTTTAACATGAATCTCCGCCAGACGGCGCAATGCCGCGGTACAAAAAGTGCAGCCCAGCGCATATTGATGCCGTCATCACAAATGCGCCACAACAAAAACAACAACAGAGCTCAGCTGTTCGGCAGGTAGCTAGCCGGGCCTGGCTACTGAATTCTTTATGTTTTTTATATTGTATCTGTAGAAAGTGCTGTGCAGTTACTAATAATTTTTGATATAAAACTATTAATATAAAAATCCTCAACAATTCATAGTAATTAGCTTTAATTTAAACTCCTCTCTTCCCCTGAGCTAGCTTCTAGCAGGTTAGCTTTGAAAGTGAGGACGGGAAAAAGGTAACGACACTACTTTTGTCTCCATAACGATATCAAACAACCACATAATCTCAACTATAGCCTTAGTGGGTACAAGCCTACAATCTGTCAATGTGTCTTTGTTATTTCCACAGAAGCTGAAAGGTAACTGACAACAAAGGAGAGCAAATAATGGAGGCGCTAACGGACCTCAAGGCGTGTTACAAACCCTAAGTATGTATGTCACATAACGTTTTTTTTACTGGGTATAACTACTAACTGTTATCACCAATTGTGAAAATTGGCTCTTTGGACAATTTTACTGTAATTGTAAGTAACAAGACATCGACAAGTAACCTTGTTTGCGTGCATGAATAGAAAAGGACAAAGCACTCAGTCAAGGAATCAACATATGATATAATTAAAAATGCAGACCCAGGCTCAGTGTTTGTGATCTGCCTCTGAGATGAAAACTTTTGAACTGGAACCATTTGCCACCAAGTTGAGTTTATACACAAGAGGTTAAAAAGTTAAAGCTGACCGAAACCCGATCCTCAGTATGGTGTAAGGACTTCACATATAGCCAGATAAGTCAATTTTTGTGTACAAACGATCAACATATTTTACATCTTAATGAAACAGTACCTCTATGGTTAGTATTTTTAAGGTTGGTTCTTTGGTTTTCTATTTTCTGTGGTCCAATTTCCCAAACATTAACTGAGCTGTTTTCTATCTGTTCTCTCTCTTTAAGACTTCACCAGGCCAGAGATATTTATGGCAAAGCCAGACCACAAGACCACTCGGTGGAGATTCTGACCTCCACCAATGACCACCAATATTATTTCCTCATCTGTCATCATGTCACCACGAAAAAGACACCTGGTCCCTGTGAGCAGTCGGCGGAAAACAGTGGACGACTACTTTCCTTTCAACCTCTTGCCGGTGGAGTGTCAGCTGCATGTCTTTTCCTTTCTGAATGAGGTGGATAAATGCAGCTGTGCTTTGGTGTGTGTGAGCTGGAGCTGCATCATCCGCTCCTGGAAGCTGTGGCGGGTGGCAGACTACTCCCGTCGCGGCGTCTTCCACCTGGGTCAGGAGGGGCTGCTCGTTTCCAACCGTGAGTTCGAGAGGTGGAAATCCTGGGTCCACCATTACACCCATCACCTCATCTCCCGCAGAGCCAGCCTACTCACATTGAAGGCCAGCTTTGACTTGGGGGATCGCTGCAACAAGTGGGCCGAGCTGCTGAGTCACCTACTGGATAATGTCCACTGCAGAGACCTCAGCCACCTGGATCTCAACTGGACATTTACTCTTCTTGAGCCACTGGACCTGAGGGTTCACTCCAGCTCCAGTTCACACCAGGACAGCATTACCAAGATGGACCAGGTAACTTGTTTTTACTGATTTCATTGCTCTGAATCACAGGCATATCTTTTCACACTACGATGATGTCTGTTAAGTTTTTGTGAAATTTCCAGTGTTTTCATGCCTTTTGCAGGGCATTGCAATATTTCATGCTTTTCATCTGCAGAAAGATCTTTCTTTCTCCCCATATTGCAGGAAACCTGTGACTTGCTTAATAATGTGTAATGTAAACCTCCTTCAGTAGTTTCCCTTAAATTAGGCTCATCTGCCAATCAAAGTTATCTGAAATTGATGTCAGTTTTAAACAGACAAGAGAAACAAAATAAGGGAGACGTTTCATTGAAAAACAAAAAAAGTAAATGTTTATTTAACTGAAATCCTACTTGCATAATAATTTGGAACTCAGGGTACTTTAATTTCCTTGAGTAAGAATTAACTCATCACTTCTTGTTTGAAGAAATCATGAGATCTGAAAATTCACTTTTCTTTGTAAATACACCTAAACAGATGCATTTTCATTTTTACATGAAACCAACGTGGTGCAACTTTAAACCTTGCAGTATTTTTCCTGACCCTCCTACTGGCGATATGCTGCACTAACAGAGGCGATGGCCAAAATAAAAGTGATGTCGGAGCAATGTAACATTATGTAATTCTGAATCAACAGAAAATAATCAGCAGTAGTTTTTATAACCAGTTAATCATTTACAGTCATTATCATGTGTTTATTCTAACTTCTCAGTTGTGCTCTCTGCTGCATGTCATTGTTACACTTTATGATCATTAAATGATTAACCAGAAAGATAATCAGTAATGAACATACACTTAAATTGTGGTCTTAATATAATCTGATCATTGGCCCTGTGAATCAATACCATCTTTGTGGGGCTTTTAATATTGAGTTTTAGTTGACACTGTGTCAGGGAGATGTAAATTGTTATGGTAACATACAGCCTTAATTTGTACTGTTGTTATATTGAGCCATATTGTAAACTGGGTTTCTACAGTGTTCACCAAGCAGACTTTAAGAGCTTTGAAGATTCTGTAGAATTCAATTTAATACCTTTCTCACTTTGATATTTAACAGTTGGCCAGTTTCCAGGAGCTGCTGACCAAACTTACCCACACCTGCCCTCGCATCTCTAAGATGCGGTTGCACTTCGACTGGTCAGATGTCTCTGTGTCACTCCTCACCCAGTTCCAGCAGCTCAGAGTCCTTGAGCTCAAATATTTCTGGGTCTTTAAAGGAGTGACTCCCTCAACTCTACGGACCCTAACTAAATCCCTTCCTAACCTGAAGTCTCTGACTTTACACATCCTGGTGCCAATGAGGAACCTGGGCATCACGTACACTTTGGAGTCTCAGTCACTGGAGTTCCTAGATGTGTCACCCAGCCGAGGCTTGGTCTTCTCCTGTCTCAAACTTCCTGCCCTGCGTGAGCTGCAAGCCAAGAAGATTGTCCGCAGCATTACACTGGACCGGAGGACCAGGCTAAGGATCCAGAGCCGGTGGCCCTGCCTGTACCATGTCCTCCGGGAGGGGACGCCAAAGCTCCAGGCTCTCAACAATGAGAGGCTACTCCCCACGTGGAAAGAGGAGAGCTATGGGGAGCTGTCTGCCATCCTGGAACAATCCTGTTACTGTGTGCAGCATCTGGACAGCTGGCTGTGGTAGCCAACTGTACGACTTTAAACAAAGTACATTCAATATAGCTTGTCATTTTTTAGTTGAAAGCAATATATTGCTTTGACACACACCATTTATGTTGCCATGTATATGAATGTACTCAGAGGGACACATATTTGCAGATAGAAAATGAGACTCTTTAAATTAAAGGACTGCAAGTTGTTTCCAGTTCTTAAACAGGAAGCTGCTGTTTCAGTTGGAAAAACTTTTCCAGGACAATGATACACTGTTATTATTTACCAACGATTACTGTTTCATTTTGTTTGTCCAATATATTTAAAAGCAAAGGTGCTTTATGCTGATGCTATGCTGAACTTTTACTACAACTCTCCCTGAGCCAAGTGTGCATGTTTTGTAAATGGAAGACTAGACGGTGAAGTGTAACGGCTACTTAGAGCTGTGGAGAATGCCATTTAATCTTAGTCTCTTGAAAGAGTAAACTATTACGAGCACAAGGGCTACTGATAAGGAAAAAAAAAAAATCATAAAAAGTCACGTTTCCAAGACAAAGTTGTATAACATTTTGTGAAAGAGAGTTGCAATGCTACGACGACAAAGTTGTAATTTTTATAGAAGAAGATTGACAAGAAGTTCTAATATGTCAGTGATTAAGTCCTGAATTTATTTTGAGAACACTGTTGCTGTGGTGTGAGAAACAAGTTGTTCTTTCAAGAAAAAGTTGTAATCCGAAATCCCTGTCAGAGTGTTAAAACCAAGTATAAGACAAAATATTGCAAATTTATTCTTAAAATATTATGATGTCATTTGTTGAGAACTGACATGTACCGGACTCTAAATTTTACTGTTGTTATTATTTTAATTATTGATTGAATTCAGTTGTAGTTATCCTCAGAGACAGTTGTCTGTTTGTTTCTATTCCATGGGCAAGACTGTAGACAAATTGAGGCCAAAGTGCACATGCAGTAAATATTCACATTGAATTTAAACTGGTCATATGCTCAGAGAATATGTTCTAATTAACACACTGGAACTATGTAAAATTTAGTTACAGAAAAAAACTGACTGAATAAAGAGTACAGGACCAAAAAACATGATCCTGGGTGAGTAGAACCAGGTCCTCTCGACTCCCCCTTTTCAATTAGCTCAAAACCCAAGCTGGTTCTATATAGCCACTTTGACTTGGCCCATTCAGACTGCCAGTGTTAAGCTGGTTTAATTCTAATCACAGCCTGTCAGGAATGCAGCACAGCAGCTGAAGGATGGTTCATTCCAATGCTGGACCTGATTGCATCCAACATTTTTGAGTGGTCTTTTTCTTTTTTTCGTTAATATGTATGAAGTTGTGTGTTTCTCCTGAAGCTGAAAGAGCTAACATAACAATTTCCTGATGTTTTAAAACCGCTGTCTTAAAATGAAGGAATTCCACACGTCAAGATAGCTGGAAACATTTTGCACATTTCCATTCCTGTTATTGAATGTTATTGTTGCTCAAATCACTGCAGCAAGTGAGTGACCAAATTCCAGCTGTTTCATATGTGGGAAAAGTGTCACTTTTTACCACCTTTATTCCACATATTTCATATGTATGTGAAGTTTAATTTCCATTCCTTTTTACCATGAGCCTCAACTGAGGAATGGACTCAGTGCTCTTGCAGTTGTTGTACTATATCAGTAGAGGTCCCTATTCTCAAAGCTTTGGCCTCCCAGTGGTCTTACTGTATAAACTTGTGTTTATAAATGCACTAGTGTAACACCATTTCACTCCAGTGCTCGTGTGTATGTATGAGAGAAGAGCAGGGCTTTTCTGCTCTTTATTGTACATTTATGTGTGAAATTTGGATGATGTGATGAAACTCGTGACTGTAAAATATTTCACCAGATTCTCCATAAAGAATTATGCTCAATCTTAACTGTCATTTGTAAGCTTCTTTGTTTGTATGTGTAAATCCATCCCTGCTGTGTGTGCAGGCATCAGCTTGAAGAGAATCAGGAATAATTTAACATCTGGTTCACCACTTGTTTCACATTAAAATGAGTTTTTGTTTTAGCAGTTTTAACCATGAGGGAATTGTTTCTGGGCTTTTTAGTGGCTTAAATACACTTATTAACTCTGTGACTAAATGGATGGAATTTTCAAAAAGTTTTTTTTAAATGCATGAAACCAAAAGAGTAATCTGACAAGTGTCATAAACATCATTATGTTCCCAACAGCTCATTAATAGGGATCAAGCTTAATGAGAAACAGGAATGTGGCCTCACTTGGCCTCCCCTCCACCTGGCTCTGGTCTCTCTGCAGTGATGATATGCCTTCATACTTGCGTCATCATAGTGTTTCAATATGGCCGGGCCGATTTGATCTCCTTCACCCTGCAACAAGAACATCTGTTCTCAGTACAAATAACCACCGCTGCACCCAGCTCAGGCCCTCTTCCCCTACACTGTTCCCATTTTGCCTAGTTGTCTTCCCATGTTTCTTCTCCTGAGATGAGGAATGTGTGTGTGTAAGTGTGTGTGGTCATAGTGATTCCCTGAGGTTGGGGCTTTCCAGGCAATTCAGTGATTTCCCAAATCACTCTGTTCTCGATTTTCCTGTTTTTATTTCGCTTCTCTTATCCAGCCCACTGAGCACTCCTCCCTTCATATGCTTCGCATTTGTTGAGAGTTTATCATTCGCACCGGATCTGTGTTGACATGTGTCTTTGGAAGCCATCATCTGACTCCCTGCATTGAGGTTTAACCTGGCCATGGATGGCAGTATTTGGAAGAAATGTCACTACAATTTATAACTCTGGACATCTTTACCTCCAATGAGCGATGACGCTGATGTTTTCCTTATGAAGTATTTTCTTCACCAGCAGCTCGTGTTACAGTGAGGCATGTTCTTATGATGGTTTGGGCAGTGTGTGCTGTGTTCATAGAAAGGGGAATTTGAGGGAGTGTGTGTGTGTGTGATGGGTTGGACAGTGTAGTCTCAGGATAAAGTGTTCTTTGAGGTTTACCTAACCCCTGCATTAGTGGCAAGAGCACAGTAACCACCTCCAGAATTCAGAGAGCAAAATCTGATAATTCATACAACAAGGTCAATGAGCATCCTCCTCTTAACGTTATAACTCACTCTTTGCTCTTTCAGCAATGCCCAAGTTAATGCTTAATCTAAGTGCAGACCCTTAATTGCTTAGGCCAAACCCTGTTTATAGGAGGGAGGTTACTTTCATGCAAACAGATCAGTCATTGCAGACCAGGGGCACAGAAGCTCAGGGACTCATCAGACTCTACAACTCAACAGGACCCTCAGGGCTGACCACTGGAAGCAGCCACCATGCCCAAAGTGGCCTTCGCATCCAAGGCTCTTGCCATCGTGTTCGTCATCCTGACCGTCTCTGCCATCGCTGGCCTTGTGTGCATGATTGCTCTGTATAGCAAAGCGATCTCTGACAATCCGCCAAAGCCCCCTCCAACCACCTTGACCACCACCCAACAACCACCACCCACATTGCGGCTGCCGAAGAATGTCATTCCTCAAAGCTACAAGATCACCCTGCAGCCTCACCTCTACACCCGAATCATTGAGAAGGTTAATGTCACCACCGAAAATCAGACACTGCTCTTCAACGGAAGCTCTACTGTTAACTTTCGCTGTGTCCAGAAAACTAGCAGCATCTACCTCCACAGCAAGGACCTGAAAATTTTAGGAGCGGAGTTGACAGACACAAAAGAAAACAAGAATTTATGGATTAGCAGTCCGATACATCACACAGGTGAAAGTGACTTCCTGGAGTTTACTTTGGATAAGGCATTGGCGGAAAATGAAACCTACAGTTTGTTTCTGGCTTTCGAGGGAGAAATATCAGAAAATCTTGATGCACTGTTCGTAAGCACATATAATGAAGGTATCCCTGCTGATGAAGGTGACACAAATACAAAGAGGTAAGTGAAAAAAGACTTTTGATTGTAGAAAAATAAAATAATCACGATTCCCTCGGGTTAAAAGGCACCTAATTAGAAACTTCTCTAATTTTACTCTTGACACTTTGCCCTTTACAGTTCAATTCGAACTATTCCATAGTTTATCCACTTGTAGAGTTGAACTAAGACTGTAAAAAGGAAATTGAAAGAACGTATTGACTGCAGGCAAAAAATAGCAGTAAGCATGTCTGACATCCACAAAACTTCTAAGTTGCACATGATCCTTATTGAGCTTTAATTATCAGACTTAATTTGATCAATCAACAAACCTTCAATCCACAACCTTTGCTTTGCAGTGAGCAGTGTCAGGGGAGCTTCTTAAAAAATTCAATTGGCGCTAATTACATATTACTTATTGATGAAGTAATTGTGTTTCTTTCGTCCTCTAATTACTCCTCAGCTAAAGTTACTTCTTTCATTACTTTTGTTACAGTGCCTTTAAACAACTCCAAAGTCTCCACCCTCACAAATAAAATATTTTGTATTGAACACATGAAGAAATAGAAACATTAACAAGCATTTACTGTGGACTGACACGCTGTGCTCAATATAAAATCAGTCGATTCATTTACATAACAGTGAACAGACTATTTGTGCAGCCTTTATTCACAGGAATCAGACAGTTTCGTGATTTACGCTGTTGTTATGTCTAATGCTGTAAATGATCTATTTATCATGACAGAGCCGTGGGGTGAGAAGAACCCAAACACGGTTGAAATAAATGAGTGGAGATGTGTGTGCTTATTTATACTCAGAGAGCAGAGAACATCCCTCTAGTCACTCATGTCTTCTCCTTGCTCTTATTCACACTTTTTGCTCAGTGGTCTTAGGCCGGATATTATTCGTTCTTTTCTGTTCCTTATATGGAATCTACCATCTGGCTTCCTGTATGTGTTTCAGACTGCATGGACACACAATGACCACTGTTTCCATCAGCTTTTGAAAAACACAAAAACACAAAAATTAAAGTTAATGTTTTTAAACTTGTCAATTCAAAGTCAGTTGTAATGGGTCACTATGATATGATAATCATTTCCCATTTTTTCAATCTAGCATTCTATATACCTATACCTTCTCTATTCCTTCAGTATGTATCTGATGTGAAGGGCTGACTGTCATTTTCTGTATTCACAGATACCTTGCTGCCACCAATTTGCAACCAACAAATGCCAGGAAAGTTTTTCCTTGTTTCGATGAGCCGGAAATGAAGGCTGTGTTTGAGGTCACCATCATTCACAGGCAAACCACGACAGCTCTGGGAAATGAGCGACAGTCAGGTAATAAAATAAGCTCATATTGTAGCTCCCATTTCTTAAAAATGTACAGTCAGGCCACAGGTGCATGTGTTTATTGGACCTTGAACATAGCAATAAAAGATAAACTGTTGCAATGGAATAAAACATACCCTTCTTTATACCGGTGTTCCTTGTTTCCACTCTCTTAGAGTCCATAATTGTAGGAGATGGCTGGGTAGCCACAAGTTTTTATCCGACACCGCGGATGTCAACATACTTGTTTGCCTTCACGGTTTCAGAGTTCATAACCCGACCTGATGAAGTCACCATTAAAGTATGTGTAGATTCAAAATGAACTACATATTATTTTGTTTTCTGGTAAGGTGTTGATCTTGGTTCATGTGACTGTAATTTTAGCAAGGTTACATTTACCTGCAAAAATGACTCATCCTAGTGGCTTTAGTATAGTTTCGATTGTTTCCTGATCTGTTCTTTTTTTTTTGAGGTGTGTCAGTCCCACTATTTTCTGAGTTAAGAACATTTACAAGTGCAAAACAAAAATATTTAGGATGATATTCTCTTTGCTTTGTCTGACCTCTGTGTTTTGCTCAAATAGACGTTTGCTCGTCCTGAGGCCATCACTGCAGGACACTCTGAATATGCAGCCAGCATCACCGGAAAGATTCTTAAGTTCTATGAGAATTCTTTTGGAATTGCTAATGGAATTGGAACACTAGGTAAGACTTTGTCTAGTGATGATTGGGCTGACTGACGAGTTGATAAATGGAGGTAAAACATGACATTGACACTATCAAAAAAACTCTTTTCTCTCTGTGATGATAATGATGTATGACTGTATGACTGTATGACTGTATGAAAGTATGACTACCTAGAACACTTGGTCTGTGCCCCATGTCTATATCATTTTATATTAGTATATATGCTTCTAAATATGAGTAATTTTGTACTAGTTGGCAACATAGGGTTAAACTTTGCACAGTGTACTAACAGAGCAGATTTCCTATTAGAATTTACAGTCATTGTGAGTTAAAATTAAAGGTGCGAATTCACCACCTGTTGAATTCAAACTCCACACTCCAAACCAACTGGGGGCAGCATATCATCAGAAAGCTGGGGTTTCCACATCTGCAGTAAGAAACAAGGAAATGCACAGTCCCTCTCATATGTCCACAAGAGTCTACGTTTTCAGTTAGCTACTTCTAAGCTATTGCTCAACAGCCAATGTTAGCATTAACAGCTATTTACTTACCAGTCTTTCCAATCCCTCCCTTTAACCTCTAGGCCCTAGAGGTTAAAGGGAGGGATTGGCGTACCATCTGTATGCAAAATAGGACAAATGCACTGCATGCAATTTTTAAATGTAAAGTTAATTAAGGTTTATTTTGTGAGTTTCTCTGTTGTTGGGTTTGCATTTAATCAATTTGGGAATAGTTCACCCAACCCATGTCTAGAAAGCACATTTACTCTATTCTATAAAACAGTGCTTGACAACATTGTGGTGGGGATTTTTTTGCATGACTTTTCTCAAGTATTATACTTAAAACTGCCGTAATATTGTGAGAACCTTGATGTTTCAATACTAACCCATTTTGATCATTATTGACCAGTTGGAGAAGCTCTAGTCTTTTAGAGAGAGCTTAGCACAGTATTTTATTATCACATCCCTTTAAACTAATAGGGCCAAAAAAGAGTTGGTGGATGATTTGCTTGGTTTTTTACAGATCCTACTGGATACTGTTGGATAGTATAACATACTACTAGCAAAGCAATGTTATGTATATAATTTGATCATTTGTCCCTATCTATGTGATTCCTCCAGATCAAATTGCACTGCCGGACTTAGGTCCTGCAGGAATGGAGAACTGGGGACTGATCACATACCAGGAATCAGCCCTGCTCTACGATGAAGGAGTTTCCTCAGAGTTGCTGAAGTCCAGCATCGCCAGTCTTATTGCACATGAGCTGGCACACCAGGTTAGAGGAAGAAACTCTTTGTGTGTTACCCCCAATAAAACAAATCAAATGATATGAGATAAATTTGAATTATGGATCATCACATCAACTGTTTGCCAGTTTTAAGTTATTTGAAACACTATTTAAAGGACAATAATGCTAATTCCAAAACAATGCTGCAACATGAAGTGTTACATGTCACTGTTCACATCGGTTCTTCTTGTTGACAGTGGTTTGGAAATCTGGTTACAATGAAATGGTGGAATGAAATTTGGCTGAATGAGGGCTTTGCCAGCTACATGTCATACTCTGCAGTGGAACACGTTGACTCCTCATTTATGGTAAGTTCAGTCACCGTTGGTGACAGGATCACTCTGTCTGATGAGGAATAAGCTTTGAAGAATTTCAGAATTTGTCATTTCGTCCATCTTCAATGATCTTCAGTATCTTGGAGAATGGCATCTGTGCAATATCATGGTGTATAGTGTAGGGCATTGTGCAGTCTTCTTGGTGTGTGTGTGTGTGTGTGTTCTAGTTTTTATAGATCTGGGTGTAATACTGCACGTTTAGAGTTTCCCTGTTTATAAATTGGATTTTTCTCAAATGCCCGAGAAGCATTTCTCCTAAAGGAGACAAAAAGGGCTAATCTAATCTAATACAATCTAATCTTCACTGATGTGACCAATTTTTTGGTCAGTTTTGTGAATGGCAAGGCAAAAAAAACCATCTCAGTCATGCAGCATTTGGTCTTGTCTCTGTTTTCCTCAGAAAGAAATCTTTATCATGCGTGACCTCCATTATGCATTCGAGGAGGATGCTCTGGCCTCATCTCATCCTCTCAGCCCTCCAGAGGAAGACATCCAGACGAATGACGAGATCATGGGGATGTTTGATTCTATCACCTACTGTAAGGTAGAGTCAAATGATCTTAGCAATGAATACATATCATGCTGCCTGAACACAGCAAGGATGTGCAACACAATTTTTACACTAGAAATACTGGAAATATATTTTGTTTCTGTTTCATCTGCAGGTCAGCTTTATCAGTGAGGTATGAATAGTAACATAAACATATATTTGGTGTTCCATCTGTAGGGGGCAATTGTTTTGAGAATGCTGGCAGACCTCGTGGGTAAGGAGACTTTCGACAATGGGATTAAAGTAAGCAATAACTTTAAATTACATCCAGATGTGCTGAAATTGTTCTTCAATCTTCATAAATGCCTCTATCATGACTCTGTAAACTAAAGATGACTTCTGACACCCAGTTTAACCTCAAACCATGGGGTGATTGACTTGACTCATTTTTAGTCTAGACTCAAGACTAAGGACCCTTCATGTTAGGACAATTTTAACATGATAATTCTGTGTCTCACTGTATGCCATGACTTAAAACATGGGGAGTAAAGTCCAACATTGACAGCTGTCTCTGGATATTTTCATCTAGCTGCATAATTATTTTCATTTGATTTGAATTATTTTGAACCCAGGATGAAACTGTTAATAATAAACTCTCTCTCTCTTCTTCTGTGTTTTAGATGTACATAAAGGACTTTAGTCATAAAAACACTGACCAGAACAATCTCTGGGATAATATACAAAAGGTAAAGTCTTAGATTTGGCCACGTTTTTGTTGTTAAATTTATGCATTATGCATAATGAATATTAAATGATTAAATTATGGTGTATATATACATAATATATTATAACAGACATATGCCATGTTTGTAGGCTGTAACAGGGAGCAATGGTCACACCAATGTTGCTGAGGTGATGAACAGCTGGACCAATCAAATTGGCTATCCTGTTGTCACCATCAACACTAACAATGGAGAAATCTACCAAAAGCACTTCCTGTACAATGACTCTTCCGAATCTAGGTATGTACTAAACGGACGTTGCTTCAGTGTACGTGGTTTTCAGTTTGGTTAAAGCAAATAATAATATCAATCCAGCAATCCAGTTAAGATGATACTCAAAGTGTCTCAGATGCTATAGATTTGTAATTACACTAATTTACCCATACGTTACTGGTAACAGACCAGTTTCTTGACTTTTTCTGAACAGTTATAATTTGTTAGTTTGTTGGAAAAGATCTAATTATTGAGTGAGAATCTGTACATATTTAGCACAAATAGATCAAACAGATTTGACTTAGTGGAAAAGATAGAAGAAATCAGCCATTCTTGACCTGTACTTATTATACTCGGTTCTTTGTGTTTTTTTTCTGTCTGTTTAGTCTTTGGTGGCACATCAAGATCAACATGTTGAAGTCAAATACTGAGCAAGTTTCTTTCATGTTTGAAAGCAACGAGAAAGGTAACAAGTATCATCATTTGTTCTCAAACGACCATCAATTTTGCTTTACACTTTCTCTGCTTCATCAAACTAACAGAGGACTAGATAGAAAAACACACAAACAAAATGAAGTTTTGGACATCCTAAGGCAGCTATGTGATGGCTTTTCATTGGGTGCAAGGCAGTTGGAAGTTTGATGTGACAGACCAGAGAACAGATGACCAGATACACAAGACTACCCTCTCTTTATGCTACTGTTACTCTATACCTTCTTTATTCTGTGTATTTGATTTGTGACTTGTAGTTGATAAAATATAACTTTACTTTGAACAATGTTTGCCTCAAAGTAAGGAAACCTGAGTTAATTTCTGAGAATGAAGAGTGGCTTCTGGCAAACGCCGACTGCACTGGATACTACAGAGTCAATTACAACCCAGAGAACTGGCAACGCCTCCTGACTCAGCTGGAGACAAACCCAGATGTGAGTACTGAATAGGGATGAGCGAGTACACCACTATCTGTATCTGTATTCGTATCTGTTTAACCATCTACATTATCTGTATCTGTCTCTGTATTCGGAGTGGGCGGGGCCTAAACCGGAAGTGAGTGCAGAAATGGGTGAGGCTTAAAACTGTACATTATTTTAAGTCTGAAATTGATATGGATTGATCAGAAGTTGCTAATCTACTGTATTCAAAGCCTATATACAGTATATCTCAATAATATTATTTTCATGAACTGCAGAGAGAAAGTGTCAGATACTGCATGCAGCCACATACAATAAAAATATTAATATAGGCTAGTTTGTGTGTTCAGCTACAGCTATATGTGTGTATGTGTGTAAATGGTCTGTGAGACTGTTTACGACGCGAGCGGACGCGAGCCGTTTTCAGCTCTGTCTTGTCAAATGCACCGCGCATATGTTGGGAGCAGGTTGGGAGAGACGTGCAGAGACCATACAGTCTATGGCAGAGACGTGTCTGTGTAGGGAGGGGCGGGCGCTGTGTGTGACTGGCCAATCACAGAGCGCGAAGACAGTCAGTTCCACAATGAGGATTTTCCTTTAGCACGAACACAGATATTAACATATTTTACTCGTATCATAATCGTATTCGTCAAACATGCTTTATCCGTAACGGATACTCATCTGAAACGAGTATCCGGCTCATCCCTAGTACTGAACCAAACATCAAGTTAGCAAATCAGAATAGGGAAACTGAGGTATATGCATGAATAAATACATTTATTCTGATTGGTCTTGCCTCCATCCTGTTCAATGCCAAAGAAAATCTGAGTAAAATTTTATGACAATCCATCAAATGATATGGACTAAAGCGGCACAGCATCCATCTTCATCCCTTGAGCCATTGTGCACAACCAAGAAGCTTCTTGACCACTGGGTATATATTAGCTTGAATTTGACCTCCAAGAAACTGCTAATGCAGAGACAAAGCATTAAACCGAAATAAATCAGTTACACATACTGTTGATGTGACTGAAAACTCTTTTATTTTACATTTTCCCTGTTCTCTAAGTCATCATTTTCTGCCCTGAGGCTAGAATGACTGGGTGCAGAACGAGTACAGTTGCAGATGTCTTCATATTTGGAATCTTTGTAAACTAAACTGTCAATTGTCTCTCATCTTGCTCTTGTTTTTAGGTGATCCCACTGATGAACAGAGGGCAGCTTGTTGATGATGCATTCAACTTGGCAAGGTAAAGACTGGGATTCAGTTGATCCAGACTTCCACAGATCAATTTTCCATTAAGGTTTGGTTAAGATTAAATGTTTTGTGATTCTGTAATCATAGTGGGTCCCACATGAATTTCAAAACATCTCTGTAATAACGTTGATGGTTTATTTGCTACACTGATCTTACCAAATGCAATCTCTGTTTTGCTCAGGGCCAAAATTGTCGACGTGGCACTGGCTCTGAATACAACCCGCTTCCTGTGGAACGAGACAGAGCCAATTCCCTGGGAATCAGCAGTCCAGAGCCTTGAGTACTTCATCCTCATGTTTGACCGGTCTGAGGTGTATGGACCCATACAGGCATGTGGCATTGAAACATCCTTTTTAACTTTCAGCTTTTTACAAATGAACCACGTGTCTTGTTTTTTAGTATCATGGACTGAATAGACCTGTTGTGGGTGCAGAAGATGGGTTTAACAGATTAAATGTGATTGCCCTCTGGTGTTCATGTTCATCTCTCATCAGAACATAAACAAATGTGAAGTAAAACTGTTATGTTGCTGTGTGTATTCCTGAAACTCTGCCATAAAGCTGTCTTTTCCTGCAGACATACCTCCAGCGACAGATTAAGGGCCTGTATAACTACTACAGTCACCTGTATACTGACCTCGGGAACAACACATACAGTTTTCAAGTGCCGGAGGGCTACTCCTCACAGTAAGGAAAGATTCATTTTACTAATCTCTCAATGGTAATATTGGTCAATACCCAACAGATTTTTCAGTTTTACAAACTCACAGGCCAATCCAAGAGTGCCAGGGTGTCATTGTTGGCATACACACCATCAGTTATAGACATGCTAGTGACAGATGTGTAGTGTGGACTTGCACTAACAATACCTTGTGTGCTTATATGGAACCACTTCTCAAGAAGTCCAGGGTTGTTTCAGGTGAAAAATATAATGGCTTTAAAGTTGATTGAATGATTTTTTTTCTGTTATTATTTTTTCACATAGCTTTGTATGTGTGACACAAAACAAACAAAAAAATAGTTAAAAAGCTCTCCATAGCACTGACTAAAGTAAAGTAGTCTTCTTCTATTATGTTTGCCTTACATTCATCAGGTGGGCACTAGGGGTGTAACCATCCATCGATCAGGATCAATCCATCGATTGGTTAAGCAATGATCCAATCAAATCGATGAAAACTCAAACCATCGATCAACATCATAATCTTTAAGATGCGCCTTTATTTTGAAATTTGCATACCTGTTTCACAGTTTGCATCAAATTGCGCCTCATTCTGAAGTTTAGAGTTTGGACTTTATTGGCTAACTGCAATGTAATTCACATTAAACTCGCTACCTGCCCTGGTCGTCGTGTCTGTCTGTCTCTCTCACTCACACACACACACACACACACACACACACACACACACACACACACGTCTGCGCCACGGGCTCATTCACAAGGGCGCGCCTTGGGCGCGCCTTGGCCGCGCTCAGTCACTCAAGTCCGTGCACTGAGCTGCCTGAAACACAGTATATTGACCTTCATGCCAGCGTGAGCATTACTGTAGATCCCACTGCCTGCTCAACACCTCTGACTGACTTCTCTCCTCAAAAGCTTAAGCATCATCTTAACTCGACCGAAGGCTGCTGAATCGAATCGTGGTAGACTCTGTGATATTGCCATATATCGTACCGTTGTCCAAAGAATCGATATAGTATTGTATCGTCATGAAACTGGTGATTTACACCCCTAGTGGGCACACATACATGTTAGAGAAAGTCTGAACTCAGTGCTGTGTTTGGGTGCGCCCTTGTGGCAAAAAAAAATTAAAAATCACCCAAACAAGTTATCAATGGCTAACTTGACTGCAAGGCATACCATATTTTATTCTTAATCTTGGAAAGAGTAGTTGGGCAAAAAATCATCTTAACTCAGTGTGCACTTACTAGCTTTCATTAGACTTTTCCACAGTGTCTCTCAGTCTTCTTCAAAATGATTAAATTAAAATTAAATTGGATTTAATGTCATGTCATTGAAAATGAAATTGTGATGGTTCATTCCAAGGCTCAGCCAGATCATCGCCATAGACGTTGCATGTTCTAATGGACTCCCAGAATGTTTAGTGATGGCTTCACAGATGTTTGCCTCGTGGATGAGAGACAACACTAACGGGTATGAACACTACTAGATACGTATATTTAATTTAATTCAATATCATTTATACTTCATACATTATGAAATCCTTCTCAACTTGCACATGATGTTTTCCAAGAAAATGGTCTCACCGTAATAGCTTTCATTTTATTCTGTAGCTTCACTCTCCAGTAACAATTTGGTGAGGGAAATCACCACATTGTGGTTCTTGTCTTTAAAGCTGCACTTGGCAGGATTTTTAATACACGTTTTTTAGCGTGCTAGAATCACGAGTAAAGTTTCCAGGTGCCACTTAACAGTAGGGAGACAGTGACTCATCATTAAATGCGTATACTGTATGTGCTCAGTACTTAAAGATACATGCATGTATATTCATTCATAGAAGTGTGATAATGCATTTAGCCACATTTGTTGGTGAATGTGTATAACTGAGGAATCTTTATCCCAAATAATGGTCTCAGTATAGAGGGTGTCATATGCTGCACAGATTGTGCCCCTTCAGCCAAAAGATGTGATTTGTAATATCGAGCTTTATACAGAAGATTGACTTGACTTACATCTATAACAAGATCTTGTTAGTTGGGTTTGGTTTTAGGACTAAATAGGGTTGGTATCAAGACTGACACCTGAAGACCGTGACCACTACCAAATGTAAACATATAGCAGATGGTGTTTTAATGGAGAAATTCAGGAGAACTCCTTTACTAAAAGTGTCATTAACCACAACAGTATGAAGACCAACCTTAAACATCTTGCAGGCATTATCCCGTAGTTTGTAGTAGTAGGAGATAATACCTGAACATAGACCAGGTGGAAAAGATATTGAGTATGTCTTCAATCGACAGTCCAGAACAACAAAGAACACAGTCCTAGTGTAGGAAAGTAACTTTGTGTGTGATTCAGGATCCCTCCCAACCTGCGCTCTGTCATCTACTGCCAAGCTTTGGCTGCTGGAGGAAAGGAAGAGTGGGAGTTTGCCTGGAAGAAATTTCAGAGCACCAGCGACACGTCAGAGAAAGAGCAGCTCCGTGTAGCTCTGTCTTGCACTAAGACGACCTGGCTGCTCAACAGGTAAAGTCAACAAACAGATCCAGATCCAGAGTGTTAAACATCTAGTCCTGATGTGTCATGAACAGAACTGCATTAGTGGTATTTTAACTATGTGTATAATAACTTCTTTCATTAAGGACACACCAGTAACAAGGTGAATCCCAAACATGCAATTGTTATTAAGTGAAGAGCGAGTCATCGTCTTATGTATGTTGCAGATACCTGGAATACACTTTGGACCCTGAGAAGATACGTCTGATGGATGTTCCCTACACTATCACCAACATAGCCAAGAATGTGGCGGGGCAGGCGCTGGCCTGGAACTTTATCAGAGCAAACTGGCAATATGTCAGTCAGGGGTAGGTTGCTATTTGGACTCTGCTGCTTTTCATATTGGTTTCGACTGATTACATCATTCATGAACAAGTATTTGAGATTGTGTAGTTGGGTTTGACCAATATAGACTTGAAAAGGAATGATGGTAGTATTTTTGGTTTGAGGTCGATGAGGTTTGAGGCAGTATTTTTCTTAAAGCCATTTTTATTCCAAGAGATTTACAGGGAAATTACAAGTACTCATGGTTTAGCCCAGGACATATGTTTGTCAGGGTAGCAAATCCAACCCTAACACATCAGTCAGATTGTGAAAACTTTGAGCTAAAAATATATTGTTTTATGGTGTATAGCTCTTAAAGCTCCGTCAGTCTTTTTCCACTTAAAGACAGAAGTCCTCAACTGGCAACTTTGTGACGTTCTTATGTTCGCAAAACTGTAGCATGTCCACACATTCAGCCTACAATGAGCAACATTAACATTCAGTTAGTCTGACTTTCACTCCTTTTAACTCTATTCTTGGTTCCCACCAACCCCTGAGAAAAATGTCTGCTGTTTAGTGCTGGGCTGCTCATGTACACTGGGGACAGTCTGTGGTCCATAAATCCCAAACTATGAGCTAAAAAAAAAAAAAAGTTACAGAGCTTTGATGATGGGAAGTTGGACAAGGAGGAGTTG
This sequence comes from Centropyge bicolor, assembly GCA_037975185.1. Taxonomy (NCBI): domain Eukaryota; kingdom Metazoa; phylum Chordata; class Actinopteri; family Pomacanthidae; genus Centropyge; species Centropyge bicolor. The sequence goes on along the minus strand of JBBMOC010000104.1, from coordinate 308,100 downwards.
TAATAAATCTGTGGGTCAGTCATTTGATCCATCTAATAAAACAAAATGTTGATTAATGCAGCTTTAAACAAACAGTTCCATGTTTCTGCCATTAAAGCCAGAGTTAAATAAGAAATAAGAAATCTTAATACACACCATCAGTATTTCTATATTAACAATAGATTAGATGACTGTGTTGTGGGAAGGTGTCACACTTAGTCACAAACCCATAGAGAACTATTTTATGACTTGGCAATTCCTCTCAGCTCAGGTTCTTGAGAAGATCAGACTGTTATTGGTCATTTCCTTCTGAACATACTGCTGCTCGAAGCCTAATCAAAGAGCTGTGACGGCGTCGTCTTGCCTGCCAGACGTCTCCTGATACTGAAGTGACCTGTGGTCCAGCCACTTGAATAAACTAGCAGTGGCTTATAAAAGTTTTGCACATTGCCATCAAGTACAAAGGTCTTCGTATATAATTTCTTATCATTAGCTTCATAAACTCCCCACTCTTTGTGCTGTTACCAGGAAGCTATATTGATCAGTATCAAAGTTTAAAGTAACAGACAGGATTTCATTGCATGGACGTACAGTGACTGCTGAGATTGATCTAAAACAAGTCATCAGTGGGTTTTTCCAATTCATTCAAACAGTTCTTGTTGGAACTGTTTTGGAGATGTGTTGAATCAACCTTGTGGTCATTTTAGAAGCTGCACGTTGTGGTGCTGTTGAACAGCATTGTGTTATACTGAGAACTGTTTCCACCCTGTCTGCCTTTCTCTGCCGCCAGGGGTGGAGCATCAGAGATAATCGAGGGAGTTACCAGAAGGTTCTCGACACAATTTGAACTGACCCAGGTAATTTATTGTTTTATTTGGTCAAATGATTATACCAGCATGCAATACCGCCAAATGAAAACACCTGTCTTTCTGATCATTCCCTGGTAATGAATTAATTGATAATTCATATCAAGTGAGTAACTACATTCACCTGATATCTTATCAGAAGTCTCTCTGTGTCATTATGAGTGTCACATGTTTGACAGCATGTTAGTTTTACCTCTGAGCCAAAACCACAAATTTCTTTCGATATGCTATTTGTTATATATAATTTAAAGGGCAAGGCTGATTATATTCTATATTGATGATACTGTCAACAAATGCTGTGAAAAGATGAAAATCATCAATGTGCTATAAAAGTGTTGTGTGTGATTGAAAGCCTGGCATATCCTATTAAAAACAAATGAGAAAAGCCACGAGAAATTTTGGTGGACTGCATTCAACTGTGGACTCATCCACATTTAGTGCTTTAATAAGTATTCGCTGCAGCAGGATGGTGTCAGCCATTGCAGCAGTTGATGTGTTGTATTTTGACCGATGGAGCTCTGTGGCTCAGAGGAATAAGATATGTCAGGCTCTGGCTACACAGACAATACTAAAGAGTAGGATTCCAGGATTCTTCCACGCGCTTCTGCTTGGCAGACTAGTTTGGTTCTGTTTCCTGTTGCTGAAATATGTGGCAGGATCACTTTGCTGTGAGACTGAAAATAGAAAATGTTTAAAAACTGTAAATGGTTTGATAGTAATATATTTGAATTATGTTTTTATTTTTACTTATATTTTAATATATGTAAATAAACTTTACAGTATTGATGAATACAAAATAATTAGATAGGTGTTTGAGACTCCTCAAAAGTTTGATTGTATTAACTGTGGCTTTGCTTGACAAGCTTTTCACTCTCACATGGTACATACACATGCAGTAACAGGAGCAGTCTGTTACTGCAATTCATACTCAGCTTTAAAACAATCCCATCTTTGATTACTGACAGCACTGTTGTTATTTCACACGTTGCATTCATCAAAGAAAAATTAATCAGAGACCATATCGCAGAATTGTGAGATCAGGCCTACATTGTTTTTTCTATAGTGAAGGTAATGCACTTCTGTAACATCACTGTTCGATCTGTGTGTGTGTCCCCAGCTGGAAAGTTTTGCGAGAGACTATGAAGTGGGTCCTGCTGCCAGGGAGGTGACCCAGGCCATAGAGCAAACCCGAGTCAACATCCAGTGGGTCAGCGAGAACAAAGATACTATACTACAGTGGTTTGAAAGGGAAACGGCTTTCTAGAGTGAAAACACACCATCATTCATTGTGTTAGAGAATCACAGATCAGGGGTGCCACTCGTATCCAATCCTGCACTGAATACTGAATACTGTGAAGAACAGTAATAATAACAGTAGCAATAATCATGAAATGCAAGATTCCATTTCCCACAATTCACCAAACTGAGCCGTGATTGTGCTGCACATGAGACTGATACACAGCACTGACAGTTCACCTGCAGTGAGACACAGCAGTGATTATGTACTCTACATACTCCTATGCATTATTTATAAAGTATATTCAATGCAAACAAAGTGACAAGATTTTGTCTCCCATTTATGATTTATATTATTCATATTTTTTAATGTTTTGTTTGAACCTATTTACTTTTCATTGCCACTTCTTTTTCTTGTTGCTCAAAATTATTTTAAATCCAAAAATTGTTCATTTTTTTGAGAGTGGAAAACGGTTGAAACGTCCATTTGTTATATTAATCTCCAAACCTATACAGTATGTATTTGGAGTAAAAACAGTGATTTAACATGAGTTAATTGCAACAGCTAAAATATACCAGCGTTGTGATGTTGCCAATTTCCAGACCAGCTTGTGCACAAGTCAGAGCCAAAGAACAGAATGTCCTCTGTTTGTTATAGGGAACAAGTCTATATGTGTATTATATATTTTTGTAATCAAAGAAAGAAATTATTCTTGAATGTTGCTGAAATTGTTATTTTTAATAATAAAACATTAATATTGTGTTAAATGTGAGTCCTTGAATCCATTACATGTCATATATGTTTGAGCAGATGAAAGTAATACAGGTTCTACTGTATATACTGACTCCATGATCTATAACACCAACATGACAATAATAATGATGGCACGTCCGGGTTTTCTCTGCCAATGGAACTGAACTACTGGCCACTACTTTGATGAAAATTCTGACAGTTTATTAGAATAGTTTTATTTATTGTGCATTTCATCAGAAACTGCTCTGATGCCCTTCTGCCAAAAAGAAACCACTATTTCTGCAAGATCAAGGTCAGCGATGAATTGTTCTTTGTGAGGCAAACTAATGTGTGTTAATCATCTGCAGGTACATCTCAAAAAATTTTAATATCATGAAAAAGTGCAATATTTTTTGTCCCTCATCTCAGAAAGTGAAACCCATATATTATATGGACTCAGTACACATAGAGTGTAATATTTCAAGCCTTTTTTTTCTTGAAATGTTGATGATTATGGCTTACAGATAATGAAAACCCATAATTCAGTGTCTCAGAAAATTAGAATATTGTGAAAAAGTTCAATATTGACAAGTCATGGTGTCACACCCTAATCAGCTAATTAAATCAAAACACCTGCTAAGGTTTCCTGAGGCTTTAAATGGTCTCTCAGTGTGGGTCAGTCATTGATGTCCTCCACAGGGTAAGCTACACAGGTCATTGCTAAAGAAGCTGGCTGTTCACAGAGTGCTGTATCCACGCATAATATTAGGAAGTTGAGTGGAAGGAAAAAGTGTGGTAGGACAAGGTGCACCAGCATGAGGGATAACCTCAGCCTTGAGGGGATTGTCAAGCAGGAGTGGACTGAAGCTGGAGTCAGTGCATCAAGAGCCACTACGCACAGAAAAATCCTAGACATGGGCTACAAATGTTGCATTGTGTCAAGTCACTCCTGAACCAGAGATGACATCAGAAGTGTCTTACCTGGGCTGTGGAGAAAAAGAACTGGACTGTTGCTCAGTGCTCCAAAGTCCTCTTTTCAGATAAGAGTACATTTGGAAATCAAGGTCCTGGAGTCTGGAGGAAGAGTGGAGAGGCACAGAATCCACGTTGCTTGAGGTTCAGGGTGAAGTTTCCACAGTCAGTGATGATTTATGCTGCCATGGCATCTGCTGGTGTTGGCACTGTGTTTTCTGAAGTCCACAGTCACTGCAGCCATCTACCAGGACATTTTATGGTTCCTTCTGCTGACAAGCCTTATGGAGATGCTGGTTTCATTTTCCAGCAGGACTTGGCACCTGCCCACACTGCCAAAGGTACCAAAAGCTGGTTCAGTGACCATAAGATAAGATAAACCTTTATTCATGGTGTCACTGTGCTTGATTGGCCATCAAACTCGCTTGACCTGATCCCCATAGATTCTCTATGGGGTGTTATCAAGAGGAAGATGAGAGACACCAGACCCAACAATACAGATGACCTGAAGGCCGCTATCAAAGCAACCTAGGCTTCCTTTACACCTGAGCAGTGCCACAGGCTGATGGCCTCCACGCCACGCCACATTGATGCAGTAATCCATGCAGAAGGAGCCCAACCAAGTGTTGAATGCATAGAAATGAACATACTTTTCAGAAGCCTGATATTTCTGTTTAAAACATAATTTTTTTTATTGATCTTATGTAATATTCTAATTTTCTGAGACACTCAATTTTGGGGTTTCATGGTAAATAAAATAAAGGCTTGAAATATTTCACTCTATGCATAATGAGTCTATATAATACATGGGTTTCACTTTCTGAAATGAGTGACAAAAAATTTTCAAGATATTCTAATTTTTTGAGATGCACCTGTAAATTAGATATATAGATTCATAGAGTAACAATTCAGACAGGAAGCTGTTAAATGAGCTTTACAGGGGCATAGAAATACATTGAAAATAAGACATGAAGAATTAGATTTAAATGAGTTGACAGTGTGAATACTGAGGTATTCATGAAAGCTCGGTCAGCTGTCAAGTAATAACAGAGGCATGTAGGAGGGGATATGGAAGCGCAGTAGACTTCCTTTTGAGCACCAGAGATCAGTTTGTAGAAATTCCCCCAGTGAAGCTCATTGTGAGTTGGATATTTGACAGCCAGTGTATTACTACACTGGACAAATAGGACACAATTCTTTTTATGCAATCTTAGTGCTTAGTACTTACAGTTTTTATAAATTCATTTATTTTTGAATGCCATTTTTAATCCAAAGATGGTAGGCACAAAGTCACCTTGCTAACCTTACTGTCCACGTTGCTTCTGGAATATCTTTGAGGTGTGTATAGATGCAAAGAGAAAGTCACCTTCGCCTTGTCTTTTTTGAGAGTACATAACTAACCACTGAATTCTTTTGATGCATATTGTTCGTTGACATGTCCTTTGAAGAGGAGGAGGGATATGTGCAAACATCATATGTACTAAGTTATAGGTTGTCAACTTCATGAGCAAAGAACAGCAACTGTTGTTCGATACTTAGCAGAAATTCAAAGTGTGCCACTGACTTCGTTCTAGCTGCTCTCCTCCTTGGAGTGGAAGTGCTTTATGTAAAGTTAAAACCTTGCCTCAAAATTTTGCTTTGCATTGTATCCACACACAGATGTCGAGCATCTGTACTGTTGAGTGAACATATAATGGACATCCAACAATCAATACATATTGTCACAACGGCACATTCAAGAGATAAATGCTTTTAATGTATGGATCAATAACAAGCTGTTGCAAATTGTGGTAGTGTTTTCATTGTTGTGGAATGGAAAGTCTACTGTAGGTTACCGTAAGTGTAAAGCACCTACAGAGCACTGAATGACTCTTTAAGACCCACTGAGTCCCTGCTTATGTTTAGGAATGAGACTGAAATACAGCTAGAGGCACAGAGAGACAGAAAGACCAGGCCAAATGGCAACATGTAAGAATCCATCAAATCACAGACAGACCTGTCCAGTTGATGCTGATGTGGTGTCATGGTGATCAGCTGTTTGACTTCATTCAAAATCTCAATCACTCTTTTAATCTGAGTGAACTGAACATGGACACGAGTGTTTTTGAGTGTTGACTAAAACAATACCTGAGGATGCTTTTGTAAACTTTGCTGACTGACTGCTCATTGAGTTGTGAATATTTCTGTGTTACAGAGACATATTCAATATCAGAGGTCAAACTATGGGCAGATTGAGCAGGAAAAAGTGTTGCGTTGCTACTTTGATCAGTCAGATAGAAGTAAATATATCTTTACATCATTGCATTATGGACATACTGTCTGAAGAGGAACAACTTTGGGAGGAGTGTCTGAGGAATTTTAGTATTCAGCAGTTGCTGAAAATATTTCTGCAGTTTCAGTGGAAGATAAACACCCTAATTCTGTTATACTGCTCTTGGATGCTATATTTAAGCACTCTGTATAACTAAAACTGGCTTTACTTGATGTGACTATAAAAAGCAGGGGGTGTGTCATTCAAGCATAATTTGAACAAAACTATTGTTGTTTCCCTCTTCCTCTGTCCAGTTACAATCTGGACAGGATGTATGCAGGACATAGTGAAAACCCAGTTTCACATCAGAATGAAATACTGTTGATGTGAGTATTATTTTTAAAAATTTCTGAAAGTTCCTTCATTCTATGGGATCGCCAGATAAAATCGTATGTTGCAGTTCAAAATACTTCGGTTGTCAAAAAGAACTACGCCAGTGTACTGATCTTATGTAACAGGAAATACAGCTCTTTGTGTTCAAAACTTCAGACAGACTTTAAAATACATTGTGTCTCTCTAGACAGGACTTAAATTAAAGTATGTGAGGACCAACAAGTGTGCTTAAAAACAAGAGTGACTGCAATAGGGTGTGCATAAAACAAAAATACACATGTGCACGAACACAAACAAGAAAGAGTAAAAGAAAAAAAGCCGAAATTCCAGTCTTGAAAACATAAGGATCTAATCCAAAGTACACAAGAAGAGGGTGAAGTTTCAAAGACCCAGTCTGCATCACAGCGACACAACAGCCAGACACACTGTGTGGTGCTGGAGGAGTCTAGTCCTGTACTGTAGAAGCGTCCCAAAGTTTCAAGCCCCACAGCCACATATATAAGAGGTTCAGTACCAGAGAGACGGGGCCGGAGCCGAGTGGAATCAGTTCAACCTGGAGGCTGGAGCGGGGCCAACACCTCAGGCTGAGGGGAGAGCTGGCTTCCTCAGTCGTCCTGAGAGAGAAACAAAGTGGGAGAAATGAGAATGCTCTGGTTTCTCTTTGTATAAGACATCACCTACTTTGTGTATAGTTTGAACTGCCCACTTCCTGTTAGGTCAAATCATAGCTTCTGGCTTGTTTTCCAATATCTGATCAAGTGGCATAAGTACAAAGAGGTTGAATTTGCTTACACACTTATTTAATTGTCAAAATGCAAAGCAACCCATTTCTTTTACCCTCTTACCCTCTCACTGATGTTTTTTCTACATGAAGCAAGGAGCTATCAGGCTAGATGCTGAACATGAATAGAACATGAACATGCTTGGGAAATGTGAGCGGTGTGGGCTGCTTGCCCTGCAGAGAGCTGCAAGGAAGTTCTAAATGTAAGTGATCCAATCTAAAGAACATATACTATCTAATATATATGCTACTTGTTGCATATTTTTTGCAGAGAGAAGTTTGCATTTTTGCACCTCAAAAAGCGTCAACAAGGGGAATTTTAAGGGTTAGAGCCAACAAATTTGGTAGAGGCACAATGATGCAGATGTTATTTTTTCCATTCACTGGATCTTGAAAAGGACAAAAAGTGCAAAATGGGTGGTTGTAAAATTGAAACATGAAGGCAAAATGTAACTTTACAGACAAAATGCCGACATATAAACCTGCTTTCACACAAATTTTCACAGTCCTACTATGATCCTAATGAGCTCACGTTGCAACCTTGGCTTGCCATGTTTGCCATATAGAAGAAAATAGGGAAAAGTCCATATGTATATACTTTGGGGGACTGTTGCGGCCACAAAATAAACCATTTTTCATTTTTTTCCATTTTTAAAAATCCAGTAATGAAAAATACGGCCTTTACTTGTGCCTGTTCAATCCTTTGAATTTTGCCTGTGCTCTAAATTGTCTGTGTAGCAATTTTCATGGCTCGAAGTGTAATGTTTGTAAAGACATTGAACCCTAAAAATCGCTTTACCATCTAAGACGACTAAAAAATTATGCAGTTCACACGCACACAGGCACAGTGTTTTCAAATTGGTGAAGGTTTGTCCTCACCCATTCGTCCTCCTCTGCTCCCTCTCCTTCTCCTGGGTTCTGAGTGCTGGCAGAGTCTGCTTTGTTGGCCATAATCTTGTCCGTCCATGATGCTCCAGCCTTTTCATCTCCAGCAAAGTTACACTTGGTCACCGTGCCACCGTACACTTTGGCTAAGGAGACTGGAAGCACAAATGTCAAGAGTAAAGTATGTTTATTTATGGTGCATCTTTCTCAAGCAGACAGCACAAAATGCAGGAAAAGGCACCAACACAGACATAATAATACATAAGAATAAAAAATCAAACAAAACTAATATGGTAACTAGAAGCTAAAGAATGGCAAGTCTGAACATGTGGATTTTGTACTGCTGTGTTCACAAATCTTAAACCCTTACTAAAAAAGTAACAATTAGTTAAACTAGAGGGAAAACACATTATTTATCAAGAATTTAACAGTAAAACAAAGTCAGCTAATCTGCGTTATCAGGACTGTGTGAATGTGGGTTGATCAGATTGGACTGACATGAGCCTGGAACCATACGCCAACAACCCACCAGCAGTCATCAGAAGGAGAAAACACAAATACAGAAGTCTCATACCTGAAATAAGCAAAACTGTTTCTTTTCCACCTTTGGCAGAAAAGAGTTTGTCTGAATGATTAATAAGTCTATGTGCTAATCTAAAACTTTTCAGGAGGCAATCTTAGAATTGATCTGTATAAGTGATGGAAATAATTATGTAAATCATTTGGTGACCATGTTTTTCATCAGTCAGACAGTTTTAAATCCATTAAAAGAATGTGACATAGTGATGGCAAAGTAATGCATATAAAAGAATATGCTGTCCAAGGTGCTTCTTTTTCACCTCGTCTTCACCTGTCGGTCATTATTCACCAACATGTCAGCCACTGAAATTTGATTTTCTCATGTGGGTCCTGATGATGGAAATAAGTTTTCAGGGCCTTTAAGTCTAAACAGATACAGTTCCAAAGTATAGGAGCCACAATGTCAAATACAGTCTCCTTTAGTTACGAGCCTGGAGCAAAGATTTCCAAACATTTATTCATTAAATCAATTGTGTAACTAATTGTTTATGTTATTGTCTTATTCTATGAAATAAAATAGCAATTTACTATGTATCAAGCACAAAAATGACACACATTTAACAAGATATTGAAATACATAAACATATAATGAACTTGTATAGTTAATAAAACTTGTCCACTTGACCAGTTCTTCTTACTCTCCTTAGGAACTACAAAATGCCCGTCACAGTATAATGAATCTTGGCTGTAATGTGTAAACGTAAAGGCTGGGAACAGACCAAAGAACCCCACTCTACTCAAAACTGACTATTGAATATCAAAGGGCTGGATGACTCTGCTGAACATAAGAGAGGTCAAACTCTGTTCATTTCCCTTGAGGTTACTTTTGAAACTGTGAAAGATACCAGAAAAACAGTTTAATTTCATTCACTCCCCATTGCCATGGAGGTCAGCGCTAGGACAAGCTGGATCAATGTGAAGGCTGTGAAAACCAAAATGACCCTCTGGCTTAAAAAAACAGGCCTGCCTTATGTAGTCAGCAAACAAATTAAAGAGCTCTGACCAAACTCTGTACTGCTATTTATATCCCCTAACAAAGATCCACTTACTTAAAATGGGGAGCCTTAAGCTGAAGCAGGGTAAGCTTAATGTGACATAGAGATGGGATGCTGTACATGCACTGATTGCTGTGTTCAATGGTAAATACATATGTGGAAGTAGCAAAGAAGTAACTGCAGCATGGTAGCACAGACTCACATATGAAAGGACTGTTTCCTCTGGTCTTCAGTCGCACATCCTGTCCTGTTTCCAGCTCTGTTTTGTCCATCTCTGACTCTGGGTACCAGAAGGCCCAGGTCCCGCTGGGTCGGTGCTTGTCAGTTATCTTCACCAGCTCGGCTTTGTTCAATATCGCTGACAGCTGCTCTTCAGACAGACGGTCTGACTCCCCTTTAGCTTCCACCTCTGTATGGACAGAAAATAATCTTGAAGCTCATGAAGTTACAGAGAATTCAACATTACAGTGGCTCTGAGGAACTTAAGAAAACACATGCAAATAGAAAAACACAAGGAAATCAAGAAAACACCTTCACCAATTTCACAACAAAGCATTTAGGGGGAAAAAATGCTTCTTCAGTAAAACACAACCAAATACATTAACTTGTACAAAAACAGAAAATGCAACCAAATACAGGAATGCTGCCGATCACATTGAACGCAGCATTCATTCCACAAAACAACAGATGTTTCCATGGAACATTAAAATGAACACACCCCGACACACCTAGGACACGCTATTTGTTCTATCAATTGGTGATTCAGTGGTAGAATTCTTGCCTGCCAAGCAGGGGCGGCAGGCCTGGGTTTGATTCCCGATCAGTGAAGAGACAGTTTAACTTTGTCACGAAACAGCAGAAACTGTGCTGATACACTGTAGAGATACCACTCAGCTGTGGCAAGTGCACTGCTGGTTGCTCCACTGAATACAAAGACAAACTTGTACACTATGGCACATAATACTTCAGCAGCTTCTTGAGTGACAGAGGTGGCTGTAGCTCTGGAGGTAGAGTGGTTGTCCACCAATTGGAAGGTTGGTGCTTCGATCCCTGGCTCCTTGGGCAAGATACTGAACCCCAAATTGCCCTTGATGACTGTTCCATCAGTATGTCAATGTATGTTGCTTTGGATAAAATAAAATTGTAGAATTGTGACAGACTGTGACTTCCTCAATGTTAGAAGGAGCACTACCACTTTATCACAATGACAAGTGAATTCCCCCGATGTGGGGAAACCAACCATAACACAGAGGCCAGAGGATCCTGAGGGGAACCAGAATGTGAATGCCAAATTTCAGGATATTCTAATAGTTCCAACAGCTACTGAGCTTCCAAGTCAACATAATTTATTCATCTCCATAACAACTGATTAAACTCCATCCTCCTGATGATTACTTTGTGATGTTGAAATTTCCAGAGAAAGCTAAGAAGTGGCCCAAATTGGAGAGTTCTTGCCTGACGTGGCAGTTTTGTCAACAGGTTCAGTATCCTCAGTAAGCTTGGTGATGTCATATGTATTTGATGTTCTTCCACAGTCCCTCACAAACTAACTTCACAGAATTTGGCCTTTAGCTCTCTTTGTTTATACAATTTAAAGGTGCAGCTGCAGTCCAAAAATTCTTCCTCCAAAGTGGGGCTCAAACTCACACTGCCAGGGGGAGACTATGACCAAAAGTCTCGGCCATTCTGACCTTGCACAAATTGGCAGAGAGATTCAAGAAGACAAAACAAAAATAAAATGATGTTTTGCGAGGAAACGGAAAGTGGAAACATTAACTAAAATGTTCCTTGTTATCTACTCACTGTAGGAGGACATGAGGAAACCAGTGTTAACCTTTTTGGTGTCACTGAAGTTTGGCTCAATTTCCTTTCCACTAGCATCAAATTTCCTTTGATGGATGCGGCTGGGTTTGATGTAAAGGACATAGAAACGGACCTGTAAATGAGAATTTTTAAAAAAGCAACAGAAAGACTTGGATTTGGAAGTTCTTTTCTGTCGATGACAGATAATTATCTTATCTTATAAGATAAGATAGATATTCGTCCCTCAGTGGGGAAATTTGCTGATGGTGAAAGACATGTTTAAACAATAAAAGACAAAGACAAGACTTTGATTGTATGAATGAATTATTTACAGACAGAGGCAGCTTTCTCAATCACATTTGTATTTTTGAAGCTTATTATGATTAAGTATGATTTAGCTTGATAATGATGTGTTTCCATGTAAACAGTGAATGATTCAAAAGACAAATCAAGCTTTTTTTTCTTAACCAAAGAGAAAGAAAAAGTTGTCTGTGTTTAGTTTGATACTGAAAACTTGATGACAGATGAATCATGTTTTACTACGGTACCTTTTGACTGGTGTTGTCTGTGATTGCATGTCTGGAAACATCCATCAGCTTTCCTTCCAGAAGAACCCCCTGACCACTATGTGGAAGAAAAACATCACATATTAAAATCATTAGATTTCCACTTCTGTTGCTTGTAGGAGAGAAATCTGCATCAACTGCAAATGTCTCTCCTCCCTTGTAGAGACCTGCATAACTGAGACTTCCAAACCAAACTCAGTCAGATAAACAAACTGAACAACAACAAGCTCAAGTCTTTATTTTGACAGGCCTCAGTTACTCTAACTCATCTACATACATCTTCTACTTAAGAGTGGTTGTTCACATGGTGTTAGTACACTTTTGTGACTGAAACACTCGATAGAGGGCGCTAGCGAGCAGGAAGTACAGAACACCATAACGCCCCGGGGATTGATTGGAAAACACTAATTATTTATTGCATAATAACAACCGTGGAGTGTGAAAGCTACATCTAGCTACTCAAAATGTGTGGAAGGGTCAAGTGTCTGATTTTTAAGCAGAGTCTGGTGAAAAGAAAGTCTCGTACTGAGCTGAACTCACCTCAATACTTTAACTCTTTCAGTGTACAAACAAAGTATTTCAGAGCCTACCTTTCATACATGGAGGGAGACCACACTCGCTCATATTTCTCACTGTGCACTGGCTTGTTCTGTAAAGACGTGTTGTGATAAATTCGGCTCATCTTTCATTAACTGTGTTATGTTTATTTTCCTCCCTACGAGATTTTCCTGACTTCCTGTTCTACGTGCAGCGGTGCGCTCGGTATTGCCACAGCGTGGTGCCGGCGGCGGGCGACAGCGGTACGGGAGTACAGTGTGTGGTGCATAGAAACAATAAACAATATAGACACACAGACTTACCCAGAATAATGTGCAAGTCCATTTCAGCCAGGAAAAATAGATCAATGTTATGAGTCAAATCAAAAGTCAAAATGGTTCCTTTGTAACACATCAAAAGGCAAAACTTCACTAAAGTCTGCCACACACACACGTATTTTCATTACTGTGGCTGATGTGTGGGTAAAACTGGCAGAGCTGTGCATCAAACTACATGCACCAAGAAAAATGACTAATATCTGTGAAGGTGCTCAGTCATCCAGGTCCCATTATTCCAGTAAGAGTTGAATCAAAGGCAAATGGATTTGTTTGTAGATGCTTGAAGATATTTCACTTCTCATGCAAGAAACTTCTCACCCAGGTCTTATTTCATTTGAAGACAAATGTGTAGTTTGCTTGGCCCAAGCAAGTGCAAACACCTTCTAATCTTCATTTAGAATCCCAACATTTTGAGTGAAATTATTCCTGACATTTTCCTCTATTTTCTTTCCCCTGGGGAAAAAAAAAACTTACTTTCATATCATAAGGAGATGAAATGTATTTGCCGTAATGTGTTAATATGGGGGATCAATAAAGAATTATCTTAATACATCTCAATGAACATATTTGCATCCTCAACAGTCATTTCTATTTACGTATAGGCTGTCCCATTTGTTGCAGTTACACTTAACTATGTTTCAGGCTTTTTCATCTCTGTTTATACACTTATGTATGTATACACTTTGAATTGAAGGAATAGGTAAGATTTTGGGAAATATGCATATTCCGAGACGATTGCGCTGTACTATTTCTCAGCCAGGAGCCATACTAGTTGTTTCCCTTCATCTCCTGTTTATGCTAAGATAATTGGCTGCTGGTTCACATTATCCATACAGACATGAGAGTTGCATAAATCGAAAGCAAATAAGTGTATTTCCAACATTGTCAAACTAATTTTTGAGATGCTCAGTGGCATTGAAAACAATGGAAGAAAGTGATTCATGTTACAAATAACTTAAGTTACAAAGATATGCAGGGACGCTTTCCATTTCAAGATGTTTGTTAACCCCATGCTGCTTTGCACGTTTTACATATGAGTCATGAATGATTGATTAATGAGGTTTTAATTATGTTAAGCTTTATCTGTGAGGTGAAACCTACATGGATTTTTTTTTTCAGTTTTTCTGATTGGACCTCTGCTCAGGGTGGAGGTATACTGGGAATTACATGAGCTCACCAAATTCCATGTACTGTTAAGAATGATTAGGCTGTAATTTGCCCTGCCCATTATAAAAAAGATAAGAGAAGAATGATGACGATACCAACGGAGCATAATCTTTACAGTTCCAGTCAGACCTGATAAGAGGTCAGCCAGAGTCATTCAAAGTGATATTACGTATATTGCACTGTTGTATGAATTTATTCAAATATCTGTCTAAATAAGTCTCTAGACTTTGTAACATAAATGCAGTATAAAGGTCACTAGAGTGTAGGTGGATGTAGCATCCACTTAAAATATGAGAATAGTTATTCCTGAGGGCTCCTGCTGCACACACCCGTGTCTGCATCCTTGATCTAAGTCATGTCCTTCTGACTCGTTTGGTACTTCTTTGTGTGTCCTCTGCCTCTGGCTTGTCTCTGTGAGGCTCTGCACATAGAGGGGGGTTGGCTGTCTGAGCTTGTTTTGTGTTTAGGGACTGTGGTGGTCTTGTGGGAGGTCCAGAGTCCAGATCATGAGCGTGGGCTGCAGGGAAACATCCTGTTCCAGAGATCTCGCTGCTTGGGGAGCTTCCTCCTTGGCTTGGATCACAAGGTTTAATTTGTTCTTCAGTAGAGCCTATTACCAGTGGAATGCTCACATCGCAGGTAGTGACTGAGGTCAAGCCCAGTCGACAATGGTGAGTCTGCATTAAAAAACAAAAGATTCTGAAACATTTAGAATGATTGGTTCACTTTAAAGCAGTTGGCCTCCATTTCCACATACATGTTTCATAATCTTCACAATCATTAACTCAGCTTTGACAAACTCATTGTGAACTACGAGTCTGCCTCTGATCTTGAATAATTTGTAGAAGCTCCTCATGTTGACATTAGACTTTGACATTAGGTCAATCTGTAAATCAGATTTAATGTTCATTCCCTTCATTCATTAACAAGTTAAGTAAAAGTTCATCATCAACTATTCAACATTAGAAACAAAGCTGAAGAGTCTAGAGCCAGACAGTAACAATATTTTATGATGTTCACCATCTTAGTTTAGGATGTTATCACATTATCATTTGCTCCACAGGCCGTCTCCATCCTCCACTCTGCCCAATTTCACTCAGTATGTGACATGCTCCACCAGACAATAAAATATTGGACGTGCGTTATGCCAACACCACGGAGGCATACACTTCTGGGGAGAGATGGTGGACTAGAGGCCAGAGAAGCAGGGCCTCGACTGGAAGGTCACAAAAGATACCTGGACCAGGGGATGGACCAGATGGACCAGACCAGCACTTGCAAGCCTAAGAGGAGCAACATGGACAATTTACAACACTGAAAATTTACCTTTTTCGCAAAACTGCTCCAGCTCAGTCAGTTTGCTCAGATATAGTGAGTGAATAGTGCTTTTCAAGTCCAGCCACAAATTCTCAATTGGGTTGAAATCAGGACTTTAGGCCGTTGTTGTTCTCAAGCCATTCTTGCAAAGGTTTGGCTTCATGTTTGGAGCCATTATCTTAATGGAAAACAAGTCTCACTGTACTGCAAAGATTTTCCAAAGAACTTTGCTTCATTCTTCCTTCTCCGTCACAATCCTCCCTGTTGTGCAGTGATTCAATTCGTGTGAACAGCTTACTCCAGAAAGTTTGACAACCGTGCCAAACCTTTTCCATTGCTCATATTTTTATTTATTTATAAAGATAGGTCATTTTGCAAAGAACAAATGTAAAAATTATATTTTTACGTTGATCTGTGTCAAGAAGGCAAGTTCAATCCAATGTGATTTGATGTTCTAAGATGATAAAACAGAAACTTATATTAGGGGATGAATATATTGTAGAAAATATGAAGACACAAGATAAAATTCAAAAACAATTTCCAAATAATTTTGTCAGAGAAGCGAGTCTGAAGGGCTATTTACAAAGTAGTAAGTAAGCATATCTGAGTAGATATCATGTGAAAACTAGTATTAAATTGAATGTTCTGTTTATCCAATGCTAGAAAAGATGGCACGTTGCTATACTGACCACCTCTATAACTTTGTGTAGTCACAGCCTCTCTTGTGGCCGATGTGTTCAGCTCTATAAATGTTAAGACTGGCATTGCTGCCTCTTTTATTGAACATATGAACATCATTACAAAAGGTGGATCTGGAAAAGGCCCAGGCTTTTTATTTCATTTTCGTTTCAGATTTCATGAGTTTTTCACAGAGTCCATAAATGTGAAGTCTATCACCAGTAGGTAAAGTGTTGTAAGGGATTCTTTCAGCATGAGCATAGAAAAATTGAGATTCTCACCTTCTGAGGGGAGCCACCTCCTTCACTCCTCTGTGTTTCCTCTGTTGGACTACTTTTCTCATTAATACCTAGAAAGACATGTTGAATGAGGCCACAAGTGAGGGGAACATTTAAATGTAGATAAGCTCAAACACATTGCAATCATCAGCAAATGTTTTAGTTTTGCAATATGATATCTAAAATGTGAAATTCTTTCCTACATCTAAACACAGAAAAGCTAAAAACATAATCTGTACCGAGGGAGTAGCGGCCCAGCTGGATGTTGAGCCAGATGTTTCGTCGTTGAGTCCAGCCCCCTGGAGCCTCCACCTCATACAGACGCTCCCGATGTTCCTCATGCTGCTGCAGGAACCTGCTGCACACTGAATACGCACAACACACAAACACATAGCCTGTAACAGGTTGCTACTGGGTTAGCTCGTTTTAAAAAGGAGGAAGAGGTTGAGCAATCATCTGTGCTACTTCTTAAAATGTTCACCTTAGCTGTCAGATTCAATACCACCTGTGGGGACTGTGGGGATGTTTGGGAAACTCAGGAGAAATTTGTGGCAAGTCATCTGAAAAATCCTCCTCTAGAAAAGCAAAGAATGAAGAAACAGAAAGGAGCTTGGCTGACCTGCCGCCATGCTGGGTGATAAAGGAGAGCTGACTCCCAGAAAGTTCTCTTTGGGAAACGAGCTGCAGAAATCCACCAGCATCTGCAAGCCAAAGCCTCTCCTCCTGCAGCTCTTCCTCACCAGCACCGTGTCCAGAACAGGCAACAGGTAGCTGTGACTGCTCCAGCTGTCACACAGGCTGCCTGAAACATGAGCAGGACAAGAGTTACTGTGCTGAATGTAATCCATCACATGAAGTAACGCAGTCCACTCTAGAATAAAACTTGATCAATTTTTTAACATTTGAATAACTACATATCTGCTGATATTCTTGTTCTTAACATGTAAACATTACATACATAAACATCGTCAGTAAGGATCCTTTAAAGTTGTTATCCTGAAGATTTTCATAAACTCAAACCCAGTTCTTGATAATACTGATGTTTTTCCTGCAATAGCCATTTAATGTACCTACATTCTCTAATTACCTCTCTATTTAGTAGTTTTCACTTTTACTGGCACCCACCATTACCATGATGGATTCAAGTTTCATTTACACTCACGAGGGGTTCACAAGATGATGAGGCATGCATTTAATCCACCTTTTTAAAATCTCATTAATAACAGTCTCATTCTGCTTATGCAAACCCAACATCCTATGGCCACCTGGTACACATTAAAAACTGTAATAAACTAGCAAAGCACAAGGTGGCTTTTATTGTGAAGAAACCACAGGAATCACAAGGTATTTGTCTCCACATAAAGCATTAACTGTGAATGATCATTCATTTTGGAAACAAGAAGAAGCAGCCACAGTGATCAGTTCGATGAAAAGCTGCAGGTGACGGGCTGCACACCTCTCAAGACCAACTCATGGTCTCCGCTTCCATCACGACCATGTCATGACATAAAATTTGTTCAACACACAAACCCATTTTATTTGAATGGCCCCAAGCCTTTGCTGCAGTACCACCCTCTTAAAAAACTACACCCTTTCCCAAGATGCATAGCCATTTCATTTATCATGAATAATAAATAAATAACTGTAACTGCACAGCATAAATTAGAAACCACTATACTATGCTCATCAAGTTTAAATGGTACTTTCAGCATAAAGCACAGGGCCCTGAAACTCAGACTCACTGACCGTTCTGCTTTGCTATGGATTTACAAGGAAGGGAGAATCTCTTCCGAACCAAAGTGAAAAGTAATGCTTTTCATTTTGGATTGCATAACTCTCTCTTCTTGCATCGTCTTGCCTCTTGGTTTTGTACATCTCTAAACTCCCCCGCTGCTGTGTACAGCTGCAATTCATTTGGAGCCTTTTGTTGGTTAGAGTTTTGTTTTTGTTTCACTGGGTGGTTGTGAACTTTTCTGACAAGAAATCCTATTGTTTACTTTAAAGTCAAGTGGTGTTCAGTCATGTAAAGTTAACCGGTGGTAAGCATTTGGTAAATCAATAGTGACCTTCAAGAGGAGCAACTAAGAGTGTTAAAACTGCACTAGGCAAGATTTGACATGTTAGGGAGTAACAGAAAGGAGACCTCACCACCTTTCATTCTCATCTTCCTCCTTTTCCTACCTTTGTGTTTGACGGTGTAGAAGCCGACCACCTGGCTGTCTCTCCACAGCAGTATGCAGCTCTCTGTGCGGGGATGCAGGGAGAACAACACCTCCTCCTCTGAGGACATCTCCACTACCTGACTGAGCAGGAACACAATCACCCTCTCCATAAGGGACTGCACCTAGGGAAACACGCTGATTTAGGACACTCACTGGCATTGATAAATGCAAACACACACACACACACACAACAAATAAACAGCAAATAAATAAATGTGGACGTATGACATTTACTTTTTTCTAACTGTGTTTAACTTTTAAGAGCTTGACTTATTAAGTAATGTGATCACATGTAAGTTACTTTTAATACGAGGATTCAGTCACTTACTTTTTGAATTCTTAAACCAATGCTGATGTTCACAACCTTGACTTTTGACCTATAGATAAGAGTATAGAAACTGGGAGTGGCCATATTTGCAGTTACAGCGGGAACAATAATTAATATAATTAATACTGAAATCACTACTTAAAACAGTGAAGCTTTCCAATCAGAGCCAAATTTTTAATTAGCAATTGAAATTGAAAGTGAAAGCTGCAACCATTTTATGTATTGGCTGTTGTCACTAGCATATTTACACAGCTGTTACTAAATAACAGTCATAATAGTCAGTTTTAAATCTTGACTGTTGTCTGGGTGATGAGCGGTCTCTATATTGGGATCTGTACTATTCACACTTGGACAAAGATTATATTCATCACAGTACAGTTTTTGAAAAAATAAGCTGTGCTTTGTCTTCTTGCTTTTTATACTAGTGCTGAGTCTTTTTGACATCAACTATCTGAATGATCGCTTTTAGTCTTTTTTAGACAAGTAGTTAACAGGTAGTTGGTTGAGCCTAAATGTCAGATAACTTGTAACAAGAGCACAAGCAAGTTCCAGTTTTAAAATAATGTCATCTTCAGCCTTAAAAGCTCTGTATTGAAAACTCTGGGATTCAGGGCCTTGAAGTAACTTTAGCTTGTCCAGTCACTCTGTGAGGCCAACATGACATCAAGCAGCTACAGTAAAAAGCCACTACCCTTACAACTAGGGATCTTCAGTCCAATGTAAACATTGTCATGTTTGATTTACCAGCAGTTTGTCATTTTTGAACACCTTTCCAACTGTTGTCTACAAATTTAAAACACATTTGTGAATGGAATAATTGTATCTATATATTAGTTGCAGTATAGTTGCAGCTGTACTCAAATAAGCATGACTGAATGATAAGAAATAAAATTATATTGTTATCTCAGGAATATTGATGTTGTTATCTTGAGAAGTTTTTTATCGTGAGATGACACATTTCGTTTATGAAATTAGATAACAGGATAGCAAAAAAATAATTGCAGCCTCTGTCACTCTTGGCTTCTGTACAAAAGTCATTTCAACTTCATGCAACTTAGGGAAGAGCCTAAGTTGCTCCTGTCTCAACTCTAGTCTTTTCACACATCTCTATATGCTCAGTTCCACCCTTGGCGGGACTGATTTCTCAAGCAAGATAGACTACTGAGGCCGTCGTCATGGAAGAACAATCTGTGTAACGTGTTGCTAAATTGCTTTAAAAATACATAATTTCTGGATGTGCACTGATTCATAACTGCCTTAACACTAAGCCTATATATTAGTCCAACAGGACTTAAAAGTTTCAACATGTCACACTTTTGCTCTTAGGGCTCGTCTGGGACAAGTACCTCTCACACCTGAAGCAAGAATAATACCCCTTGACCAATGAGCCAAGCAAAATGAAAACAAGATTTGATCATATCTCAGGAAATACGTCACTTTGGCCACAAACATACGTATTCCACAGTGGAAAACCCTTCTCCCTTGACATCTACAGAAACTCACTGCGGCTTGTGGAAAGAAATGAGTGAACCTGAGATAAAGGTGCTCAAACCTGTGCAGCGTTTATCACTGCGTTGAATTGATGCTGACATACAAACAGTTGTACAAAAGTGCAGTTACCGATATCAAGCCACTTCTGGATTTGCTGGATGTTCGTAAGACATCATCCACACACCACCACTGCTCATGTAGGTATAAAGCCACCACTGAAAGACAAAGCAGGAAGCATTATCATTTGTCTCTCACGTGTGTCTGAGTGTGTTTAGTTCCAAACCTTGCGTCGGATCATCAGGAGGGTGAAGCGCCAGCAGTGTGCAGTCAGGTTGGTCATCATCAAACAGCTGCAAACGCCTTACGTTGTTTGCTGTTATCACTACCTGAGCAGACAGGAAGAGGACTTCATGATCTTAACCCCCTGACCTGAAGATACCAGCATGAAAACAAGCAATGCTACTTTTTTGTAAAACATACTTGTCTTTGTTGACAACAACTAAATGAAGAGGTGAATATGGTGGATATCTCTAACTATACCCCAGTGAAGACCATAAGAAGCACCTTCATGGCCTTCATGAAGGAAAAGAGGTGGAGAAATTACAAGTGTTATTGTACCTTTGCAGTGTGTGATGACTGAAACACTTCATCATGATGAGGTCTTGACTCCAAAGAAGAGAGGTAGTGTTCAGAGGCTGATGTCAGCTCAGTGTCATCCACAGCTGGAAGGTCTACAGGGTACATGGCCTCTCAAACACAGCTGTTACACATTTACAACAAAAGCGAACAACAAATGTGTCCCATGAGTTTATGTCAGTGATGACATTAGCAGTGACTGTGACGTAGATTACTTAAGATCTTTGGCAGGCTGTTTGTGCCTTGCGGTAAAATCGGTAACGACATGGGAGCTACGGTAAATGAGCCTGATTTCAGTTAAACATTAACTTTCAGATCACAACACAGTGTGCGTCTGTAAATGATTCATGTGATTTATGTAAAGTTATGGGACTACTTGTCTTCACACTTATTGTTAATTTATAAAATGTTTTGAATGACACTGTCTTTGATAAAAGTTTGACCTGACGATCATACCAGGTAAGACTGATACTGGTGCTGCTAGCTTAGCAATGCTAACAACAGCAGCATGTAAACAACATATGCATCAAGCCTTCAGAATTCCCAGCAAACACTGACGTCTGAGCTGAGCAAAGGAACTTACTTCACGGTTAAGTGTGTTGCGGACAGCAGACTCCGGGGCTCAGAGAGGAAAGGCTTTCAGCTCCTCCTCTAACTTCTGTCAATGTCATCACCTCCACGGCTTTTTTCCTCTTTACTTTGCAGCGCCATCCTCTGATAGCAGAGGCGCGTTACACCAATTCGCCCTTCGTCAAACCTCATCAAGCTCGCCAGCTTTCGCGAGGACATTGTCGGAAACATGTGACGTGGACTTCAAAAATAAAAGCATGCAGTAGGTTTGCCTAAAAACCATATGGTATGACAAAGATAATGTCAAATTATTTCCTCACAAAGCTTAAAGGGCCTCGACCCTATATTGCTCCTGAAGTGAGTTTTGCTTTATAATAAAGGTTTTGTTTATGAAGAAGAAATATTTAAGATTTACATTATTTCTCGGTCAGAAACTCATCAGAGGCCCACTAGCTCAACACATCAATAATACAGTTAGAATAGAGTATGTAGTAGTATGCATAATATCAAGTCAAATCAAGCTCCAACATAGAAGTGCCAAAAGCTTCAGTTCCTCGAATGAACACTAGGGGCAGGCTCCAAAATGGAATCAATTACATTTGACCTCCATGTTAAAATGACAGATTTTACGGCAGAAGAAAACATGTTTACGGACTGGTACATAAAAATACTTTAGTCTCTTTAGCTGATTTTCTACTTCATGACAAGATGTTGTTATAAGTTACGCTGGAGTTGGTTATTGAAGCTAAACAGTACCATAAAATTTGATGGTCCACAAACCCAAAACATTTCTATTTATATTGTTGCTAAAACAGAAATGTAAAGTTCATACACCAGAAACTGACTGACTGTGATCGACTGGAGGCTGAAATGTTGGCATTACGCTGGCTTATTAAAGTACCTTAACCTATCTGTACCATCAAGTTAGCCAGTTCAGTGAGCAGGTTTCATTTGACTTGGTTCATTCAGCTCCACCCTCGCTCCACCTTGTCCATATTTAGATTATGGAGTTAGGCGATGTTCCCACTGCCAAGATAACGGCGCACTACAATTGGCTTCAAAATTGTTCCTCAGAAATTTACGGGTGACGTCACGGAGGCTTCGTCGATGTTTTATACCGTCAAATACAACATTTTAAAGGAAGTGCAGCTGTGTAGAGTTACTGATTTGGTAAGTATATTTTACTCTGAAAAGCATGTACCGGAGGTGTTGTATTTGATGTGCTCGGTAGTCCGGTGCTTTTGACCAGTTGGTGACATTAGTTTCATAGAAGGTAAACAATGTTTCTGGGCTTGACGCTGAGCCGACAGCTACTGTCTCACCGCCTCCTGCAGTGCCGCAACATTAAGTCAGAAAACACCGCCAGAGTAAGTTTGTTCTGAAATACTTTAACCTTTCATTTCACTGTCGCGTTATGACAGGTCTCGTGTTGAACAAACGCAAAATCCAGATGAACCTGGCACTGTTGTTTTAGCGTTAATAGAAAAGGGACACATTGAAAGCATCTATTTCCTGTTGGTTGATATCAGGGGTCAAATATCTGTTAGCTGCTTTCAGTCTGTTCGCCTGTTTAACGAGAAAAAGGACGTTGCATTGGCCGGGAATCGAACCCGGGCCTCCCGCGTGGCAGGCGAGAATTCTACCACTGAACCACCAATGCATGTATACATAGACTTTGTACCCTGTTTAAATTGAGTACCGAGCGTCCTGAATGTCCCATCCCCCCTCCCCCCTCTGTGTCCCCTTTTCTCTGGGATTTGAAAAAGAAGATTATACAGTACAGAAAAGTTGCAGACAGATGTTAAACACATTCGTGGCTCCCAGAGGATGAAACCTACTGATCTCCTCTTTCCTCCTCTTCCACTATAAGTTGACAGTTCTGATTTTGACTTGCTCAATCCTCAGCTGTACTTTGTGTGCTAGTATGCTAAACTAAAATGGTGACACAGGTAATCATCATACCTGCTGAACATGTTGGCTTTTCCATGAGAATCATTTATTAAAGTGAAGGACATGTAAGTTGAGAAGCTTTTGAAAAAAGTGTTGGCCCAACCAGGTGCTGTTGTCAGCAGGGAAATATGAAAGTAACAGATGTTCCCACCACATGAGAGAAAACATGACACACCAAGGTCAGTTTTAAGTGTATATTTTACTTTTCCACTCCCCTGTGATTATTCACTCACTGTCTGTGATTATTCATGTGTGTGTGTTTGCATAGAGTGCTGCTCTGGACAGTGTGCTCTCTGCATTCAGGTCTATATGTGGCGAGGACGGCGTCTCATTGGGTGAAGCTGTCAGAGAGCAACATGGCAAAGATGAGTCTATGCACAGGTCAGTGTCTGCCTCTGTACTGTGAGTTTATCAGAGCTTTTTTTCTTTTTTTTCTTTTTTTTTTACTGAAATCAGGTCAATGAGAGCAGAGCTGTGAGCTGACAAAACAGTGCCTTTAAATAGGCTATAAAGCTCCATAGTGCTGCAGAGTTGGGTGATATTTCTCTATGGATTTGTCTCTGTATGACACAATTCATCCAGTGTTCATATAAAAATACTGATTAGTGCAGCTTCTAAGATGCAGCTCGGCCAATTCAACAGAACTAATAGGGTTAATCTCTGTTCTGTTTTTAAAGTGGAACTTTATTTTTAATCATGTCTCATTCCATTCTTCTTCTAACAGACTTTTACACACACATTTTCTCATGTGGATTTCCACCATGGCACCAGTCATGTGTGTAGTCTGGAGAGTAATGATTCCTTTTAAAATGAACATGATTATAAATGTTTCCAACCAAATTTTACGAGAAGTAATAGCAAAAGATGCTGTGTGGTGGAGGAGTAATTCGATCAGTGAGTGAGACTGCTGCATTGCTGTTGTCCAGATGTCATCCCCCAGACGTGGTGGTGTTTCCTCGCTGTGTGGAGGAAGTCAGCGCCCTGGCGAAGGTCTGCCACAACCACCACCTTCCCATCATCCCCTTTGGCACTGGAACTGGCCTGGAGGGAGGGGTCGGCGCAGTGAAGGTGAGAGTGAAGAAGCCCCTGTATATGTGTGTATGTGTTTAAGTACATCTGTGCTGAGCATTGATACTTTGGAAATATGAACAGTAACTAAACAGTATTGTGTGTGATTGTGGTTTTGGCTTTAAAGTGAGATAAAAATTAGAGGCTTGAACCATGTCATTAACCTAGAATTTAAATAGGAGAGTGATACTTTTGGGGAATCAAACAATATTCTGCCTGTAAACCTGCTGCTACAACAACAACTTTTTGGCCACTTGGGGGCAGAAGAAAAAGTTGCTTGATGGTAAGAGAGCAAACCTGTTAGCAAATAGTTATTTCTTTACACATCCAGCACTAACTGAGAAACATTATCATTCCTTTGGAGTCATGGTATGTGGTTCCTATTGTGTGTGTAGGTGCATGCACTGTATGTTGACATGCTTCTTCTTCTTTCCCTCAGGGTGGTGTTTGCTTCAGCCTCAGGAACATGGACCAGATTCTGAATCTCCACCATGAGGACTTTGATGTAACTGTGGAGCCTGGTGTGACTCGGAAAGCCCTCAATGCCTACCTGCGGGACACCGGCCTGTGGTTCCCTATTGGTCAGTCCCACTGTCTCTTAGGTTTTATTGTGTTATCCAGTAGCTCAGTGGGTAGAGCCAGTACTCGAGGTGGGCAGGTACTCACCAGTACACAATCATGGCTTCATATCATGTTCTCTAGGAGATTCATAATGGCCCTAAACTGCATTGCCTATGGGACACCACATGAAGCTGACCTCATCATCCTCATTCTCACCTGTCTGATTTCTCTGTCGACAGCTAGTCTAAGTAACATTACAGTAACCTCACAATAATGTTGGCCTGACTCCTAAAGGGTAAAACTTGAACACAGAGTCAGACAATGACGAACAAGAGCTTCAAAACTCACTCCTGCCCAGTCTGTACTCCATGCAGGCCTAGAGCAGTAGGCTAATGTTGGCGTCACTCCCAGCAGCAAAGAGCCTGTTGATGTAACAGTAGCATCAGCAAAACCACCTGAGGCAACTGCCACCTACACCGCAGCCAACTATGACGTTAACAATGATGAGAGTCAAGACCAATGGCATGATTGTAGGTCAAGGGATCAAATGCTGTATTTTGCTTCCAGAACAACTGACTCTGTGTCAAATACAAACAGCTTGGGTGAAAGGTATGTCATCACTGTGTCAGCCTGAATGAACAAAGTGAATAAGAGTGGAAATCCCTGTCTGATTATCAGTTTTAATTATCTCTTCTTTGGTATCATTTTCTTGACCCTTGTGTTCTGGGTGTGACTTGGAGCATTCTCAGCATTGCCCTCGGTGAGTCTGGCCTGCTGGGTGTGTGTGGCAGCATTTCAGCCTCATCAGTCACATTTGCCAGCAGCATCAATCCAGCATGTGGATATCTTTCACTTCCATATTTCTCTGTTGGTTAGTCACATAAAAAGCATTTACAAGATAAATCTATCCCATTCTTGCACCCACAAAGGATGCATGTGAAATAATAAAAGTCTCCTTCTGCTAAGAGCATGTTTTCATCTTCTGTGGGACTAAACGACAGTAAGGTCATATTTGTTTTCCCCTGCTTTGCCTGGCTGAGTATGGGCTCCATCAGTAAGCTCATGCTGAGGCACATAAAATGACTCAGCTCCATCAGAGGTGACATGGAAACATGTGTTTAAACCGTTTAATGTTAATGTAGTTTAAAATCATGCATCCATTAGGTGGTGATATTGGACAAGAAATCTTAACCTCCCATAGTCATTTTCAACTTTATAAAAAACAAAGTGAGGATTTAATGATAAAAACCTAAAAACAGTGCAGGGTGAATTGTTTTTGATCACTTTTGAATTTCAGTTCAAGCTAGATTTACATTTTTTTCTTTTCATTTTTAAAAGTAATTGAGAAAACACTGGTGATGTGCTTTTACTGCCTCAGATCCTGGTGCCGATGCGTCACTGTGCGGCATGGCTGCCACCAGTGCATCTGGTACCAATGCAGTGCGTTATGGAACTATGAGGGAAAATGTTTTAAACCTGGAGGTGGTGTTGGCTGATGGGACCATCATACACACGGCTGGGAAGGGCCGACGTCCCAGGTACACCTCAGCTGTTTGCTCCCACAAATATGCAGCAATGCCTAGTGCAGCTTAAATGCTCCAGCCTGTCTTGTCTATCTCTATCGATCTTTAGGAAGACATCAGCAGGCTATAACCTGACCAACCTGTTTGTGGGGTCAGAGGGCACCCTGGGAATCATCACCAAGACCACGTTGCGCCTGTACGGCATCCCAGAGGCCATGGTGTCGGCCGTCTGCTCTTTTCCCTCAATGAAGGCTGCGGTGGACAGTACAGTGCAGATTCTACAAGTGGGAGTCCCCATCGCTCGCATCGGTGAGGAGATAATGCCTCACATCCATACAACAGACAACTCCACCTTTCCCATACAACAGTGTCAATATATTTTATTGAACAAAGTGTTACCTGTTGGTTGCTAACCTTGGTGACAAATGGCGCTGCACCACTCGTAGCTGCTTCACAGTAAACTTCCAGTGTTTACCTGTGTTGAACTTTGAATGTAAACATCAGCACCAGGTAATGTTTGGTTGGCAGTAGCATAAAATCAAATATACAGCTTCTACAGTACAACGAAGGAGAGAGAATCAGGATCGTTGCACTGTTTTCTGCTGCAATGCCTTAATGGCACCTGACTGGAGAATAAGTGCCACCAACTCTCCATGTGCTCAACTCCTAATATTCACATAGGAATAGTGGAAGGGAAAATGCCTTTATTTTCATTCCCTTTTGTTGATATACGGAAAAATTAGTACCAATAAATAATGTCTGATGAATGAACCTATTGGCGACAATCTAGATCTGAAGAGTCTTAAAAAATTGGGAGGATCGACCTTGGTCTATGGAATGTGTCTATCAGAACTTGAGGTGAGTTTTTATTTCGTGGGGAATGTTTACGTGCATTGTTACTCTTGTCATGCTTGGAGGCTGTAGTGCAGCACATAACTTAATCAGGCTAAAGTGAATTACCAAAATGAGTGAGCAAAATAAGGTCGAACTGGAACACAGGAGCTGGACATGTTGAACCAAACAGCACACAGTGATGACATAACTTGGCTGAATTAGCTTTATTTCCATACCGTATCACAGGTCAGATGGGTTATCCCCTGGCATGTGATCACAGCTCAGCTCATCACGCATGGGTAAAGCATTGGTCAGGTGCAGGTTAGTAGTAATAAGGCCTTAATTATCAATTATTTCACCCCCCACCCATGTTCAGCTTCACTAACCACGTCTGACTCCAGTCTAAACAAGGCTCAAGATGTCTGTTGCAATTAATTTACTTGCCTGACTGACATCTTGTGCCATCTTTTTGAAACCAAGGAGGGATTTTTAACACACTGTTAATTTGTCAATGATGGGATCTGATTTGACAGCTTCCTCCTTAAGCATATTTAAGATGGACACATGTCAAAAATAGCTGGTGTTAAATTTACTTTATACATCTCAGGAACTGAAAAATTCTCGGTCCATGTGTAGGATTATTCTCAGCATGTGTATAAAAAGGGATAATGCAGTGCAATCAGAACTCTTATTGGCATGGTTAGATTTGATTGAGCCATAAAGACAGTCGTTGTTGCCACAAAGACACTGAGAGAGAAGCTTTTGCAGTTGATTTGGACAAAGTTTATATCTGAGATGCACAAAGAGAATTTTAACAGTGAAATCAAATTTTCGAGTGTTGTAGCATTGTACATGCTCACAGAGGAAGACATCTCTTCAGATCATGTCTTTGATAATCTGCCTCTTTCCTCACAGTATATGGCCAAGACTGACCATGCAATTAAATATGAATGAACTGTAGTGGTATCCTCAGGCTACTCAGACTAGTCTGGCCCACATATAAAGCACAACGCTAGAGGGGATCTAGACGTGCGTGAAGTATTAGCCATGTTAATGTAATCACTCCAGCCAGGAGCTGACGTCATTAGGTTTAATGAAAAATTAGATGGAGGAAAGATCAAGGGGGTATGGGAGAACAGGGTTTAAAGACAAAACAAGGAAGAGATGAAACTTGATTGATCCCTTAGAGAAAATAGAGACCTACAGTAGGAAGATAATAGAATACAAGTGGGAGAAATGTATCATATTCACTGTGAAAAGAATCATTATCACTTTTTGACAGTTGAAAAATATATATTTGACCATTTAGTAAAGGTCAGAAGAATTACCTTTTTGTCTAATATCTACATCACTATCTACATTTGTCTTTCTGTTCTCTGACTCTCTATCTGTGTGTGTGTGTGTGTGTGTGTGTGTGTGTTATCCAGAGTTTCTGGATGATGTGATGATTGATGCGTGCAACAGGTTCAGCTCTCTGTCCTACCCTGTGACCCCGACTCTGTTCCTGGAGTTCCATGGCTCTGAGCAAAGCCTCGAGGAACAGGTCAACACAACCGGTGTGTGAGTGTACAAAGTGTACAAGCATCACTGTTTTCTAACAACAACTATTGCTGTTATAATACATAAAACTAACCATTGAAATTATGACATGTTATTGTAGTCTTGCTGGTTAAATTAAGTATGGCTTGAAGTGAAACTGTAACAGTTATGGGACCAGTTCATAGTTTTAGAAACAGGTGAGACATGGTGGAGGAGAAATATGTTGTTTTTTAGCAATGCTATTTGCATAGCTCCAGGAATGGCAGGGCAGATATGTTAGCCCAATACTTTATTCCAGAGGAAGATATCTCTAAATTATTTGATGGATTGGATTGGTAATGTGGTGGTAATGTGTATGGTACCTCATGACTCTGGTAATTCCCTGACCTTATACGTAAATGCCATCATGGATGTGTTCATTTGAGAAGTGGATACTGGAGTCCAAAATGACACCCCACTCATTGAAATAAAAATCTGCACTCACAATGACAAAAAAGTTATATCCCTTGTTAGATTTTATCTTAGAAGTCTGTCTCTTCCTAAAGATACAATTCCTCTATTAACAACTTATGAATTTATCATGACTGAAACAGATGCAGTGAAAGTTAGAATGAGCCGTAACACTCAGGCATATCATTGGATATCAATATTATAAGCTCAAGCAATGTAGACACAGCAGTTCATTTCCTACACTAATGAAAATCATATAGTAGCGGTGTCACAACAAAAATATTTCTGCTGTCTGTGATTCTACAGAGGACATCACTCAGAGTAATGGTGGCTCAGATTTTCAGTGGGCTCGAGATGCAGAAACACGGAGCCGGCTGTGGAAAGCTCGTCATGATGCCTGGTACGCTGCTTTGGCTCTCAGACCTGGCAGCAAGGTAAAGAAAGTCGTTGTAAACAGTTTTACATGCTGGGTTTAGCATGAACATACACAAATAAATCTTAGACCAAAAGAACAGGAGCCTTTAAGTTACTGCTGACACCTCATAATACTTTAAAAATGAAAACAACTTTGGCTAATAGCTATTAGACAGTATATTAGAAGTATACTAAGCACATTCAGGGAAGGGGATGACAAGAAAAATGAGATACTACATTTCACTAGCATACAATTCCTTTAATGTCAAGAACACCACAGACTGATGACAGGTAACAGCGTAAGAGGATTCTCAGGTCAGGGAGATGTAATCTTGTCTATCTTAACTATTCCAAAGGGATAAAACAATGTTCAGCTGGTAGTATCATATTATCACTTACCACAATATTACTGTGCTCTGTGATTGCTGTGTGAAAAAAACTAGCTAATAGCATTAGAGCTCAAGCTACAGGGTTACTGGATGTTGCTTAAATGTGCTGCCTCATAATGGTGAACAACAGGCTAGTTAATTACTCCTGTGGTTGAAAGGCTTTGCCTGATAGCTCTGTGCTACACCAACACCATAACCATTCTGAGGCCATTTTATGTCTCACTTTATTAAAGTTTTAAATCCTAGTGATTGCAAACGACAACCACTTGATGCAATTAAGATACTGTGACCTTATCTTCTGTGTATGTGTGTGTGTGGGTCTGACTTATGCTACTTTTGGGGATATACATCAGACTCAAGGCCAGTTAACTGGGGACAGCGGGTGCAATTGGGGACAAAAGTTGTGTACCCATTTTGGAAAACTGTGATTTTTAGGTCCGCAGTTAAGGTTAGGGTTAGGTTAAGGTGAAAGTTAGGGTTAGGTTAAGGTCAGGTAGTCCTTCAGGTTAGTCTCCAGGACATGAGTGTATGTCTATGTAAATTCCCCCAAAAAATGACATAAGTAAGAATGTTGTTTCCTGTGTGTTTGTGTCGTCCATGTGTTGCTCATGTTGTAGGGACATAAACCTGTTTACACAGTTACTTTATGGAGACTGGAGTTGGCATAATGTAAATCACTAAATTTTAAGGTGGAGGCTTAGGTTGAGGTTAGGGTTTGTGTAAGGTTAAGTCTCCATGAAATGAATGTAAGTCATTGTAATGTCATCTGAAGTTATGGAAACACCACTGTTTGTGTGTGTTGGATATGTGTATTGTGTTTGTCCTACAGGCCTACGCTACAGATGTGTGTGTCCCTCTGTCTCGGCTGCCTCAAATCTTAGTGGAGACAAAGCAGGACCTGATAGAGAGCAGGCTTACAGGTGAGTTCACTGCAGAGCACAGTATTATTGGTGTTTACACAAAGCAGTTTCAGTGTTAATGATGTTAACTATGCTTGATATGATGGTATGATTCACTGTGAGTGTAAAGCTTCTAGGTGCATTATTGGTGTTCTGTGAATGTATCATAATTATTTACATCAGACCATTTACGCTTGGTGCAGAAAATGAACAGGAGTGACGGGACACGTCACAGAGAGATGTTACAAACGTATGAATGTTGGTTAGCGCATATTTACAGATGAGATATTTAGCCTCATGGATCCTTTTTGTGCATTCCATTAAATGTAGGCATGACGTGCTATATAGGTGCAGCCAGTGTTCAATTAGGTTTGACTAGTGCCTACAACATCACCTCCCACAAGTAACTCCCATAAGTCTTAATACTTACTCATTTTAAATAAACATAATGAACAAGATTTAGAATGACAAATATGATGCACAGATTTTTATTTTCCATTCACAAATGTGATTAACAAGAAAATAATGACTGGCAAAAAGTAACTTGTATAGCTGTATAGAAACCAACAGGTGAAGTAACAGCCTTATGACATAAGCACAGTAACATGACATACTACTATTTTCCATGATCAGGAAAACAATCATATCATGTATCACAACTTCTAGAGACCATCATTTGGGTAGTTTGTTAAGCACCTTCTCCCCCAATTTAAATCCTAGGGCTTCATGTTGAAGCTGTTGTAGTGTGGTGTTTTTCATAGCTTACATGCAATAACTTCATTCAGCACTTGTTGAGTTAGTAATAAATACATCTATTACTATTACCCATTCACCAAGTGAATTAAATATGGCAGGACTGAAAATACATTTTGTCGGGAGAAATATCATCTGGTGTTTGCAGATCTTGAAAAAACTTTAAATGGATTTATTTCACAAAAGTCTTCAATATTTTCTGCTTCTTGCTGTAGGCAGTAATTGGGAGACTGCTGGGAGACACACTCACAAACTGGAAGCGTGATTGTTGTGACAGTGGGTTGTCCTACAGGAAGCAGTTCAAGCCTTTTTTGTGGGGTTTCAGCAGCAAACAGTATCACAACTAATTTAGTTAACTATATCTTTGGAAAATATAGTTCTATACTGGTGGGAATAACATGTAGCCCCTGTTGGTTTTCCATGTGACTTTAGTCTGTATGACTATGTAAGAGGTAATAATTGCATTCTATGTGATATTGAAAAGGCCTTTAAAAGTCTTTTATTTAACTTGGTGAAAATGTATTCAAATGATTCCCTAAAAACTGAACAGGCTCCACACCTGAAAAATGCAGCATTTAAATTCAATTCAAATCAAGATTTCGGTTTAAAGGGAACCCATTTATCTTTTGTTGAACCACATTGCTGCAAGGGACAATGGTGGAATAATAGTAAGGACTTGCAGTAGCACAAGCACAGAAGAGTTGTTATGTCAGTAGACTGACTCAATAATGTAATTTACCCAATAACATCTACACTATAAGCTACTGGTAGGAGAGTATTGAATTGAGAGAGTGTGTTTTATTGCTGATGAAATCAACTTTTTATTTGTAAAAGAAAACTGTGTTTTTTCTTCTTTTAAAACTTATATAGTGTATTATCACACAGAAGTGCCTCAGCATACTTTATGAATGATGAGCAATCAAGACGGTGGTACAAAGACACCACTGATGGATATAATGAGAGAAGGGAATAAGACAGTACAATCAAAATGACTATGTTTTCCAAAGTAATTAGTGTGAATGCTGTCTACTTCAGGTCCCATAGCCGGTCATGTGGGTGATGGTAACTTCCACTGTATAATGGTGGTGGATGCCAATGACCCAGACGAGCTGCACAGGGTCCACCTGTTTACTGAGAGACTGGCCAGGTAAAGCTCTCTTGTCCTCTGACACTGTCACTTTGGCCCAGACAGGATTTTCCTCAGTGGGGATACTTTGTAAACTAATGCTCAACTTTTGTGAACCACTGCAGGTAAATTGGGATCCAGTTCAAGAATATGGTCATCCTTACATGTACTGAATTCAATTATAATTACCGGCATCAATGTAGACTTGAATGTTTGATTATCATTACAACACTCATATCTCTATTTTAAGGGTTGTTAAAGGAAATATGATTCAAGCCTCACTAAGTGTTCTGCCCTGAAGTCAGCCAGGTCGACAGGCCTCAACACTCCCTTTTAGCAACTTTTCTTTTTCTTATCTTCTCTGTCATTCACTCTTCAACTCCTTTCTCTTCTCCCTAATCCTCCCCACACTTTGCCTAATACTTTTCACCAGCTCGCCTACCTCCAGACAAATTCACCTCCCTTTGGTATAGTGCGCTCATCTATCTCTCTTAGATGATATTGATTTCAGAGGACTTAGTTTTAAGCATTGGGTTTTGAAAAGGCTGGGTTAGGGTTAGCACTACCCAGTACTGTGTTGTCTGTCCATGAATGGTGATTTTTTTAAAAATGCCTACACAAAATAGGCAGAATATGACAAAATATGTTTTGGAAGCCTGTGAAAATCACTGTTAGTCCTAGATCCCAAAGGGTAATGTCACAGAGGTGCAGATGAAGGAGGCCAGAGATACTGATAACTGTAACAATGCTAAATAGATTTGACTGCTTAGGGTTCAGGATTTGAAGCCCAGATGAAAGTTTTGGTACCAGGAGGAGGCGAAGGTGAAGACTTGGTGTAAGGGCTATGTGGGGTCATCCACAATGTTGGTGCCTTTGTGGATGTAGTGTGTGATGTAAACGTCTGGGATTGAGTCTCCAATGATCTTTTCAGTTGTCCTCACTATCTGCTGCAGTGCCTTACAACTGGGAATGGTGCAATTTCCAAACCAGGCAGTGATGGATAGTCCTTCTGTAGAATATTGTGAGGCTCGAGGGTGGGAGATGACTTTTCTCAGCCTTCACAGGAAGCAGTGAAGCTGGATTTTAGGATCCAGGTGATGTCGACTTTCACGTTTGAGGTTTGATGTCTTGCTCTAGGACACTTCCACTTGTGGCCTGATGGACATTGGAGCTCAAACCACCAACAATCCCATCTACCCCTAGAGCCACATTTGCCCTTGCCTGTAAAAAAAATTGTCATAGTAGGCAGTATTGATATATTTCAAATCAAATTCCCATACAGGGCATGCACTGCTGACTGTGTTAGCATGCTACCTTAGCTGACGTAGCTGAGTAGTGCTACTCCAAAAAAGACAAAGACATTAATTGACTTTAGTAACTGCATTGGTGCTAAAGTGTACCTTTAAACTGTCAGGGCCAACTGGGCATTGCACTATGTGGTAAGGTCCACATAACATAACATAAAGTCCTCAAGAGGGCCACATGCATTTATTTTTGTGGAGTGTGTTGTGTGTAGTAGCAGCAGTAGTAGCTCAGTTTTTTTTAACTGAACAGGCTTCAAGTTGTTCCATTCACATATTAGAATGGAGAATGGAGCTGCGTCAAGATATAATGTGAAAATATTTACAAGTAGACATTAGTTTAAATGTGGTTCAGATTAGGCCTGAGTTTGGTGTCCAGGCCAAGCATAAGTAGATCTTGTAAATATTAGTAGCCTCAGTTTGTGTTCTTTTTTTCAGGCTCATGAAAATATTGTGATATCAGTATCAGTTTTTACAGTAAAGTAATGTGGTCTGTGTTCCCTCCAGACGGGCCCTGGCCATGGATGGTACATGTACAGGGGAGCATGGAGTGGGCTTAGGGAAGAGAGCGTTGCTGTTGGAGGAGGTGGGGCACATGACTATCCAAGTCATGCAGGATCTCAAGGATGCCCTCGACCCAAAGAACCTGATGAATCCTGGGAAAATTTTGCAGCTTAGAGAACTTTAGACAGTATTTCAGTGTGAGGGAAGGTCACTAACACAGAGAATCTGATCATGATCTCCACACTGTTTATGGCTTGATCAGGGACAGGTGTCAGTGAAATGGCAAACTGCGCATAGAAGTGTTTCCTTTAAAAAAGGACTTCTGGATAAGACACAACAGACAGGCATCACTCAAAAGTGAAAACTAATCAGTCATCAGTAGGAAGCAAATCAAGGATGGATTATGATGAATGGATTATAGTAGCAGCTCATTGCTGGCCTCCTCACTGTGTCAGATGTTTGATGTATGTACTATATAAAACCCAATGCCTATTCCTTTTAACTACCAATAACTATACAAAATCGCTTAGATCAGTAAACAATCATTTGTTATTGACAAATTTTGCACTTTTGAATGAAAAAGTTTGTTTTGAAAATTAAATACTGGGTTGGATTTGAATCTCTGATTTGTATATCTTCATTATTTGATATCAAGCAGAAATGCCCAT
Organism: Centropyge bicolor; assembly: GCA_037975185.1. Taxonomy (NCBI): domain Eukaryota; kingdom Metazoa; phylum Chordata; class Actinopteri; family Pomacanthidae; genus Centropyge; species Centropyge bicolor. The sequence continues at coordinate 272,520 of JBBMOC010000104.1, read as the reverse complement.
CTTTGACTAATTAGCTTCTGTTCTCTGTTTTATATGATTGTAAATGTAGTATTTTGGGGTTTTGGACAGATAAAACAAGTAATTTTAAGACATTTTGACATTAAAGCAATTCATGGATTAATTGACAAAAAAAATCATGCAGTTGCTGCCTTGGTATGTAAATGTAACATTGTCAGACACATAACAGCATTCAGAGATGTGTAAAATGGAGTAATTCTGATATAAAATGGACAAAACAACAGCAGCCATGACATACTGCCATGAAATATGTGACACTAGCTGCATGACAACTTGTACAATGTCAGATATTTAAGATGCAACAGGATGCCAACAGTTTGCTTGTAACTCTAGTTCTCAGAGACTGTCAGGGAGCATAGCAGCTGGCATCAGAGGAAAGCTGCTACAGGATGTGGAGTCTGCTGCCTCCCTGGACCAGTGAAACAAAATAAAATGAAAATAAGATAAGATAAGAGAGATAAGATAAGCCTTTTTTCGTCCCACAGTGGGGAAATTCACATGTCACAGCACAGGGGATAGCAGCAGTAAAAATATTAAGAACAAATAACAGTCTAAAAGGAGGTATACACAAGTTTACTTGACTTATTTACAATTTCAAGTATGGATATGAAATGTAAAATATGAAGTATAAAGTGCACAACCAGTATAAAAATATAATAAAGAATATTGCTGGATGATTGTGAGACATCATTGCTTTTTCTTTTCTTTCTGTCCATCAGAGTGATTTGGCTCTTTCAGGTTGCCTTTGCATCATGGTCCCATGGACATGGACAGAACAGTGACATACCAACGTAGCATTCAGACCATATGTTTCTATGAACTTGAAGCAGCCCTCCTGTTCAGTGAAGACATCATACTCTGCTCCACCACAGAGTGTCAGCAGTGCATCCCCTCATCTCACCAGGCACAGACTGTGGGACAAACATGCAGTGTCTTTATCATATCAAATTCAAGGATGGATCAAATAAAATGTTAGGCCTGTAAATATTGGTGTCATAGCGTCCACCACCTGTGTTTATCAGTTTAAAGGGCTTTTTGAGGGCAGTGAATGCTCTTGTGGTGTAGAATCAAAACTGTTTACCTCCTTGTTAACAAGTTTTAAAACGTCTTTTTTTTGGTGTTTGTATTCTCCCACTTCCTTCTTCTGGGCTAATACTGCCACACTTACAGTATAAATATTTCAAAGGCTGTGAAGACTGACTGACACCGTTATTGACGTGCCAACTGTTTGCACTCAGGGCTGCTGCTACTATTGAGGACACCAAGGTCATGTTCTCATTGAGATTCCTGTGAAATTTGAGGGTTTGACACAAAGTGCAATTTAGATCGGGCTGTTTCACGCCTATTACACTTGTTGAGTTTTTAAAGGCCTGTCTTGATATTTTTAGACTAATATCTTAAGACTCTGCTTGTTAAAAATAAATGAAAAGGGATCCAATAATCTTCAACAGAATTACATATCTGGCGATGTGGAGGAGGCTTTGAAACAACATTTAGATCATAATATAGGGAGATAAAATTTACAAACAAAATATAAAAAATAGTCAAGTAAAATATGAAGTTTTGTGCTTTTTTCTTTTAAATACTCATAAAAAATTGTAGTTGAGTATAGTTGTTACTAGTCACAATTTTTGATAACACCTCTAATAAGTCATCATTAATAATGGGTTTATAGGCAGTAACTAAGAATGCTATAAACCTGGTTTTATTAATTTTATTAAATCATTCATTAATGCTTTATAAAGCAGGTACAAGCCAGTAGTGAGAGCAACTTTTTTGGGTCGCCATATTGTGAAAATCCCTCTAATGGTGTTTATTTTTGTCTATTTGGTGATAATGCTGTTATAAATGTTGGTGTCCATAAATTACTAATTGTGGTTTCTCGCTGTCTGATATGCCATCATGTCAACATTTATGAATATTTAAAAAAAGAAGTTATTTTTGGATTTTGCTCTGGATTCACCTGGTGGACAATTAAGAAAGGAAAATATATCCAACCTGGCAACCTGTTGTTTATTAAAGGCTTATAACAGCGCCATAAAGTGTTAACATTAATAATTGCAAATCTTAATAAGGGTGACATTTTAGAAAATGTTACCAAAATTCTGGAAAATTGGAGCCATGACCATAGATTTTTTTTTTTTAATCCCAGATTTGCCTTTAAACTGTGTCAAAGTGCATTTAACTTTAAGAAGAATTTATGACTTCAAAAGGCAGCGTGAGGACAGCCTCATTATAACTCTACTCAGTGTTATTAATTCTCAGATTCTGTCTGTGTCACTGGATGATTTCAATGTGTGCTAAGTCTTCAGACCTGTACATTGTGTGATAACAGCAGGAGGAACTCACATTGGACCACTAGACGACAGATGCCCTATAGGCCTGAATGCTTATATGGTTTCTCCCTCTGGTCTTATATTCATATTAGAACCATCTGAATTGATGGTGTGTATGGTTTATGCGTGCAGCTGTTGTGTGTGCGTATGTGTGCATGTGTGTGTTGTTTGCATGCCTGAGGAGCAGAGAGGGGACCATTTATAGGCCTGCTGTAATTAAAGCAGGACAGATTAACACTTACACAGTTTACCTTATTGGGTAGAGTGGCCCAGTAGAGCGTAGCATGAGAGGAACTGCAGTGTTATTGTGACGAAACAAAGAGACAGACAGAATAAAACCTGCCTAATCATACACACACACACACACAGGATTAGTCCAAATAATCCCAAACAAAACATGTGAACCCATAATCCCAATAATTTAGCATATGGTGGAAATATCTGTGCATAACTTGGTAATGACATGTGCTGGTTTGAGGCCTGATAGTGTGGGGGAGCAGAGCAGCATCATGGGTAATGGAAAAGACAAGGTAGCTCTGTTTCTGTCCGTCAATTAACAGAAATCAACTTAAGGGAGGGGATTCCCTGTGGCCCCTGAAATATGTCTAGCTTCCAAGCCTCATATGCTCTTATGTGACTTAACTGAATGTCTGTGTAAGATCTAAGGATATGAATGCATGTTGTTTAAAGGTGATCCAAAATCACTCTGAATTATGACTTCTGAGTGTCTCATTCGGTCATAATGCTCCTCTTGTTATATGCTAACTTGTAAGTGAAAATCTTTGTTCTTGATCACACAAGATGGTATTTTAAAACACAATGTAGGTGGGTATCACACCTGATGTCCACGGCCACACCTTGTCCTGAAATGCCCCATGATTCACCGGGCTTCAGGGCAACACTACACACATTTCCAAGCCCATTCACCCTGGGATTGAAAGTCTGTCAGTCTTCTCCCAGCACTGTCTCCTGTCCTGTCTGTGTTTATGATCCGAGCTTGCGCACTGAGCTCCTCCATTGTCTGGCCAGCAGCAGCAGCAGCAGCGGCAGCGGCGGAGCGGCGATCTGAGCGCAGGGGAGCGGCTTCACTGTGACCCCGATCCACGGGAACTGCAGCGGGCTGGAGAGACCACCGCAGAGGACAGACAGCGTCGTTCTTTCGGGCTCAGAGACAGATCGTCGTGTGTTGGCGGTCAGACAGACAGCAACAGTTGTCACGATGTGTGAGATGAGATGAGGCGGGAGCGGCGGAGTGAGCACTGCGGCGCTGCTGTGATCCGGGCCGGCCGCGAGACACGAGCTGCAGCTGCCGCGTCCCGCCTGCCATGAGCCAGCCGTCCTGATCGGCCGGGACAGTCAGAGCAGCCTGCTGCCGCGCGTCTGTCTGTCATCCCGGGCTATCGGCGTCATTCAGCGGCTCGGTCGTCCCCCCGGTTGTGTCTGCGGCTGAGGTGAATCCAGACGTCGGGTCGGGGCGGGCTCATGTTCCGCTCAGCGGGGGAACGAGCCGCTGCGTGTGCGGAGAGCCAGAGCTGACGAGCCTGCCCACACACACGGACACACACACACAAACACACGCACACACAGGCACACACACAGACAGACAGACAGGAGCGAGGGGAGGGGGGCGACAGCCTGGTCCGGCTCTCTCGACCCTGAGCCCCCTCCTGCTTCCACCCAGAACCCCCGCCCACCCGCCTCCCGCTTTGGATGGGGGGAAAGCAGAGCACGGCAGGCCGGCCCCGGGGTGCTTTTCCCGGCGTCTCCACGGATGACAGCGCGGTTCCACCCTCGGCCCACTTCGGCCACTACCGGGCGAGCGGCACCATGGGCCTGCGGAGCCGCTCGGTGAGCTCCGTGGCCGGGATGGGCATCGAGCACAGTCCCGCCGTGCCCTTCGGCTTCTACACCCCGAGAGGGACGGACTCGGATCGAGCCGGAGGGGGGTCAGGGGGCACCACCGCCGCCCCCCACGGTACCGGCTACCAGGACAGTGGGGGCGGAGGGGGGCACCACACGGACGGGGTGCTCTACCTGGGGTCCCGGGGGTCGCTGGCTGACACCTTGCCCCTGCACATCGCACCCCGCTGGTTCAGCGCGCACAGCGGTAAGGGCGGTCCACTCTGGACACACACACACACACACACACGCACACACACACGCGCGCGCGCACACACGAACAGCCATCAGGCAAAATCTGGGTGACGCTGAAGGATTAATCATCAGAGAAAATTCAAATGCATCCCCCCGGAAATGAGCTCCTCCAGACACCCACCTCCAACCACGCACGCCTTGTTTACCTGCAGGTAGGAGTGACACCAATGCGGTGTCATTAAATGTCTGTGCTGTGGAGGGGAGTCCAGGCCAGGCTGAGGATGCTCTCACTAACAGAGACACACAGCACAGTGAGGCAGCCTCAGACTAGAAATAATAAGCTGAACTGTGTGTAAAACAATATGTTTCCCTCTGCTTCTCAGCCTGTGTTGACTGATGTGGGCAAACTGCACAGAAGCAGCAGAAAACAGTGTGACATTAGACAGAAATCTGCCTTTTAACTGTTAATGCTTGACAGGAAATTGTCTGAAATCCAAGATATTGAAATCTACAGCTCCAGTTTAAGAATGACCAAACACCAGTTTTGGTCAAACATTCACATGAAAGTGCTCTTAATAGGTCAGTTGGTGAATTGAGGGAAATGCTGTGTGTGTGTGTGAAATTGGATTTGGTGAACATAACATTGCAGGGTGTGCTCAGTCCTGACCGTCTGCATAGGTCATTCCTTGTTGTGTGAAATGACACTAATAAGCCTGTTGCCAAATCTGGCTGAGTCAATTAGCCCAGCGATTAGAGAGAAGGCAGGGTGGGAGGAGAAACGGGAGAAGGAAGGAGGAAAAGAGGAAGGGAGGGAGAGAATGGAAAGAGGGGTTGTTCATGCTTATCATCGGCTTACCACTCGCTCCACAATATATTTCTGTGTGTGACTGAACCTGTCAGGTCATCAACTGCATGCACACACCTACACCTGTACACACACAAACACATATATATGTAGGTGCACACACATGCACACGCGCATAAATCCTTAACCACATGGCCCCAGCTGTTTCCCTTAACTGCACATACAGAAACACACTGAAACACTAAGCAATAGTCCTGGAGGAAGATTATAGACACACACCGACACACCGACACACACACACAGCAGTGCTCACCCAGGTCCCCAGGCTCTCATTACCAAAGCTCTGACCGGCTCACAGCAGGAGAATAGCAAGTTGGACGTCAACATCTCAGCTGTTTTTCTCTGCCCACATTGCTTAGCGACTCTGATGTCCTTTCATATCAGTGGGAGGAGATGGGAGAGTTGGTGGGGGGAAGCCAGCGGAAGATTGCAAAAATTGAGGAAGGTGCATAAGGCCTTCAGGAAATAGCACATATGGAGGAAACACCAGTACGTTTATGACTAAATCACCTTGTTGGATTTAAAGTAGCATGGTAGCCAAGTTAAGCCCAGTTTTGTTGCACTGCCACTGTGGAGCTGTCATATGGGTGTGGTCAGCAGCTGGCTTGTTGTGGCTCAAGAGGTGAATGCCAGTGCTGGTGAGAGATGCTGCACACCTCAACCTCAGGCAAGATCACTTAAAAAGATAGACAGCCCATCAAAATGAGTGACAAGTGCTGGGGTGAGAACTGGACCATCTGAAGGGGAAGAGGGCAGAACTGACCATGCTCTTCCTGTCTCTGTGAGAAAAGTTGCAGCTTTAATCTGTTGTTCTTTTTCTCAGTGTTGGAATATGTGGAGGCAGACAAACTTACGGTGTTCAGTATCTGATGAAGGATGCTCTGACACATTATTGCATCTTTAATGCTGTAATAAAAGATAGGGAGATCTTCCTCTCACATGGCTTTTCTGGTGGTGAATGTGATTTTTCTGGAAACTAGCTGCCTTAGGATGCGTTCAGAATGACCATAATGCTGCATTAAAAAAATCCAGGATCATTTATTTCAGTAGGACCACTGAGTTGGCACAGTGGGGGTGCTGCTGCAAAGGGCTCCGGCAAGAAAACGCCTGCAGTCTGTCACAAACAGTTCATCCTGGTTCAACTTTAGCTGCAGCACAGAGCACTGCCGCCTGGGAATGCATTGAGTTGGCCAGCCCAGTAAGTTAATATATATACACATATTGGGTGGAATAGCTTGTAGCATGTAGCATTGTGCTAATAATACTGTTTTACCCCACAAACTTATGAATGAAAGTGAAAATGATTCCAGATTCCAACTTTCCAGAATTTTACAATCCAGCCTCAAAGATGAACCAACGCAGTTCTGTGCAGTAATGATACGAGTTTGCATCCTGAACTGTTTGCTGCTGGACAACCTGTAGTTGTATGACACTTTAGGATGCTGCTATTAACCAAATTACTGTCAAATTAGCCATATTCTCTCTAAAAAGGTTTGTATCTTAAAGTTGGCATGGGTCAGTTGTTGTTTATCTAAACTGTGCCTGTCACATTGGCGCCTGGATGTGGCCATATTTAAAAAGAATGCCCTTTGGCCAATATAATTCAAGTGCAACGTACAGCAGAGAATGTGATGCCTGTAAGGTGGGAGGCTGCTGTTCACTAGCCTGGTTTGGTCCATTCCTAAGGCATGATCACACCCAGTTAGTAGATATCTCGAACCCTGGAGAGACGTGGTTGAGAGGGAGGTTTCTTGATACACTTTAAGCCAAATCTGTTGGGACTGATGCAGCTGTGATCCCACCTAGCTGAAGGACAGCCTAATGTGAATTTATGACAAGAAAAAATCTCAGTTTGTTATTGTTCAGCATAGGAGAATCCCCCGTTATTACAAACTCAATGAAAAGGCATCAATTATTTATGGAGAATCTCCCTCCACAAACAGTTGGATAATCTTCTATTAAATATGAAAACCACAACAGGCACGATACTCCACATACAGTATCTGATGCTTCATGCTTGTTGATGCTGGGAAAAATATCTTTTATGGACGTTAAAAATGATGTCTTGCATTTGGAAACATGTTTTACTTGAAAAATGTAATGTGAAGCCTAACAAAGTAATGAACACATGCAACAATTAACCAAAGATTTGATCTGCTTCAGATATTTCAGTTTATACCTTTGCAGTACTATAGGAGAAAGGTTTGCCTTAAAGGGACATATTATGAAAACTCACTTTTTCTGTGCTTGTGTACATATATTTGGATGCCCTTGAGTGCCTACCAACCCACAAACTGTGAAATAAGACAACCCAGTCAGTTTTTGGTGGGCTGTCAAGGTCAGAAAACATGGGATTCAACAAGCCATTCAGATTTGTCTGGCCTTCCTGCATCAAATGCAGGCTCATGAGAATAACACCGACCCCCATCTGAGCATGTCCACCCACAACCTGCGGACTACCTGCGTGAGATTGCCACGTCTTTTTCTTGCAAGTGCAAGACTAGCTAACATTACGCTGTAACTAATTGCTAAGGACACTAAATGGCTGCAGGAACCAATGTTAAAGTCTGGTGATGTCAAGACCCAGAGCCTTGACTATTTTTCATGTAAATAAGATGGAAATGCTTATTCGTCAAATGAAGCTAGTTTGGTTCCGGGATCCGTGCTGGCATGTGTGCGAGTGTTGCTGTTGCGTGTAAATTGACCTGATAGACATATCCTAGATCTAACGATATAGTTACGTGTAGGAAAAAAATTTGATTTGCACCCAGCAGCTTGCTTGCTCAGTTCATAAAACTGTAACATTGGCGGACCACGAGGCAGTGAGGCCGATGTTAATACAAATTAGATTCCTACTAGAACATGTGCGGTGGGGAGGTTCTTGGTTTAGAAGTGGTTATTGTAGTGATTAAGTGCTGCTACACATGGTTCTGTGTGCGTGTGGCCTTAAAGAGACATGTTTTGAACATTAAAGCATGTAAACCAATTCCAAATCAAATGATCTGATCTGATGGCCCTGATTGCTGCTGAATTTCATCCATCATCTTTTGCTGTCATTCTTGTGGTGAATAGAATAGGAGCACAGAGCCAAGGGATATAGAGCCAATCGCTATGTCCCCGTAGAGATACAGCGATTTTGTAATGGTTCAACCCCAAGTTTTCAAGTTAGCCCCAAGCACAGAAGTTACAGAAAACAGGTAGGAGTGGTGGTTGCCTTTCAGGAAACATTAATTAATGAAATGAAGTGAGGTTGCAGATGCAATAATGGTTTTAATTGCTCTGGTCAATATTCTAGCATCAGCAGTGCTTAAGTGTGCACAGTGTAGCTCACTGGTGGGCTAACAAACTCCAATGAAATCCAGTGGATGTAGGGAACTTAACGGATTAGTGTGTATGATTTAGGGGGATCTGTCGGTAGAAATTGAATATAATATTCATAACTATATTTTCATTAGTGTCTAATCAACTGAAACTAACTATCATTGTGTTTTCATTAGCTCAGAATGAGGTTGAAGTTGAATGTAACAATCGTTAACAGAAGCACACGTTGACTATAAACATATTTACATTTTTGAAGATCGTTACAAATATTAACTTAAGTGGCACAACAGGAGTGTTGCAATGCTTTTTGTTTCAACATTCAACCTCTGGTTGTTTGCTCTGTACATCTCAAACTTTGATACAAGCAGCTCATATGGCAAGCAGTTGGACTCTGGGACGCAGTGTAACTCGCATTGATGTTATTTCTGCACTTTACAACAAAAACAAAGCATATGCTGGCTTGCGATAGTCCGCCAGCTCTTTTTTCTTTACTGCTGACAAATATATTACTACAAACTGCAATGAACAACACAGACACAACTCCTCTTCTTCTACTTCTGCTTCAAAAATTGCTGCTGTCCTATTGCCCGCCATTCTACATCCTGTTTTTGTTTTGCTTGTCTGTGTGTGTGTTCTAGGTCTTTATGCTCTAGACGCAGCTCACTGATGACTGGCTGAGTACCTGTGTGAGGGTGTGGGCTGGGCCTATATTAGTGGCTCCTTACTCTGCCCACACTCTCTCCCACCTCCCTGAGACAAGATGTTTGTTTGCTTTCTTATTTTGTCCCTTTGTCTTTTTGTGATAAAAGTGTGATTCCTTAGCATCTAACAGAGGTACTGTTGTGTCTCTCCTTATGTCGTGGCTTTCAAGCCAGTCGTGACACTAGACTTACTCAAAGGCCTGATGATGGAAGCAGTCCAGCTTATTTACGTACATCAATACTGCAGGCAAGTACTAAATTATGAACATGTTATTACACCACTACATTTAGAATATAAACATCACCTGCATATAAACAAAGCACACGATTACAAATGGACCTGTGAGCTGAATTACATTGACTTATATCAGTTATACCATACTGAATTATGCTATAGTTAAATACTGTGGGGTCTCTTATAATCAATATAAAACAGGTACCAGCAGGAAATACCAAAACAGACATCACCTTACACATGTAGGCTATGTGCAGGCAATGGCTGTGTGCATCCAAGATACGTCTTTGAGCCATAATACATTACAGTGTGCAAACACAAGGCATACAAGCAACACAGAAATCAAAAATAAAATGGATAACATAATATATAAACATAATAAATAACCATACGTGTAGACCTATGTCAAGACGGGCGGGTGCGGACTCAAGCGCATCACACAATATGCTGACTCGAAAAAATGACTTTAATAAAAATAAAACAAAGTATAAACAAAAACTTACAGCAAGACTTGGCGAGGAAAAAACATGGACGTGGACATGAACGTGAACATGATCATAAAACGTGACGTGAGGAAAGGTGACAATCCGGCAACAACAAAGAGAAAACAACTAACTTAAATAATGGGTGGTGGTAATTAACTACAACAGAAAACACAGGTGACATGATGAGGTGGGTGTGGCTGGTAATTGACATGATTCAGAGACGAGACACTGGACATAGAAATAAGATGGACAGAACAGAAACCAAAACACAGAACTAGAACAGACAGAACTAAACAATACATGTGACAGGACAACATCATGACAGGACTACACAGAAACAATGACATGGCGGAGTGTAACAACAAAACTAAGGAAGAACAAAAACGAAGTCTAAACAGAAACCTAACTTCAGAACTGTGACAACCTAGGCCCACCGATTCCCTTATTGTAAGCTATTATGTGCAAAAGGATGTTATTGCTATTAATTGAACGGCGGTTCGGTAATTGGTCCAACTGCACCAGTCCAACATGAATAATGCAGAATAATTCATAATGACAGTCTCAAATGGTATCACATTATATAAAAAGTCTGTCCAATAGATATTTGATTAATATCTTTGAAGATGTACATTTCTTTGCAACTAACACTAAAGGTGCCTTTGGTTATGTTGTTTGTTATGTTCTACATCAACCGCCTTGATTTACACACTGCAGTGAGGGGCTTCTCTGGACTAGTTTACATACGCTAACAATATGTTCTCATACATCACTTTCAGACCATGAGCGCTGCTTTCTCATATTAGTTAGCTACCACAACACACACACACACACACACACACACACAAACACACACACACACACATACACACACACACACACACACACACTCATTCTTAGATGGATTCTCAGAAGACACTCATCGTTGCTGTACTGAAAACACTTCAGACTCTCTGCTCCTCTGTAGAATGGCCGTTGATCAGGCGGGCCACAGGTGCCTCTCCCTCTGTTTGCCCTTGGGAGGTTGGTGCGTGCATGTTTTTGTTAACTCATTGGGAGCTTTTCCGGTATAAACACCTAGCTTGTCAGGATCAGTAGTCCTCATGGAGACCAAAGCCTGGTTCTAACATGGCAGAACATCATTTCTGAGGAAATTCTTAAGGCTAGGGGTAAGGTGAGAATTGAGGTTATGTCATGATTAGGGTTAGACATGAATTGGTTATGGTTAAGACTAGGATTAGGTTTGGGCTGGGCTGTTCCAATGAATGGAAGTCAATGGCACCGTTCTGGTGTCCAAGTCAGCCTCTACAAGGATAGATTTGCAAATGTGTGTATCTGTGTTTGTGAACTCAAGGCAGGGGGCAGTGGCAAAGAAGACTCAAAATCATTGTCACAAAGGAGAACAGACTGTCTCTTTAAAATTCAAGATGAAGGCGGATGGTAATGCTGAACTGTGTGTGTGTGTGATTGTCTGTGTTCCACATCCATTCAGATCTAAAGGGATGCGTTTTTCTATGCTAATTTTAATCATGATACAGACCAGTAAGAGCTTTGCACTGCATTTGTAATGTAGCCTTATGCGGCTCGCCTTGAGATTGCATCCTCTCATGCACACATACTGTCCACACACACACACACACACACACACACACACACACACACACACACACACACACACACACACACACACACACAGCAGCAGCAGTCAAGTTGCCTCATCCTCCCATCCATCTTTGGTCCAGTGCAGGTAGAGGTCAAACAAGCCACGCTGGGACGCATTAAATGGCTGCTGTTTGATTTAGGAACATGAATGGGTTTGAGGATTTAGAATACATTTATGTTTTTACAACAGCTTTATTTTGGGGTCCATCTCCATCTCACTATACCTCTGCAGACAGAACATATGGCTACTTGCATCTGTGTGGATCAGACCTCACAGGGAGGAACTGTAGTCTAATTCACTGTTGTGTCTGGATTTTATCGTGGGTATTCAGTAATTAAGTTGGGAATTAAATCTTTTGTGTATTTCATTAAGAAAAGGCAATATATTTTTCATTTTGGTGAGTTTCTTAATTGAATTTGCTTGCCAATATGTAAATAAACAGTTATATTCAAATGAATGAGAAGATAACTGAAAGTAGATGGAATGCAAACAAATAGTGATACTGAATTCCACTATACTGATTCACATTGGGATATAACTCTTATGGACAATATACCACTCGTGTTCTATTGACAGATATCTCATCCTGATTCTTCCTGGCGTATGCTGCTGCTGACTGTTGGTCGGTTGCTGCTGTGTACTACATAAAAATGTGATATTCCACATGTTCTACTGACCTGCTGGCATGTACTGTGTAACATTGGTACATTACGCCATAACGTTATTTTCCAATAAAACACCTCCTTTCAATCACCTATCACTCAAGAACACTACACTTTTGTGGGAGCTGAGCTCGAGGCATGGCTGAACATTAGCTCTGTTCAGCCTTCTAGTTGTGCTCTTAATGTATGTTTGCTTAAACTACCTTAATTTAGGAATTACCATGGATGGGTTGTATTTGAGTTGCATTCAATATAGAATGAGCAACTCATAGTTCATACAATAAATATGCATAATTGTACAGAAGTAAGTTCAGTAACAGAAACTGAACTTTGTTTCATAACATGCATTTTTTGTTTTTCTTTGATTTTGTATGCGAAAGATTTTGCCATTCTTAATTGCTTTGATTAGTCCCAATGTTCCACATCTGCTGTCAGTGAGAAATATGAAAGGCTGGCCAGTTTGAAAGGGTTTGAACCTTGAGACCTGCCACTAAAGGCTGGAGTCTCTATAATTAATATGTCAGAAAACAGACAGATGTGACAGAATGAATAGGCCGGAAGAGAGAGAGAGAAACAGGCTGAGTGAATGAATCATTAAAGGAAACAGACAGAGAAGAATAAATCTGCTCATTGTGGAGGGGTATCACTGTGATGTAAGTGAGGGAAGAGGCAGGGAGACAGACAGAGCAGAGCAACTAACCTCAGCTCAGTCACTGATACAAAGCTTTATAACCCAAACTGATACAAACCAGTGATTCTTAACCAGACATACGTGTAACCCGATTACTTCTGAAGTCACATGGGGTACATGAAAAGATTGTGGAGTAGCTCAACTAATTAAAAAAATAATAAATTATGATTTGATTTTAAAGAACACATCCATATAATGACATTCAAGACAAAATTAACAGGCAAATAGGTGCAGCAAACAGGCTGATACGCACAGGACTTATCTCCAATCGGGGTCAACTATTACACCCTGAGACCACGTGTTGGGATCGTGAGTGTGTGAAAACCAGACAGCAAGTGTGCAGAGAAGTTTAGATAACTAATCTCAATGAGTAAATGGTTTAAATACTAAGGGGTAAAATGTAAGAGAAAAAAAACAAAGGTTTCAGTTGGCAAAAAGTTATTAATGAAACAGTTATTTAGCTAGAACTGATAAATGGCTGAAACATACATGTGTAAACTAGACCAAAATGGCCTAAACATTGAAATTCAATTTTATGTAAACAGTATGGGAACAGTTGCACTTTTATAAAATGAAAAATGCAAGCACCCAGTTTAAAATTATTTGACATTAAAATGTTTGGAACATGAATGGTGGTGTCAGTAAAGGCGTTATTTAACAGATCTTAGGAGGTTTGTTGTTTTGTTCATTAACTACATCCCGAGTGAAAGACAGTCAGTCAGAGGATATCAGCAGAGAGGCAGACCTGCTGAGAGACACACAGACAGGTTAGATCCTACCCTGACCCAAACACAAATAACTGCCTACACTGTACAACCCAGTGATTTAGCAAGCCTTTGATCATTATATCCATCAGTCAAGCACAGTCTTCCCTTAGATCAGCAGGCCTCCCCTCTACCCTGCTGCCTTTTTATTGACACATCTTGTCAATACAGCATCAGTGCTTAATCAATACAGCATTTGCACTCTTTTTCTGACCAACAGGTTTAATCCCTTCCCACCTTGGCTACCAATTCCCCAGTGGTGCTGTGAAAGTGGAAAAGCATTTTCGACGCTTAATTACATTGCCTGTTTGAACAGAATGGAACTCAATGCAATTCAATAGAGGCGTTTGCAGATGACTCACAATTCTCCCAGCACCCCCAACTGGTGGCATCGGCCAGGTCCATTTGGAACATGGTTGAACAGTAGTCATGGGTCAATTCACAAATCGATTGTTCACTCAAACAATACTTTTAAGTGGGTTGAATCAGTTCATTGCTGAAAATGAATCAGGTTCTCAAATCAGTTAAGCCTATATGATTAAACTGGAACTTAACACGTTTGAAAATATAAAGCCGTTAGGACAGAGATAGCTGCTGTTTTAATGCTCTGGTCAACCACAATTCCCTTTTGTCATTATCTGACAGCCAAACAAGATCCTACTGCACTTCATAGTGTAAGCATGATAGATCTACTATGTCAATCCTTCAATGTATAGATTAGTCATTCAGTTGTGTACATCGTACTTGTGGACTGAACATTGCTGTACAGTACAGAATAGAAAGATTCAATTCAGTTGCTAGATTAGAGGTCAATGGCTTATGGATGTAGATTGAACAAATTGCTCAGTCACAGTGGGGTCAGTAGTGGCAAGGACTCTAATGCTTTATAGAGCTGAATATTATAAAACAGGAGAAAAAAATCAAGAAAGAAATTTCTCCTTTTTTGCAATCTGTAGAGAAAACATTGTAAAAACAATTTCAACAATTCTGGCCACTTGGGGCCAGTGAAACCACATGTAAATTCAATAATGACATGTTATCAACCACCTGAGGCTAACAAGCCCAGCTGTATGCTACTTTTCACTCCTCACTGGCTAGCCCATGTTAGTTTGGCACTGGTAACACTTTACACAATTCCTCCTGAAATGCAGGCGTAATATTATATGTCAACATCTCAGCCTACAGCTGATCAGAAACAGTTTCATTCTGGAGTGTAATAAACATAATATGTAGGTTTTAGCAGAAATATTTATAAAAAATCATAACGTTTGAGTTTGTGGGCTGTCAAATTTTACATTACACAGCCTCAACAACCAACTCCAGCTCAACATATTGCAACATCTGAGTTAACATTATTTCTGGAATCATGTTGAGATGTGACATCCTCACACAGACGACTTTGGTGATGCTGGTTTAATAACTGTGGCTATCAGACGCTCCCGTTAGCAACTTTGATGATGAGATCAACCGCCACTGTTTCCACTGGAGAAACACAGTCCACACACACACACACACACACACACACACACACACACACACACACACATACACACACACACACACACACATTCTTACTTATGTCACTTTTGGGGACATTACATAGACATACATTCATTTCCTCAAGACTAACCTGAAGGACTACCTGACCTTAACCTACCCCTACCCTAACCTTAACGTAGGCCTAATGTAAGATGAGATTTATTTTTGTGAGGATATAGTCAGTAGACTGTCCACACAATTTAATTAATTGTAACTACATTTATGAATATTATATTCTGCTGTTTAAGTTTCGAGAACTATATAATATGGCACACTTTATGTGCAGGTAATGTGAGTTATGATTAAGATTGGCAGAGTGATATGTAAGATGTGAGATGTCACTTTTGTTGTCAGTGTTCAGTTGTCCTACACTTTTTCAGACATTAAAGTGGATTTGGCTAAACTGAAGAAGTTGTCGCTGTGCTCTTGCTTTACCCACAGCCCTCCAATAGTTTAATTAAGTAACATGTAAGGCAATAGTTAAAACATCAAAAACCTTGTCTTACACTTAACCTAACCCTTATCTTAACCGCCAAAATTGGGACACAACTTTTGTCCCCAATTGCACTAGCTGTCCCCAATTAACTGGCCTTGGGTCTGATGTATATCCCCAAAAGTAGCATAAGTCAGACCCACACGCACGCACACACAAAAATAACTCCAGCCAACAAGCAGCTCCACAAACACCAGAACAAACTCACCGAGAACAAACACACGAGAAAACAGCACAGACGTCCTGCACCAAGATACCACACAGCTGGGCATCTGGCTGGAGGGCTAACCCTAGGCTAATTCGTTAGCTGGCTAATTAGCTAGTTAAAGAAAAAACAGGAGCCAATTTTTGAACAGTCTGTTAGTACAATTAACTGCACAGTAAGCCATACAATTTATGCAATAATTGCATGATCCAAAAGGGCAAGAAACAGCACAAGCACAGCAGAGAGAGATCAGTGACTGGGATTAGGTGATGTGCTTGTGTCTTGCTGAGTACGGTGATGCTCTGAAGTTGTGTTTGTATGGGATGCACCATATTGCATTTTGTGTTGATGCTTCAGGTGATTGTACGTGTTTCTGGTGTTAGACTGCTACATGTTAGTGCTGCAACTATAGCAAAACAGTCCTTTAGACTGACCTCATGCATGCGGAAAAAGCAAAGGTGGGGGACTCATCATCTACATTAACAACCGTTGGTGTAACCCCGGCCATGTCACAGTGAAGGAGGTTTTATGTTGCCCTAATCTGGAACTGCTAGCCGTTAGCCTACGGCCATACTACCTGCCGAGGGAGTTCAGTCACGTGATCTCCCTCTGTGTTTACATCCCTCCGAAGGCAGACGCAGCCGTTGCATGTGAGAGGATTCACAGTGTCACAGCACGGCTGCAAACACAACACCCTGAGGCCTTCATAATAATATCTGGAGACTTTAATCATGTCACCCTGGACACCACCCTGGCTGCTTTTCACCAGGTAGTTGACTGCCCCACCAGGAAGAACAGGACAATTGACTTACTGTATACCAACGTCAAGGAGGCATACAGGGTCACTGCCCTGCCCCCCCTGGGCAAGTCAGACCACAACCTGGTGCACATTCAGCCCCAGTACACCCCCCTGGTCCAAAGACAGGCTGCTTCCACCCGCTCCATCAGGAGATGGACTCCTGAAGCAGAGGAGGCCCTGAGGGACTGTTATGACACCACAGACTGGGACGTACTGCTGGGTGGACATGATGAGGACATCGATGGGATGACTCACTGTCTCACAGACTACCTCAACTTCTGTGCAGACGTGGTTGCCCCCACCAGGACTGTCGTGTGTTATCCAAATAACAAGCCATGGATTACACAGGCAGTCAAAGATGTCCTCAACAGGAAGAAGAGGGCCTTCAGGACAAAGGACAAGGAGGAGATGAAAGCAGCACAGCGGGAGGTGAAACGCTGCCTGCGGGAGGCAAAGGACACCTACAGGAAGAAGGTGGAGCAGAAGCTGAGAGAGAACAGCATGAGGGAAGTCTGGGATGGTGTTAAAACCATTACTGGCCACAAAGCCAGGACCAGCACGGAGGGGGGAGGTGTGGAGAGAGCGAACGACCTGAACCAATTCTTCAATAGGTTCAGCCAGTCCATCCCACACCAGCCCAATACCCCCCCCTCCTCCTCCTTGCCAGCTGAGCAGCTGCCCCCTCCTCCTCCCCCCTCTCCTCCTCCTCCTCATCAGCCCACCACTCATCAGCCCCCTGCCCCCCACTCCTCGCATCCTCCTGAGCAGCCCCTCTCCTCCCTCTCACGCCTGATGAAGACTCTGGAGCGGCTCTTCCTCAACCTCCACAGGCCTCAGGTGCAGCACGCTGAGGACCATCTACTGTTTGCCTACCGGGCAGAGGTCGGTGTGGAGGATGCTATCCTCTACCTGCTACACCGAGCCCACTCGCATCTGGACAAGGGGAGAGGCACTGTCAGGATTCTGTTCCTGGACTTTTCCAGTGCCTTTAATACCATCATGCCCCTTGCACTACAGGAAAAGC